>CM052662.1:87251034-87379735 GCA_028533165.1 Leontopithecus rosalia
GGGGAGGGATGGCATGGGGAGAAATGCCAAATATGGGTGAAGGGGCAGAAGGCAGCAAAACACACTGCCACGGGTGTACCCATGCAACTATCTTGCATGTTCTGCACATGTACCCCAAAACCTAAAATGCAATAAAAAGAAGAAAAATCCTTCCCATGGTGGGGGAATCTGAGATTGGAGGGCAGTGAGGTGGGGATGGTTAAGGGAATACAAAGAAGGAAATGAGACCCACTATTTGATGATGCAACAGGGTGACTATAGTCAGTAACTCAATTGTACAATTTTAAATAACCAAGAGTCTCATTGGATTGTTTGTTAGAACAAAAGATAAATGCTTGATGAGATGAATACCCCATTCTCTATGATGTGCTTATTTCACATTGCATGCCTGTATCAAAACATCTCATGTACCCCATAAATATATGTACCTACTGCGTACCCACAAAAAATTTAAAAAAATTAAAAGAAAAATCCCTTCCCTGAATTTTTATTGAGTTAAGGAGTTAGGAAACAAAATCAGAAGCATGTATTTAAGCTCCTGTCTAACCCAGAAATCCTCAGTGGACTCATTTCTTCACACCTTGTCAACAATGGGTACTTTTCCATTTATTGCCAAGTTTCTGAAATCCATACTATGTTCTAATTGCTTTGACAACTCAGATTATCCATATTATTGAATTCTGGGTCTAAACCACTTGTTCATATGACTAAAAGCCTAAAGGACAATTTCATGATTTGTGGCACATTCTTAAATTTAGCCATTTGGTCTACCCTAAATTTGCTTCCTTTTTTTAGTAGTGCTCTATTGTAATGCAGATGGAAGCATTACAATGTTCTAGAAGGGAGCTAAAATGAAAATGCATTGTCTAAACATATCTCTCCTCCACTTATGTAAGGGATATTGATAAATAATCACTTCATAGGTATCTATTAAAAATAAAAGACACTTTTCTTTTCTTATTGGTTGTGAAAATTTTACCCATCTTTTGAACAAATTTAGCAGTGATTTACAATTTTTGGTTAAAAATGCCAGACTTGAGATTTCAAAATGCAATCTTTTGTTAGAAAACAATGTTTCATCAAACGGTACCCCTACTTTGTCTTCATAGTTAATTCATAGGTTGGTGAATCTTTTTATTATTAAATATAATTAAAGGTTATTTTCACAGTAAAAGCATACAGATAAAAATTAGTCCCTGCCTCTCATAAATACCAATGTCCTAGCCTGCCCTCTCATTGGCAGTGGGCTAGATTAAATTTGTTACTATGTATGTTTTGAGGAATTACTTATGTGAATACAAGTATGTATATGAGAATGTGAGCTTTTAAAATATAACAAGAGCATGCCATTTTGGCTGTTCCATGCCTTATTTTATTAACTATCCATTCTGAAGATATACTATATCAGTACATTTAGATCTTCCTTATACTTTTTCTTTACTTTTTTGTGAAAATAGAATACAGAGAAATGTACAAAATATAGCCAAATGAATCAACATAAAACAAAAGCCTATGAGATAACCACCTCCTTTGCTAGGCAGTCAAGCATTCCTAGGCTTTCACAAGGCTCCTTCATGTCCACTCCAAGTTGCTACCTTCTATGTCTCCGTCAAAGGCAAGCACTTCCTAGTTTCTACAGTAATCCTGCCCTTGCTTTTCTTTAGTGTTATATCTAAGTATGAATCCTGAAAAAAGTGGATAGTTAAGTTTTGCCTATTTTCAGAGTGGCAGGTCATTCAAATCATACAGTATGAGTACTTTGTGCCTAACTTACTCAGTGCTTTCTATTCATCACATCTATTCTAGGGTTTATATATACTCTAAAATTTTCCTTTTTTCTGGGCCTTGCTGCAAATCTGTAATTCTGTTTCCCCACTACCTCTCTGGAAATTATACATTCTATAGTTCTTTTATTTGTGAGCCACAAAATTATGATATATCTCATTGGTTCTTAAAACCTTACATTAACTGGTACTTTATACTCTTCATGGACAATGAAAAGATCCTGTATTCCTTTTAGACACCTCACCTTCTTTTAGCCCCTTCTAAAATCTTAAGCCATTATTAGGTACTTTAATTCTATCTTTAATCTGTACTTAAAATATGAATGTCAGTGTGTTTGATCTGTGTTTAAAACTCACATTTAAAACCCTAGATCATTAATCTCCTTATTTATTAGACATTTATTCAGTGTCATGATCAGACTATTATTTAGAAATAAACATCATGAGTGCAGAAAACAAAAATGAAACTACTTTAAAAGCCTTTGTCAGACTAGTTTAACTCTCCCACACAAAGAAACTAAAATAACCTGTTATGCAATTCGTCACAAATGCAGTTCTTTTTTTTTTTTTTGCCCACACCCATGAGTACTGCATAAAATGTGTCTTCTTTGTAGCAGCTAAGCCCTGCCACCACTGTGCTTGGCTGAATTCACAAATCTGTTGCAACCTGTACCTCCCCTGTCACTTCTCTGGCTCTCCTCTCCTGTTAAACGTTGCTTCCTGGCAATAATTAAAATTCCTGCTACTATTGCTGCTGGAACCATCATAGCTCAAAGTATTGGCCTCCCCCACCATAGGAAGCAGAGTTTCTGCCACCAAAGTTTCCTCTCTTCATAGGCCCAAAATTGAAGATTGATTACTGTAATTGCCAAAAATCATTATAGCTTTCTATACCTTCAAAACTGTTTCTGTCTACCAAATCCATTGTAGCCATGCCCACAGCCACCGTATCTGCCACCATCATGGCTGCCACCAAAGCCACCACAACCACTGAGGTTTCCTCTACTGCCAAAGTTGTCAATCCTACCAAAACTACCTCCATGACCACCA
Organism: Leontopithecus rosalia; assembly: GCA_028533165.1. Classification (NCBI taxonomy): domain Eukaryota; kingdom Metazoa; phylum Chordata; class Mammalia; order Primates; family Cebidae; genus Leontopithecus; species Leontopithecus rosalia. The sequence continues at coordinate 87,253,869 of CM052662.1, forward strand.
CTCACATTTCAAACATTTCAAAAAATTCTCTGTCTTGTCTGGTCTCTTTGAACAAAAAAAGTATGATTATTTTAAAGTCTGTTTCTAAAAACTCTAACATCTGAAGTGCGTGTGAGTGTTATTTTCAGTTATCTGTCTGTTTGATTGTTTTCTTTTCTCTGAGTGCCTGGCTATTTTTTTTTTTTACTGTGTTTGTCAGACACTGTATTTGCAAAAATGTTGCAGAGACTGGGCACGGTGGCTCACAGTATAATCCCAGCACTTTAGGAAGCTGAAGTGGGTGGATCACCTGAGGTCAAGAGGTGGAGATCAGCTTGGTCAACATGGTGAAACCCTGTCTCTAGCAAAAATACAAAAATTAGCCAGGTGTAGTGGCAGACACCTGTAGTCCCGGCTACTTGGAAGGCTGTGGTAGGAGAATCACTTGAATCCGGGAGGTGGAGGCTGCAGTGAGCTGAGATCGTGCCACTGCATTCCAGCCTGTGACAGAGTGAGACACTGTGTCAAAACAACAACAACAACAACAACAACAACAACAACAAAAGGATGTATAGAAGTAATTTTCAGCTCGGTATAGTATCTCCTTCCAAAGGGAACTTATGTTTTTGTCTTGCTAGTCATCTGGGCATTGATATTCTGGGTTCACCTTAATCTAATTTTATCCACATAGCATGCAGAAGAGTACTAACCCTGCAGATTGTGATGGTGAAGCGTCTGTGCATTATTCTAAAGCCTAGAACACACCTCCTATGGCAAGTGCGGAGATACACAGGTTTCAATTTTATCTGGGCGGCTATTTATTTTAAAATTACTGCATGCCAGGAAACATTTGAATTATTTTACAAATATTATTAAGGGAATTCTTATAACAGTGATTTAGAGGTGAATATTCTTATCCTTGTTACTAGATGTGAAACTGAGGTGAAGAGGAGTTAGGTAACTTGGACAAGAGCACACACTTTACATAGACCTCGGTGTTGAATCCAAGTAGTAGGAGATGGTGCTGTTGAGGGGGATTTGGACTGCGTACTATATTATTCTGAGACATGGTAAATGTTGGAATTATGGGGAGGTCAGTTAGGCGTGGCGTTTTTACTTTGTCTAATGATTATAAATTTAAACTGCATTATTTGTGTGCCACTTTGATAGTGGTACTGAGGTATTTAGGAGAAAATTGCAATGGTCGTTATGCAGGAAGGGGACTCACAGCAAAGATCTCAATTTGTGTTCACTCCTTGCTGCAGTTCAGAATCAGGAGGAGGCGGAATTGTGAATTACGTGTGGGGCCTCTAAAGACTCTTTTGCACTGAGAGCAGCAAGTATGAAGAAATTACATCTTAGAATCAGAGTTTGTGCTGGATTCATGCGTGGGATTTGTTTATCGTGCTTCTCTTCACAATGACTGCTCAGGCTGCTTCGGCATGAACAGTTGGCTCAGTACCCAGTGAGTGTTTGATTAGCTAAGTTAGGAAGCAAAAAGCCATACACTATAGAGGAAATTTATCCTGGAGTAAATGTAGATCATTTAGTCAAATTGCTATATTCTCAGCATGTTAAGACTTCCCTGGGAGAAAATGCCATGGGAGCTTTCTTAGAAGTACAAGTAAACAGAACTTACTTTCCAAGGAACATGAAAAGCATGACCTAACATGTGATCGAGGATCAGCCAACATGACCTTGGAGGAAAAGATGCCCTAAAAAAAGAAACATCCTGAGTGAGTTATGAAACTGATCCTATAGGGGGTTTTACGAGTCAAAACTCTTGGTTGCAAGTGACGGAAATCAGATCAGAGGCATCGATATGGGGGAGGGGTGGGCATCACAAATTACTGTCTTTGGCTTTACTACATTGCATATCAGCAAAAATTTGTTTTTGCCGGAGTTGGACAGAGAGCCAAAATGTTTTTAGCAGGTCTAAATATACTTTAAAGATTCTGAACTTAAAGGGGAGTGGGGGAATGTATTGGCTCATGATACTGGGAACAGGCATGGCACTAATTCACAACTGACTGGGTCTGGTGCAGAGGCTGAAAAGTTGCTAGTGCTGCTCTTGTACCACCAACCTGCTTTTGACGTCTGCCCCTCTCTTTGTGGGCTTGTTAATTTCTACTGCACTTGTACTTCTCCCATGTTCTGTGGAAGAGGGATACAGCCATCTTTCCCTCTTCCTAGAGTAGTCAGCCCGTGGTCAGGTATTTATGAACAATTGACTGCATAACATTACTCTAAAAACTGGCAACTTAAAACACATTTATGTCTCAGTTCCCAAGGGACAGGAATCTGGGAGCAGCTTAGCTGGTTCATTCTGGCTCAGGGTTTTTAATGGGGTTGCACTTAAGGTATTGGCCAGGGCTTCAGTCATTTGAGGCAGCTGGAGAAATTGTTTATAAACCCATTCACGGGGCTGTTGGTAGGAGCATTCAGTTCCTTGCCATATGGGCTCTCCATGGGGCTATTCCCACAGCATAGCAACTGACCTCTTCAAGAGTGAGTGATCAGAGAAAGAAACCAAAGTGGAAGCCACAGTGTCTTCTAGAACCTTATTTCAGAAGTGACATATCATAATTTCTGCTGTATTCTATTGTATTCCTGGTACAGTGTGGGAAAGGACCATACACAAATCTGGATACCAGGAACTGATCACCAGGGGCTGTGGTAGGCAGAACTCTAAGGTGGCCCTCAAGATTCTTGCCACCAGTGTACACACTGTGTAATTCTCTTCCTTTGAATGTGGGTTGCACCTGTGATTGGATAGTGACTGCTTTGATTAGGTTACCTTTCGTAACAAAGGTACAGCAATTTTGCAGATATAATTAGCAATATCAATAGATAGAGTTAACCACAAAAGAGATTATTTGGGTGGCCCTGACCAAATCCAGTGAGTCCTTTAACAGAGGGTCAGAGACTCAAAGCCGTGGCCTCCTGATGGCCTTGAAGAAGCAACTGCCATGCTGTGGAATGGTGAGTGTCTCTAGAGGCTGAGGACCTCGGTGCTACCGCTGCAAGGAACTGATTTCTGCCAACAGCCAGTGAGCTTGAGAGGGGATCCCAAGCCTCAGATGAGATTGGAACCCTGGCTGATTGGACTGCAGCCTGGTAAAAACCCTGAGTGGAAGACCCAGCTGAGCTATGCCCAGATGCCTGACCCACAGAGATGGTGCCATTTACCGGCTAAACTTAGGGCGTTTTGTTATTCAGCATAGAAAACATATAGTACCTGCTTGTGAAAGATAAGGATTAAGCGAGGGTCTTCTCTGTCCATCTTTCCTCAAGTTGTGAATTGTGGGGAGGTTCCCCAAGGAAGGAAAGTGCTCTTAGAGGGAAAAGGGGGCTGCAAAGGCTGCTAGGCAGTCTACAGCTGCCACAGTTTATTAGGGTGTTTCAAACCTGAGAACCCCAGCTGCTTCAAGAATATGAGTGATCAAGGAAACAGTGTTCTCCACTGCCATCTATAACACTGCTCTCTAAATGTGCTCTGTGTACAACCAGTGGTGGAATCTCTGGAGCGTTTGTTAAAATGCGGGCTCCTAGGTCTCATTTCAGATATGTTGACTCAATCTCTATGGGGATTTGAATTTTTTTAAATCATTTCATAGTTTTTATATTTTGAAAAATTTTCAAAATCAGAAAAAAATTTGAAGGAAACAGAAGTGTGAGCATTCGTTTGCCTTTCACTGAGGTTTATAAATTGTTAATATTTTACCCCATTTTCTCCTCATATACATACTTACACATATAAGTTTATTGCAGAACCATCTGAAAGTAAGTTACAGTAATCATAACATTTTACCCCTAAACACTTTAGTGCATGTACCCTACAATTAAAAACTACCTCATGTAATCACAGGCCCTTCTCATACTGTAGAAATGAAACACTGACGTATTAGATAAAATACAGTGAAAAATTTTCAATAGGCCTTGAAATGCCCTTTGGAGAATTGCTTCTCAAAATGTGCTCCTTGGACTAGCAGCGTAGCGTGACTGCATTTTAATAAGAACCCAGTGAGTGACAAGCACCTTGATTCGAGAAGCCTTGTAGCAAGTTTTTGATTGAAGATCTAATTAAGGATTGTATTACATTTGGCTATCAGTGTTTTCTTGACTATAGCATCTCTCAGCTAGAATAGCCCAATTTTTCTCCTATTCTCTCTTCCTCTGCTGCCTCCCTACTCCCCTCATTCTACCTTGATGGAAACAATTGTGAAATTTTAAAACACTCTCATACTTTTGTAACTAACCACATAAAGTCACATAAGTACCTAATGACTGACAGAAGCAAAATGGAGAGGAATCTTGTGGCAAGTGAGGTCACTAAAAGTTGTCTAGATTTCGTGAAACATGTGGCATTTCTGTGGATCTTAAAATTGTAGACCAAGTTAGTTTCTCTTGACTAGCTACTCTAGGAACCAAAGGACATTCACTTTGAAAGGTAAGCTGGACCAACTGAGGAATTTGGTTCAAAATGAAGGCTACTTAACTGGGCACAATTACCTCCAGGCAGTGGGACTAGCTAGTTCTAATTTTTTAAGTGTATTTTATGTAATTCTTTTTTTTTTTTGAGATGGAGTTTTGCTCTTGTTACCCAGGCTGGAGGGCAATGGCGAGATCTCAGCTCACTGCAACCTCTGCCTCCTGGGTTCAGGCAATTCTCCTGCCTCAGCCTCCTGAATAGCTGGGATTATAGGCACATGCCACCATGCCCAGCTAATTTTTGTATTTTTAGTAGAGACGGGGTTTCACCTTGTTGACCAGGATGGTCTTGATCTCTTGACCTCATGATCCACCCGCCTTGGCCTCCCAAAGTGCTGGGATTACAGGCTTGAACCACCACGCCTGGCCTATTTTATGTAATTCTTTTGCAAAAAGGCATTATTGTAAAATTCTGACTTGCATTATAAATTTCATGTGAGAATTTCTCACAACACTAAAAATCCAGCATTAAAAACACTTCATAAATAATGTACATTTGCCTAACATAGTTTTCTTTTTCTCCTATTAGTGGACATTTAGTTGCTTCCAAATCTTCACTGCAATAAGAAGACTTGTTCATATAATCATTACATCTCTGATTATTATAACAGAGTCCTAACAGCAGGGTTGCTAAGACAAAGCTTACAATAGACTTAAACTGGGGTGTGTGCCCAACTCATGTGGATTCATTTGCAGGCTCTGGTAGTGCCATCATTCCCGGTCTGACCATTCTGAGCCAGTAATAGAACATCTAGATTCAAATTCAATGAAAAAAATAAACCCTGTAAACCTGACATACCAACAGGGAACCCTCAGGTGAGGACCTGGTACAACAATGTCAGGTTTCTAAGCTGACTTTTGATGTTGCTTCTCCTGTTTCTGTCCTTCCTGAAGCTGGTTTGTGCAGCCCTTCCTTAGATTGTATGAGAAAACTTAGACTCCATCCCTTAAAAATCCATTGGTTGGGATGAGCGCGGTGGCTCACGCCTGTAATCCCAGCACTTTGGGAGGCCGAGGCAGGTGGATCATGAGGTCAGGAGATCGAGACCATCCTAGCCAACGTGGTGAAACCCCATCTCTACTGAAAATACAAAAATTAGCTGGATGTGGAGGCATGGCCTGTAGTTCTAGCTACGCAGGAGAATCGCTTGAATCCAGGAGGCAGAGCTGAGATAGCACCACTGCACTCCAGCCTGAGCAACAGAGCAAGACTCCATCTCAAAGAAACAAAAGAACAAAAAACAAACAAACATGGTTTGCTTGTTATTCTGGGTTCCTTTCTGTTGCCAACAACAACAAAAAAAACCCAAATAATATTGATGGCAGATTGTATATGATAGACACCTATAGAAAGGTAGTATTTGGAATTAGTCACTGGGGTAAAAGGCAGTAAGGCTCCATTCTGTGTTCTGGTGCAGAAGTTTAAAAGCTTGGCTCAAGCCTGTAATCCCAGCACTTTGGGAGGCCGAGGCGGGTGGATCACGAGGTCAAGAGATCGAGACCATCCTGGTCAACACGATGAAACCCCATCTCTACTAAAAATACAAAAATTAGCTGGGCATGGTGGCGTGTGCCTGTAATCTCAGCTACTCAGGAGGCTGAGGCAGGAGAATTGCCTGAACCCAGGAGGTGGAGGTTGCGGTGAGCCGAGATGGCGCCATTGCACTCCAGCCTGGGTAACAAGAGCGAAACTCCAACTCAAAAAAAAAAAAAAAAAGTAAAAGCTAATGGTACGTGGTGGCCAAACAGGTAGTCGATCTGTCACCCTCAGGCAACTGGGCATCTCTTTGAAAGTGACACTCTAGGTGTCTGCAAAGCTGATGCCAAAATGAAGAGAATGGAGGCTGATGAAGCACCCTGACTTAATAAATCATGTAGCTGGTTCTGGTCCAGAGCCACATAGTCATTAAGTACAGGCAATGCGGTTCAAACCTAGAGAATGTCATGTCATGACCTTAGTTCTCAACCACTTCTTTTTATTCCCTTGCCAAAAGTAGCAAAGTCTCTTTTATATGAAAAGAAGTAAATGCCAACTGCTCCTACCCATAGAATTTCCAGATTTATCAATTAAAAGTACAAGATTCCCAGTTAAATTTGAATTTCAGTATAAGTATGTCTGAGGTATTGCCTAGGATATACGTGTACTACAAAATTACCAGTTTATTTGAATTCAAATTCAGTTGGACATCCTGTATTTTATCTGGTAGCCCCACATGGTCCAAACCTATATCTGTCTTTTCAGTGTTGCTTTCTTAGTAACAAAAAAAATTCATTTAAATTCAACACATATGTGCCTCAGAGAATAGGAAGGAAAAAATATTTTTAGAGGAATTTTCAGAAATTCAGATCTTGCTGAAATCATTGGTATAGTACTCACCAGGTAGTCTGTATTCAATGAGCTAGCCAAGGCAGCCAGCTTTAATTTCAAGTTCGATGCCCTGGTGAGTGCAAACCATCGTTGAATGCTGTCCTATACTAGATGATACTGAATTCCTTCCCCTTCATTATGCAGATTCTTTTTGGCTCAAAAGACTGTAATAACTAGAAACATTGGTTTGGATACATGTATGTGTGTGTCTCTGACCCACCTATCTCTCATTCTGTTCTGCGTCAGGGCCCAGAAGAATCTTTTTGTCCCATGGGAAGTAAATTGCTAAGGCAGGTCACAGAATCCTTTAAAATGCATGTTGCTATTCTTCATAGGCCAGGACTGCAGCTGGAAGGGTGCAAGGAAAATGTGATTTCTAAACTAGCAGAGTTGGGAGGAGTTGTACTGAAAACAGGTGACCGGAGACTCCAAGTGGGTGTAGTCAGTTCCAAAGGCAATGCAATAATCGGGGCTCAGGAAATGGTCAGAGAAGTCGAAGTCTCTGGCTTCGATTAAACACGGAATCTTTGGGAACCACATTGATGAGCTTGCCTTTAAGATCTGTGTTTTATTTTTAGTTTTTGATATAAAACAACACCAAACACTTTCATTCCCCAAGTGTCATTCATGCTGCATCAATGCTGAGAAACTAGATGGGAATAAGGTATGAGTATGTGCATGTGTATCTTTCAGTCCTTTGAAAATAGCCTAGGATGCGGTACTGCTTCTGATCAACTGTTTTAAATGTATGAGGTAAACACAAATTACTGCCACTTGGCTCTCCTATTGTAATAGACCCTTTTAAAAAAGATCCGGGAGCGTATTTGCAGATTCAGAAACTTGCCAATGATAGACATCTATTATTTACTCAGAGACAAATGTATTATATCCCACAGGGCCTATTTATGAGTCAGTTCAACTGACCCACAGGTCATGTCTATCTAGGAAAATGGCATCCACCAAGCATTTACAACAGAGGGGATTTAATGCAGGGAAGAAATGAGAGAAGAACTGGGAAATGAAATCGAAGATGGTGAGGAGCCCAGGTAACAGTAGGAAATCACTTTTAGGCTAGAAGGATGCTATGGGATCCCAGGTCACCTTATAGAAGCTGCATATAGAATGGCAGATCTGCACATCGGGAGCTTGACTCACGGAAAAGATGGAGCTGGTGCCAGAAACACTGTCCAGCATATCGTTACTTAATCAGGTGGTGATTCTCGCTGCAACTGCTGTTCCATATGTTGTCTCCTCATTGGAGCAAATTAATGCAGTGACTAAGGCATATCTGAATACTGAATGATTTATGTAGCAAATCCTAATAGAGTTTCAATCAAAGTTTCTAGATCCTGGAGAAAGGCTTTGCTTCCTTTAGCAAGTAATTATTCTTTTCAGAAAATGCATCTAAGTGAATCAGATAGTATACACATTATATGAAGATGTTGGAGTTTTCGATTGTATGATCAGGGATCCAGGATCCACAATAAAGCCAGGGCCAAAGTTGAATGTGCCTGGCCACATTCCATCAAACCCACAAAGAGCACATCAGTTGCATTAACAGATTGTTTACATGCCCACTGAGCCCACCATATTTCTGTCTCATCTGCAACCTGTGTTTGTGGCCTCATGGGGAGTCCCTTTATCAAGGTATTCAGTACGAAGGATGACTTTTCAGGATAACAACTACCACCGACTTTAAGTAGATTTTGCAGCTTTAGAGCCTCTGACAGGGCTAACTCTGAAAGACAATGGAGAAGGGAAAGCCTCTGGATAGATAGAGTGTTCGGTGTTACATCTCATTGTAACTTTACCTGAATGAAGATGAGACCTAACGTCAGGCTCTGTAACAAGCTCTTGCATATGTTGGTCAAGAGAAGAGATGTGAGCATGGAACATTGGAATGGATGCAGAACATGAGACAGTTAGGGAGGGCATTGAGCAAGCATGAAAAGGAGGCTGGACTGACCTGACTGTATGAATGCCTATTCATGCGATCGAGAGCTGCTGCTTCAGCCTTTCTGGTGAGCTTCCAGATAGCACATGACTGAGGCAGCCACAACAGTAGCGATAGGGGCTTTGTGCAGACTCTACCACACAGCCTTTCCCTCATCAAAGCAGACCATGCTGCTACGACAGCGGAGTGCTCCCTTTGTCAACCTTAGAGACCAGCCCTCCTCTCCGATATGGCGTCATACCTAGTAAACACAGTCAACTCCTTGTTGTATTATACCTAGTTGCTCTCATTATGGAAGAGAGCAGCATTCTCTTTTCCCACTGTCCTCCCTGTTATGCCCCTGCCAGTGCTACCAGCTGCAAACTTGCCAAATGCTTCATAAACTATCCTGTTATCCCACCCAAATGGGCTATGAAGGGAGTTAGAGTTATTTGATCAAAAACAAATAATGAAGTCAATGGACTAGTTAAAATGTGATTCACGGTTTTACGTTTCCTACGTATGAAGCAATTAGCCTTATGACGTGGTGCAATGGTCATTGAAGACTTGGCGTTGCAGTCTCACAGGGCACCTTCTTCCATCTGATGACATCTCTACTTTGGAGAACACTGGTTAGGCTCTGAACTAGTGTTTGAAATAAGAAACTAGTTTCCCCTTAATTAAAAGACATGGTTCTAGGAACCAAGGAGTGAGGAGGGACTGATGTGTCTAACAATCATGAATTAACCTAGTCCCCAAATTCTTGCTTCTTGTTCTTCTTAGGGTAACCCATTTCTTGTTAGTACTTAAGAAAGGAATGCTTTCATTATGTAATACACTGTGGTTCTTCTAAATTGGAAGCCAAAACTGGCCATTTGGGCTCTTCCTACTAGGGGACAACAAATGACAGAAAGCGGGATACTGTGTTGGCTGAGGTGTCTGTCTTTGCCTAGGTGGGGAGATGCAATATTGCTGGATAACTAGATCTGGGAGGAATGTGAAAGGAATTCAGTGGGTCCTAACTTTTCGGTGCTCAGTGGGAAAGATTAATCAAAGATGATTGCCACTCAACACGCAAGACCACTAGGAACTGCAATAGCTCAAGAACCAAGGTTTGGGTTGTTCCATTGAAAGAAAAGCTGAGGGGCTGGCTTTTACCGCATGGCTAATAGCAAAGAGAATACATAATACCAGCGCTGGCTTTTAAGGCTAAGTGGCAGAAGGAAGGCTGTTTCCTTGCTTGCTGTGACATGACTTAGAGCAAAATGTTTTCTCTCCGTATTTTACATGCAGTGTGCTGCTGGTGGTAAAGTTTGCATTTTGGACCAGAGGCTGAAGTGGATTTGAGGGGAAATGGCATTACAAAGAGTAGTACTATTCAAAGTTGGGGGGTCTGCACGCTGATGCTGGTGTGTGAGCTGTTTATTACTGGTTCATGATGAGACAAGTATAGAATGAGAGTATTTAAATTATGCTGTGCAGGTGGCATTAAAATCTCTATGCCTATTATATTTAATAATAAAAATTGAGACTTGCATTTGATGTTCTTTAATTTCATTTTTCTAGCAATTCATTTTTATTGCATTTTTCCAATGAATTCGTCCATGACAAAGTTTACTGCTGCTTTACTACAGATAGTTTGAGAAGCACTGATCTTAATGAGCAGTGGTCTTGTGAAATATGTTATTACTCCCAGAGGCAGCAGCTGTGGGTAACTTTGGTTGCTTGCCACCATGAAATTAAGCAAGCTTACCATTGTTTAGGTGGTGTTAGGTGGAAGTATCTTTGTCTACGCAGAATGTGCATATTTGTACAGTCAAAGTTGAATGAATAAAAATATACCAATGAGTTAACTGAGCAGCTTACATCTCGATGTCCTCCCTTAATCGCTGGATGTCCTAGCCATGGCTAACTTTCCTAAGAGTAGAAGTACATAATCAAAGCAGGTTCCTCCCAGAAACTTTAGAAAGTAGAACTGAGACCTATCCAGGTGAGATTTGATTGGAACTGAGTCACTGTATGACAGAACCCAGGCAGTGTCTAGGGTTCCTGTGTTGACTTTCTGGGAATTGTCTGGACCTTTGCTCTTCTTGGTGCTTGGTCATTCTTCCTTGAGTTCTGGAGTTACCAGTGTCCCTCTAAGTTCCTTCTTGATTATGTCCTCAACTCATTTGTTTCTTGTCACTAAATTCACCCTAAATGATACCAAAGATCTTGTAATTTTAAAGGCATTTGAAAAATATCACCAAATTGCTTTTCAGAAACTTGATTATCAGTGTATGACCTCACCAATAATATAAGCCACTGTCTCCAGGTATCTTTCTCAGAACGGAATATTAATGTATATGTGTATACATATACTCATTTACATAAACTAATTTATATAGTTTATATACTAATGTATATAAACACACACAAACACATGTATATATGTAGAGATATATATTTATATATATCTTTGACATTCTGCCAGGTTGTACATTAGGATTTTAAAATATTTCATGTCTTTGAATATTATTGAAGGTGAAATTTTAGGGAATATGAGGTGTCGGTATACTTTTACATGTAAGTTATAGAAACAAAATTCAAATGAGCTTAAGCAGAGGGATTTCATTAGCATCACCTAGAATGGAAAGTTACTGGGGTAGTTTATAGAATTGAAGTAAGAAGCATAGGAACCAAGTCATGAGAACGTGCTTACTGAGGGGCACTCGTGTGCTCTGGTGCCCCTGACTACCTCTCATCAAGCAGTCACCCTCAGCCTTCCTGTTCACTTCTCATCGTTGATTGATTTCTTTCTGTTGAAGTTCTCTTGGTGTGGCAGGAATTATTGCTGCCAGCAGTTCTAAATATATGCTTTCTGTCGATGAGCCTAGCAGAAACAGCCCTTGTTTAATATGCAGGAGGACTATGGCCTTTCTCAGATGACATGTCCCCCTTTCACCTTGGACAGGTTGCCATGATTATTCACACCTGTGTTATTTAGCCTATCCTTAGATGGAGTGGTAGAGCAGACTGTCATGATCAACAACGGTTAATAGTCTCTCCAGGATGAAATAAAACAGGGAGAGAGAGTTGTCCTGGAGGCAGGATTTCTGGGCATGCATAAATGGCCCCACACACTTAGCAAGAGCTCTTGACTTTTGGGCAGATGGGTTACATGTTCAAATCAATGTTTTTAGGAGACAGATGGCAACGGTACATAAGTAGAGTGATCATATAATTTATCATTCAGACCAGAACACTTTTGAAAGTAAAAGAGGCTACTATTAATAATTAATGGAATGCCCGTTTGCCACAGGAAAGCTGAGCAACTGAAAGCAAACAGCCTGACTATTTTAGAGTTGCTGCACTAACTTCTTTTCTGATGCAGTACAGGTTTTACAGTAGTTATGACTATAAAACCGTACATGGTTTTACAGTCACCATCAACCACTTGCTGAGATGAAATAACTTTTTGGAGCCAGGGATAAGACTCACAAAAAGTCAAGATTCACAGAAAGATTAAATATACACTGAAAGAAATGATCAGCTTCTCCATAGTTGTTTCTCAGGGGAATCACCTTGGGGTGGCAAATCACCAATGTGACCTGTGGGATTTCACAGTAGGGTGGTTAATAGAAGGCCTCAGAGTCATGAGCCCAACTTAATTTAGTCTCAGCATTGCCATTTGTCAGTTGTAAGCTCGAGGAAGTTACTTAACTTCTCTGAACCTCAATGTCTTCATCTATAAAATGGAAATTGTAATACTTCATGTGATTGTGCCCAGAATGACAGTGTCTTACTGTATGCTATATTAATATATAGCACATAATATATATGTAATGCATATATTAATATATGTTTAGTAATACTGAAACGTAGCATTCATACTACCAAAAGGGTCAAATAAGATGCAGGAGAAAAGAGAAAATTATCGATTCTATCTTAGCAGGTAAAATCTCCTAGTAAACACTGTGCACTGATTCTTCCATCTTTGTTCACTTACATGATCTGCTCCTCTGATATGACAATTCCTCCTACCAAACTTACCACACGTACGAAAGAACACCCTATTTGTTGGCCAGGGAAGAGTGGCTCGACCTCTCTCATTTGGTTTAAGAATGTCTTTGGTTTGTCAGTTGTGTCACTTGGGGCCTTTCAAAAATGACTTCAGGATTGATAAGAAAGAAAAATCAGGTTCAAAGGACTTTAAATTGTGAGCAAGGAGTGAGGAGTGAGGGGCAATAGATGTGGCCCCAAATAAGACTTGGAAGGTAAAGCTAGATGGGAATCAGGATCATACCTAGAGGGAACAACAGGGTCCAGGAATGTTACTCAGTGTGTGGCGGTAGGAGGAAAGAGCCCCTCGGTGAAGGGCCAGGCAGATTAGGAGGAGGGCTAAGGTTTAGGGAGAGATAGGAAAGGATAGAATTGAGACAGGGAGGACTTGCCAGACAGTTTCTATCTCTCAAAGAAGATAATAGATAATCTTTGGACAGTAAAGGATTGGAAGCCAGTGCAAGAAGACTCATTCCATAGCCACTCATGCTGGGCCTGGACCTCACTGCCTGAGCCGATGGGGGCGTGGGTAAAGATGCCCCACTTAAAGAAATCTTCCCATCCTATAAATTGCTCAGCATTGGTTACACATGCTCCCTCTCTCACCTAAATTTGCTAGTCTTTACTAAACTCAGAAAATTTCACTGGAAAAATTCTAATTATAGAAACAAATAGAACCAAACAAAGTATATCTTGGCAGCTTGATTTATATGAATGGACCAACACACCCATGTGTTCAAATACATCAAACTCGAGTTCTGTGCATTTGAAAGTCAATATACCAAATAAAAGCTTTTATATTGTTCCTTCTTTAGTCTTAAATTTGGTGTTGAATTTATAAAGTGAAGGCATTGAAATACACAGTTCTGTCATAAGATATCAAATTCATTTTTCCCATAAATATTCAAGTCCCGGCTATACACTCTCAAATTGTACATGGTTTTATTACTTTATAGCCTTATTTTTAAAGACATCTTGAAAAGAAGGATTTACTCTTTTTCTTTTCTTTGAAAGAAATAAGGAAACAGGGGTCCTGGAGGTTAAAATAGCCAAACTCTTTTCTTTTTTCTTTTTTTATTTTTTGAGATGAAGTCTCGCATGGTTACCCAGACTGGGAGTGCAGTGGTGTGATCTTGGCTCAATGCAACCTCTGCCAGGTTCAAGCAATTCTCATGCCTCAGACTCCAAGTAGCTGGGATTACAGGCTCCCACCACCACGCCCTGCTATTTTTTTTATTTTTAGTAGAGACAGGGTTTCACCATGTTGGTCAGGCTGGTATCAAACTCCTGACCTCAGGTGATCTGCCCAGCTTGGCCTCCCAAAGTGCTGGGATTACAGGGGTTACCCACTATGCCAAGCCTCAAACTTTTTTGTATAAAAGAGAATTCCCATATTTGCAAGATAATGCTTCAGTTAAGTCAGTATTTTCCTTTTAATGTTGACACTAAAAATAAATAGGAAATTTTAAGGTAATGTGGTTTTTCTGTCAGAAAACTACTATAAAAACCATAAGGCACATTAAACTTCCTACCAACTTGCACTGCGTCATAACTAACGTTTGTTTTAGCTTCAGATTAAAAGTATTTTGCTACCATGACTAAGCAAACGTGTGTCTCTTACATTTTACATGACTCTGTTAAAATATAACACATCTTTCAACATTTTGTTGTGAAAGGAGACATTTGGTTTTCACCGATTTATTTATTTAAACAAAAAAAACCAGAGCTGAGTTCATGTGTCAGTAACTCTTCATCTCTTAGTTTTCATCATTAATTTTCTTCATTTTTCATCACTTTGGAATGTTTGGAGACATTTGAAAATCCAACTCATGGTAGTTTAAATGTATTACTTAATTAACAGGAAGACTAGAGGGAAAGGGTCCAGCACAGGCAGGAGCAGAGATTCCACAGTGTCATCACAAACCCAGCTTCTTCTCATCCGTCTGCTCCGTCATCCTTGTTACTGTGACTTCTTAATCCTGGTCCTTGTTTCCTCACAACTGTAAGATGGCAGCTACAGCTCCGGGCATCAAATCAACGCTCCAAAAGTAGAGGGAAGGGGTTTGCCATCATGCTCTGTTCTTGCATCTAATTTAGAGGCTCTCTTTTCCATCCTGAGCCAGACATGCTCATCTCATTTACCTTTCTGGACACTTTGTCAGTTCTTTTCAATAGAGGAATCTCTACTAAAAATGCAAAAATTAGCTGGGCATGGTGGTGCACACCTGTAGTCCCAGCTACTGGGGAGGCTGAGGCAGGAGAATTGCCTGAACCCAGGAGGCAGAGGTTACAGTGAGCTGAGATCGCGCCATTGCACTCCAGCCTGGGTAACAAGAGCGAAACTCCATCTCAAAAAAAAAAAAAAAAAGAAAGAAAGAAAGAAAAAGAAAAATGAGGCAATCGCATCCTGCAACACAACTTGAGGAGTTGTCAGCAAGGAAGGAAAGATGGTACTGATGTCTGTCACTGTGTCCTTCCACATGTTATCCATCTCCTACTAAAGTCTTCTTTTAATGGTATTCTCTTACATTTACCTAGTTCATGCTTATCAGCTGGCTCCTATTTTTTTTTGAGACGGAGTTTTGCTCTTGTTGCTCAGGCTGGAGGGCAGTGGCGCAATCCCGGCTCATTGCAACCTCCACCTCCCAGGTTCAAGCGATTCTCCTGCCTCAGCCTCTGAGTAACTGGGATTACAGACACCCACCACAATGCCCAGGTTATTTTTTGTATTTTTAGTAGAGACAGCGTTTTTGTCATGCTGGCCAGGCTGGTCTTGAACTTTTGACCTCAGATGATCCACCCACCTCACCCTCCCAAAGTGCTGGGATTACAGGCGTGAGCCACTGCACCTGGCCTGGCTCCCTTTTCTCAACCACTGTAATCCCATTGATATGATCTTTCTAAAACACAATCTGACTTCATCATTAGCTTCCTAGTGTGGCTTAAAACAAGGGTTATGATCTACCCCTTGGACACCTTTCCAGCATTTTCTCTTCCATGTGGCCTGCTGGGTATTAATATTATCATATAGGATTTATGTTCTCGCTTGCTGCTGCACCTCTGTTCCACTGTCTGTCCAGAATAAACTTCTACTCTTCCTATAG
Source organism: Leontopithecus rosalia (assembly GCA_028533165.1). Taxonomy (NCBI): domain Eukaryota; kingdom Metazoa; phylum Chordata; class Mammalia; order Primates; family Cebidae; genus Leontopithecus; species Leontopithecus rosalia. The sequence continues at coordinate 87,269,785 of CM052662.1, forward strand.
GACAGAGTCTCTTTGTCCCTCAAACCCGATGCTTTGAGAGGTCCTCCTCAACACCCTGCCCCTTCCAAGCTCAAGTAGCTTTCCTGTGTCCATCCACAGCACCTGGTGGGAGCCTTCTTTCTGTCTGCATCTCTATATTGTGATTTATTTGTTTACGGAATTCACCCATCTTTTGGTACCAGATGGAGCTTTCTGAGATTAGGGACTGAATCATCCCTGTACAGTTCGTGACCCATAGGTGATGCTCAAATCATATATACATATATGATTTGTCGTCACAAACCCAGCTTCTTTCCATCCATCTGCTCCATCATCCTTGTTACTGTGACTTCTTAATGCTGGCCCTTGTTTCTTCACAACTGTAAGATGGCAGCTACAGCTCTGGGCATCAAATTCTGAGAAATAAATGAGTCTATTACTCTCTCTCTCTCTCCATATATATATATATATATATGTATATATATATATATGTATATTCTGAGAAATAAATGAGTCTATTACTCTCTCTCTCTCCATATATATATATATATATATATATATATATATATATATATATGTATATTCTGAGAAATAAATGAGTCTATTACTCTCTCTCCATATATATATATATATATATGTATGTATATTCTGAGAAATAAATGAGTCTATTACTCTGTCTCTCTCTCCATATATGTGTGTGTGTATATATATATATATATATATATATATATATGTATGTATATGTATAAATTTCTCAGAATTTAGCTTGCTGCTAGATACTCAAATCATATATTTTTAATGACAAGAAGGATGTTAAAACTTTCTAGATGACAGTGGGGGGTACCATCCAAAGAGTGCCCTAGCCCTGTTTCCTAGGAGGTCCAGATAAGTTGGAGGGTATTTTTTTTCTCTTGTTTCTCAGAGCTTGAACCTTTTCCGGCTCTAACTTAGGTATGGATTGTGAGCAGAAGAGAAGGCTGCTGAAGCAATGAAGTTTGAGAAACCAAAGTTATTTGGAAGAATTGACTCTGAGCACAAAACACTCACTGGTACAAAGCCAACATGATAACTACTGTACTTAGGAAATGACTTACTGAAGTGCATACACAGAACTAGGCTAGGAGTGTGTGTGTGTGTGTGTGTGTGTGTGTGCACCAGCTAGTCACGTTAGCAACCGCTTTAAATTCTGAGGACTGATAGCCACTAATTCAGGTGTACATAGGCACAAGTATTTGAGCGAAAACAGTCTCTTATAAAGCATCACTTCAAAAAAGCTCTAAGCAGTCTATGTAGATAGGAGTAAGTCTTATACAGATTGGGTTTGCCTGTTCTTCATACCAAATCCTTGATTCTGATACTCAGTTACAGGTCACCCACCCAAGCACCTTGATATGTAGACACAAGTAGGCGTTCTTTACTTCTGGATTTGAAAAGATGACAAAGGGATTGAGTGGGAATGATTAATTTCATACTGGAGAATGATGATTGCTGGTTATATCACTTACCACACAATAGATGTATTTAAATGTAACAGCTGTAACCAGCATAGGATGGAATTCTGAAATCAGACTTAGGTGATAAACTTAAATTGACATTGGAAAATAAGTTTCCAGCTTCATATTTCAGTGTAGTCCAGATTTTTTGACCCTTGATACTGCTGATCCTTCTCTGTTACCGAAGCTTGGTCTCACATTATCTGTTTTGAGAGTTCACCATATCACTGTAGAGCTTTCATTTCATCCAGTGGAAGTCCTTACGTCTGACATAATCAGATATGTCTGGTTAAAAACTAGTTGGCCAGATGCGGTGGCTCACACCTGTAATCCCAGCACTTTGGGAGGCTGGGGCAGGTGGTTCATGAGGTCAGGAGTTCGAGACCAGCCTGACCAACGTGGTGAAACCCAGTCCCTACTAAAAATACAAAAATTAGCTGGGCATGGTGATATACACCTGTAATCCCAGCTACTCAGGAGGCTGAGGCAGGAGACTCGCTTGAACCCAGGAGGTGGAGGTTGTGGTGAGCCTAAGAGCATGCCACTGCACTTCAGCAGGGACAACAGAGCGAGACTCCATCTCCCCCTCCCCCCCCAAAAAACTAGTTAGTCTAGCTAAGAAAAAGTTATTTGAATTATACATTAGTTAGTCTAGCTAAGAAAAAGTTATTTGAATTATACATTTTGAATTTTTTAAATCTCAAAAGTCCACTCATTTTCTAGTCTTTGGGAAAAGCAGAGTCAAAGCCTTGTCCTGAGTAAGGTGCCACTGTTAGAATTTTTTTTTCTGTATCAATAGAACAAGCAGAATCAATAATGCATTATTCAGTATTTCCAGTTTTTGTCTCTTAAAAATAGCCAGAGACCTTTGCATTCAAACATGTGTAAAAAAGTCCAGCTCCTCATAGACTCTTGCAATTTGCTTGAATCTTCTGACATTGTCTCCCCCACATCTAATCCAACAGCTGATTTTTTTCATCTTTTTTGTGACTTGCTTTTATTTAGCCTTTCCAAAGCATTCATCTTACTCAATTAGCCACTTAAGAAATACCAGGTTTGGTCTTGTCCTCCCATTTAATCAATTAAGATTTTGTTAAATTATCTGATGATAATCCACTGAACTGCTGGGGTAGAAGTGTTCAGAAAGTGCACACTGGTTTTCTAGAAGCACTTAGTGGGCATCTAGTGATATGTTTTACAGAGAAAAAGGTGATTATTTCAAGAAGTCCTTGGCCTTACATGTCCAAGTGTACATGTCCAACACTATCTTTATTTAATGGAGTTTTGTTCAATTGCTCACTACCTCGATGTATTTGACAAAATGCCTACTGTCTGCCGTGTTAACCCTGACAATTTCTTTCATTAGTTTTCTCAGCTTTGCAGCATTCTTGCTAAAACAACAAAAACCCACTCTGTCTAGCTATATTCTTTCTGATATAGAGAGCTATTAGGGAGGATTATATTATATAACCTTTTGGCAAGAAGAAACATTTCATGATTGAAGGCTGAGCTGGACAATGGTCCCTGGAAGCATGAGTAGTTTCCTGGACCCTCTTGTGTAATGTGTAATGAACCTGTACAAGTGCTTCATCTTGGGCTCAGCTTGAAGGGAACCAAGCCCTCCTGAGATGAGGAGTTATGGGACCAGTAAAGAAGGCCTGTTCTCATTAACTGTAAGAAACCTGAAGAGTGAGAAGCAGGACGATGCAGAGAAAGAAGCCAAGAAAGAATGTGGCTTCAGGTGAAGGCTCAGCCTGAACCCAGGGGAACTCTGGACTACACTGTGTTTCTTGCCTTGAAGCCACCACTGGCGCAGGGAGTCACAAAGCAATGTAACCAGAGAACTGCAGCTTCCATCATCCCAGTGCAATCCTCCAAAGAAGGTTGAAGTTATGTGAGCAGGTAGCGGCAGCTAAGCAACGCATGCATGAAAACTATATCAATAAAAGCAGTAAAAGGGAACCTATGTAGATGATTAACTGCAAATTCACAGAATATCAGATGGCAAATGTGTGGTACTTTTAAAATAACTACCTTTTTTTTTCCAAAGGCTTTTTTTATTTGCAATTGGTTAAGGAAGAGAAGCTTTCAATAACTACTTTTACTGGACCCAACTTATGAGCCTCCCTAAATTTTCTGGTTTCTCTTGTCTCTTGGGTCCTCTACTGGTTAGACAAAAAAAGAGACCAGGCCCAATTTCCAAATGTCCCCAGCTGACCCGTCTTCCCTGGGGAGGCCATGTTCAACATGTCCTCCATTATGCCTAGAACCACGGGAAGTGCAGCAGCTGCGGAGCCCAGACATGACCCAAGGAAGCTCACACAGACTGTGGATTCACCTTTCCTGTGTTTCCAGACTCAAACAGCGTCATGCAGTTAAAATGTCATTCAGTGAGGCATGGCATTTGGCTTTTGAAGTGGTTGTCCCAAGGGGCCACATGCACAACCAGGAAGAACATAGGAGTTAATGCCCGTGGGGGGAACTTTAACCAGTAGGAGGCAACTTACAGATCAATTCCTTTTGTTCTTTTCCTCTGATGGATTGTTTGGAGCTGCTGTGGTTCTCTAGAGCATGTCTAGAGATTGTCCCTTGTGACTGAGCAAGTGGCTCTATTTTCCTCTCTGAAGCTGTGGCTGGCAAATCTGCTTTCCGTTCGTCCTCGTGTCTGCTTTCCATTCTTCCTTGTTTCACTTCCCCTTTCCCTTCACTCTTCCTGCCCTGCCATTGCACCTCTTTACCTCCCCCAACATGTGTTAGCACATCATCTTATCCTGATTTCCAAAATCAACAACAAAAACAGAAACATACCAAAACAGAACTGAAGGCAAAGACAGTACCCCTAGAGATCGAAGTTTCAGTACATGTGTAAATCCCCTACATGGTGGAATTTCGCTGTAGAACATCAAGAGAGAGATTACGGGTAAATAGAGGGTAATCCTGATATTGTTCTCTTGTTCTTTTTCTATCTAAACCATCAATCCTATTAAAGTCTAAGTGGATGCAGAGGAGCAGCTCCAGGATGCTACAAAGAGTTTTCCTTTGTTAAGAGCCTTTTACAAACTAGCTTAGCACAGCAAGTAAAACAATGTAGAGGAGAATGTAGCACCTAGAAGCTGCGTTTCCTCAAAGGAATACAGAACCTTTGTGAACTGGCATGCTGATGATAGTGATGCAAAACATTCTTCTTTTTCAAAAAAGAGAATCGACTTGTTCTGTGGCTCTGGCCGGATTGAGACCAGCAGTTATGAGGCCAGACCTAGTCTTTTTAAAACAATATTGACAGATAACATTATATGTTTTTACTGTGTACAACATGATGTTGTAAAATACGTATACGTTACAAAATGGTTTTGAGTGTTACTAATGTGCAGGCTAGAGAATCTGTCCCAACTGCAAGTGATGTTCCCATTATCATTGTTACGATTAGTACTGATGGCTGTGGTCAATTTCGTCTGTAGCTATCAAGATGGCTGGTATGGGGTCGTTGTTCTGTTTTTGCTATTTTATGCTTGTAGAAATGGTCTCAATTTTGTCTTCTGTCTGATTAGTCTTAGCATATGGGTTTCTTTTTTGCCATATTCTATTGCAGAGGCTGCCTCTCTCTGCCTTTCTCCCTCACATCTGGAATCCAGCCAAAATGTACTAGAACAAGATGCTTCTCACATTTCAGCCCTTTTGTAAGGGTGCTGATTGCAACTTGGGTAACTTCAGTATAATCTAAGGTGGAAGCTTTCTGCTTATTTTGAGGAAAAAAAATATATGTCTAAAAATAAAACGTAGGCATAAAAATAGGGCCAAATACTCATTAACTGCCTCACTTAGCTGAATGCTGAAATTATTTCAACAGCACTAAATCAAGCCTTTGTGTGGAAGAGGTTGGGTATTTTTTTAAATTTGTAGTATTTTATCTTAGATGATAAATGAGTTACTGTAATTTGTCATTTTATTCAAAACTTGAATTAAATAGTCCTCAAAGCCTCCGTTTTCAGCTCGTGCTCATGCGGACCCTTGAATTAGAGCATTTGTGTTCACAAGTCTCCTGGAATGTATTCTGTGGGCTGCTGTGGGAAAGGCTGGGGTGACAGACAGGACCAGGAGCCGGAGTATTCAAGGCTTGGGATGCTAGAGTTAAGAATTTGGATCTTATTCTAAGTGTTGTGGGAAGCCACTGGAGGGATTTAATTATGAGGATATTATAGAATGACTTCTGTTTTCAAAGTATGACTCCTGACTGCTGCATTGATAGTAGATTGGAAGGAGACAAGCGTAGGAAAAGGGTAACTAGCCAAATGCCTATTTGTAGATATCCAGGTAAGTGATAGTGGCTTTGGAGCAGGACAGTAACAGTAGAGTTGGAGAGAAGTGGACAAATAATGGAGTTTATCTAATTCATTAACAACAACAAAAAGATTAATTAATAGATTAGATATGGGGTGTGAGAGAATGGAAGAGTCAAGATTGATTCCTAAGTTTCTGGCCCAAACAACTGGAAGAATTTTGTACTAGTTATTGAGATGAAGACTGGAGGAAGAACAGGATATTTTTGCTGTTTTGCTGTGTTGAGGGTGGGTCATAGAGCAATGGAAAAGGGAATGAGCTGGAAATAAGGGCTCATGTTAACTTTGGACATCTAAATGAACCGTTCAGAAGAACAGTTGAATGTATGAACTTGACCCAGTAGATCAGTTTGAGAATCCTCGATGTGAAGATTACATTCAGTCATGAGACAAACTCGCCTAAGGAGAGAGTAGAGAGAAAGTAAAACACCTGAGAACATTCCATATTTCCACATAAATAGGGCAAGCAGAAGAGAACCCATAACGGACTAAGAAGGAACCGCAGTGAAGAAGGAAAAACTAGGACAGTCTGATGTTCCAGAAACCAAGAGAAGACTCTTAACAAAGGAAGGTAACAGTCAATTATATTAAATGCTGCTGTGAAGTTGAGTTAGAGGAGGAAAAGCAAGGTCACCGTTTTTGGTGTTCTTGGTGACACTGACAAGGGCAGCTTACGTCATGCAGAAAAGAGCTGAGAGTTGATAGGAGATTGTAAAGTGGGAAATGAAGACAGCTATTTAGACAATTATTTCAAAAAATTAATGGAGCTAAGAAATAGGTAATCAAGAATAAGGGGAGAATTCATTTTTCTCATGTTCCTGAGATGGCTGCTTGGAGCACTTATGCTTATAGAATTGGTTCAGGAGACAGAGAAATCCTGATGATGCACAGAAAGGGAAAATGATTGCGGGGACAAATTTCTCGAATGCAGAAAGGTGTGAGATGTAGAGCACAGTGAAGGGTTTGGCCTTGGATAAGAGCAGAAGGAGAGGCAAAAAGAGTGCACCTGCATGTGAATATGTTGGTTGAAGTAGCAACAGGAGGATGAGGGAGTAGCCATAATCAATCATAACAATTAATGAAGTAAGAGCCTCAGCTGGACAGGAGACAGGAAAAGGGAATGTCAGTTTCTCCAGAAGGTAGCAAATACTGGAGTCAACCTAGGCGGTGGGAGGATGAACCTCTAGTAGGACAATGGACAGGGAATGTTTCAAAGTTACACCAAACAAGGTGAATCTGAGTTAATGTTTGCTTGGAAAGAGACAGTAATTAAATTTTAAGATTTTTTAAATGACAGAGGCAAAAAGTATTATTACATGTTTACATATTTTCATAGAAGAAAAATGAGTTTAACAATTACTTGTAATCTTACTATTTGGAGACAATCACTGTGATATCCTTTTATGTATTATACATTCAAATACTTCCATAGGAAGAAATATAAAGGTCTTAATTTTGATAACGAATACTATGTTAGGGCACTTTTGACTTTACCAAGTATCTTAGTTATTGCTCTAAGAGAAATAAAAACAATTAGAGTAATAATTTTGTCATGTTGCAAACATATTTCTATTTTTTGTTGCTTTTTTCATTTTTGTAGATATATCTGTAATAGGAATGCAGTTATGTTAAAAGGCCTCCTTCCTAAGGTTGTGTTTTCAATAACTTTCTTATAGTCTTTAAAATGTAAAAATGAAACTCTAAATTATTAATCTACCAGGCTTCATTTTGAGAAGATGTGATTAAGAAATCTAATTTTACTTTTTAAAAAAATTTGTTATTTTAGATTCAGGAGACACACTTGCAGGCTTGTTACAGATAGACAATTGCATGATTAATTTCACTTTTTAGGATAGTTTTAAGTCATTCTTAAATCACATATCCCATAACAAATATAGAATATATTCTTGTAATAGTAGAGCTCCCAAATAATTTTTTTTTTGGGGGGGACAGAGTCTCACTGTCATACCCAGGCTGGAGTGCAGTGGTGCAATCTCAGCTCTCTGCAGCCTCTGCCTCACTGGTTCGAGTGATTCTCCTGTCTCAGCCTCCTGAGTAGCTGGGACTATAGAAACACCACACCCGGCTAATTTTTGTATTTTTAGTAAAGACGGGGTTTCACCATGTTGGCCAGGCTGGTCTCGAACTCCTGACCTCAAGCCATCTGCTTGCCTTGGTCTGCTAAAGTGCTGGGCTTACAGGTGTGAGCAACCACATCTAGCCACAAATTATAACTTTAAAACTTTCTTTTAGAGATTTTTAAACCAAGTATATGCTATTCTTTAAACAACCTATTTGTTACACTGTAAATATTATCTTTAATCCTATCCTCTGGGAAATCAGTTATATTTTACTTACTTGAAATGATATTGTGTGTACACATTTTGCCATCTATATTTTCTTTCTTTTTGAGTATTTTTAAAATACTCTGTTAACCATGAATTTAATGGCTTGCACTAGTATTGGATATGTAAAAATATGTTATCAGGTTTTAGTTTTTCTTTATGTATGATTATAAATAACATCATAGTTAACACCACTGGCCCTTAATATTGAATTGAAATTGGTTTTAGTATTTTCTGTCACAAAAGCAGTATGTCCATGTAGAAAGCTTTAAACATAACAAACTATTATCCAGAGAACCACTGTTGCATACATATATACCAAATCTTTATTCATTCAAGAGCCATGTTTCAGCACCTCTTATGCAGCAGACACTGCTTCAGATATGAAACCTACTCTTCAGGTTTAACATCCTCATATATTAAGTCATATGTCTTATCAGTATCCTATGAGCAGAAAAGTGTATGCTTTTAAAAATGAACCATGCTATTTAGAAACTGTAATTTAATTTTTCTCCTATAACCTATTAAGAAATTCCTTCCATGCCACCAAAGCATCCTTTACAATATCATGTTTAATGACTACAAAATATTACTCATGTGGAGGTACTACTCTTTTCCAATTCCCTTTTGCATTTTAAATCCGTAACGTGTGCTCTTTACTTCTCTTTGATAGCATGACTAACATGTCCTGCACAAGACATGAAGGCACAGAGTGTACTGCCTTTCTTCCTCATTCTCATATCATCTCTGAGTGGATTTCAAGGTAATTTCCTCTGTAATACAAGTGTTAGCTATTTGCATCATCAGATAGAAATATGAGCACACAATGAGGTGGCTATTTCCTCCACAGCCATAGCATCGTGAACTATCCTCAATGATCAGTTAATCAGAAGCAAGGAACAGGTGGGAAGTCTGCATGAAGACTAAAAATTAGATACACTTTTTCTGTCCACTCTGATTAAGACCCTTTCTAATCTATTATCTGCTACCAGAAATAAGTTCACTGGAAAGGCAAGTTTGATTGATTGATTTTTTTTTTTAAAGTGTGAGCTTGGTACTTACCACTTACTTGAGAGAAGGCATTATCAGCTTTGCTAGGTCCTATGACAGGCATTCTTAATTATCCAGTGAAACAGCAGAGGGTTGAGCAGAGCAATTAGAGAGCTCCACAGTCACTCTTTTCCTTTCCCATCTTTCTGTGTCTTTCTCTCATCATAATGCCACATCCTTCTAGCTCTCTGCAGAGAAACCAAGTCTCTCTGAGGAAGAGAGGTGGGATGTGGTAGGTAGAAAGAATCCCAGAGGGGAAGGCAGAGATAAAGACTGTGACAGAGCTATTTGAGCACCCAGTTCTTCCATCTTGGATGGCCTGGGCATGATCCAAAGGAGTTACTCCATTGTCTAAAAAATAAGGCCCTTTCCAGTTCTAATATCTTAGAATCCATAGAGAGGGGACAGGATTTACTTAAAATATTTTGTAAATCAAAGAAGTTAGATTGCTGCCTTCAATGATGGGAAGCATCCGGCCATATTTTCTTTGCCAAAATCCCTTATTTTGTTGATTTCATTTGCTTTTTGAAATCAACTTGTGAAGTTGACAGTGAAAAGAAAACAAAAGAAGTAAATCAAGAGAACTGGGGATTGGGCTTCCACATTTATCTCCAGATATTCCTTACCTAGATTTTGACCGATTCGGGACATCCTGATAGCAGTCTTAAAGCACATGAGTGACTCCATTTCCCTTTTGGACTTCTGCTCATGTCCTCCCCTGTTTAGATCTAGTGTAAAGATATTCCTCTCAGATTCCTGGACCCAGCATTGTTTTCTACAGGCTCCAAAAATTTTCTTACCCAACCAAGCTGAGTTTATTCCATTCTTTTAGGGCCTGCCGGCTGTAGCTAGCTAGCTAAACTAGTTTATTATTGCTATATTAGGAGTTAAATGTGAATGTGTTCTGGGAATGAAATCAAAAGGAGTCTTTTAACATACATGATTTCCAGGCCAGGACTGGAAGAAAGATGAGACTATTGATCAAGTGGGCAGCGAACCAATGTTTCTATGCCTTGGGCTGTTACCAATTCTCCCCCCCCAGTTACATTGAATAAAACAGATATTCAATGAAAATTAAAACTCAAACACAGAGCTTTATGGTTTGTTTCTAATAACCAGACAACAAGTGTTTTCGATGATGTGGTCCATTAATAATCAGGCTGCTAACCGAGGAAGGTTCTTCTAGGTAGTTCTGGTATAATCCTGAACAAGCACACATCACTAATGGTCTTCATAACTTCTGCTCTTGACTGTAGACACATTCCTTCTGGCTTTCTTCAGTAATATTTATATGAATGAACAAACCGTTGTTGGAAGACTTGATGAAGATGTAATCCTCCCTTCCTCATTTGAGAGTGGACCTGAAGTGATAATACACTGGCAGTATCAAGATAGTTACAATGTTCACAGTTACTTCAAAGGCAGTGACTATTTGGAAAACCAAGATCCCAGATATGCAAACAGGACATCCCTTTTCTATAATGAGATTCAAAATGGGAATGCATCTCTATTTGTCAGAAGATTAAGGCTTCTGGATGATGGAATTTATACCTGCTATGTAGGAACAAAACAAAGCATCACAAACAAAGTGGTGCTAAAGGTGGGAGGTAAGTGCACATGTGAAGTTTCAGGAAACGTAGTGATGGCATCATTTCAGTACTAGTAAGCGTCTTTTCCTATCTCACTAGCCATGAGCTTCCTTCCAAGTCAATACACAGAAATCTCCTTGTTTCTAATGCACAGCGTCTTGTAGTGTACTGATGTTATAAATGATACAACTGTTCCCCTGTTGGTGGATATTCAGGCATTTCCAGTGTTTTACATTACATGGTTGTGATGAACATCCTTCTGGTTCTACTTAATCCTGGGAAATAACCTAAAGCAAAGTACCAGAAGATTTAAATACATTACCGACACTAGCAGCCTAAGAGTGTCCACTTTCCCCTTCGTCTTATCAGTACCAAGTATCTGCCGATATCATGACTGAAAAAATATTGAATTGCTGATTTAAATTGCATTTGTCTGTATTATAAATGAGGTTAATTTCTACATTATATGCTTTCCTTCTCTGTCTTAACTATATATAACACTATACCTATGTAACTATAACTCTAAGCCATTAATATAGCTAATATATATAGTTATATACAGTTCATAGCACTCAAACACAGCTTCATGGTGGCTACATTGTGTAGTTAATATAACTGTATATTAACTGTATTCATATATTAATTGTTTCTAATTCCCATTGTTATATTGAATCAAACAGGTATTTGATTAAAATTGAAGTTCACAGAGCTTCATGGTTTCTCATTACTAGACTACCAAGAGTTCCTGAATGATGTGCTCTGTTAATGATCAGGCTGCTGATTATTAATGTATATGTAATAGAGTTAGTATGTAGTATAATATATAGTACAATTTTATATATAGGTATAGATATATACACACACACATGCAGCATTTTCTAATGGATTGTTTTTCCCTGCACTTGTTTCTTTTTCTTCTGTCCCTTTCAGCTGCTTCAGACCTTGATTCAGAAATTACAAAATTATGTGTAAACAAAGAGTCAAATAGGTGCTCTGAGTGAGTATTTGCAGAGTGTAGAATGCCACATGAACTCTACTTTACAGACTTAGACACCATCATTTTGGTTGCTCAATGAGGCCATTGGATTTCTTTTCCAGCTATGTTTCTAGAGAATTGAGATTGCTAACTGCCACATACCCATGCCTGCTCTTATTTTTTCTAGATAACTACACTGTATCTTTAGGTTCTACAGAGTTTGGGGCTTTTTTTTCCCCTTTCAGTAACTGCCAAGTTTTGCTCATAAAACTTAGCTTTTCATTTCATGGGTATTAGAAAGTATTCTGCACAGAGGGCCATAAAGAAGCTAATGACGGCAGTTCTTCATGTGCCCTTCTTTCTCCCGTGTAGTTTTCCTCACACCCGTGATGAAGTATGAAAAGAAGAACACGAATAGCTTCTTAATATGCAGCGTGTTAAGTGTTTATCCTCGTCCAATTATCACATGGAAAATGGAAAACACAACTATCCCTGAAGACAAGAGGGAAGAAACAGGGTCTCTGGGCCCTTTTTCTGTTAACAGCACACTGAATGTTACAGGATCAAATTCATCTTATGAATGTACAATCGAAAATTCACTGCTGAACCAAACATGGACAGGGCGCTGGACAAGGAAAGGTAGGCTCCACAGGACTTTCTGTGTACAAGGGCTGTGTCGAGGTTGGAGGGAAATGGGGACTGATTTGCAAGGAAACAAAGGAAGATGAAAGAAAGCAAGCAAATCCATCTGCAGCAGTTAGAAGACTGAGACTGGAGCCCTAGGGCTGGTTCTTACATTAAGCCGATGTTCTTACTTTTGAACATTAGTACCTCATTGATAAAATAGAAGTAAGTCTTACCTTGCTAGGTATTTGTGAGTTGAATAAAAACATTTATGAAATGTAAAGAAGCAAGTCTATCCTTGAATATTAGTGCTTTTCTCAATGGCCCATCCTTCAAACAGGATTTTCTACCAGCATTGCTCTTTAAGAGCTCAACGGAGAAAAAATACTTGTGTCTCAGCAGATCACAACCTCCGATCTTTCAATTAAACAAAATATTGATTACTATTATCGCTTCCGTTTAGTTTCTTTACATAGAATTAGCCCATCAACCTCTGTCCCCCACCTCTATCACAGCATGGTTGGTTTTTAGCACTCTTTCCTCTCATTTATTTGAACAGATACAAACTCTGATCAATCTCTATATCCAAAACCTACTCTTTAATAAAAATTCATTTGCTATCTCCATATACAATTCCAAGAAAATTTGTTTTACATTTTATTTGTAGCAAAGCAAAAGTTTTCTGCCAATGTCCCTTACAGAGGGAAAACGGAGGGTATTTTTTTCAGCCTTCCCTTTGCTAGCATCTCATATTCTCAAAATGCTCACCAAAAACATACTGAAATTGTTGGTGATTCACCACATTTACTGAGTCAGTGTTAAAGGCATGAGTACCCAATGTTCATTTTCCATTAGGCAGGCAGCAATGGAAACATGGGAAAGAGTTGCAAATGTTAATATTATAAATATTTTCCTTGGAAATCCTGATTTCTCATGTTCATTTAGAATTGAGTATCTTGAAGCATGAACAGTTCTTTAGGCTCAGTACTGTTTGGTCCCATTGAAAAGCTATTATGTGCCAAGTTTTGTTGCTCACAGACTGTGAACTTAAGAACATGGTCTCTACTGATTTCGGGATCCACAGCATCTAGTACAAATATAAAAATTAGGAACATCGCTTACAGAGGGAGCAGTTAATTCTATTCTCTGTGGTCGGACATGAATGGGGTTGTTATAGAATATGTGTTTAAGAAAGTTGCGTAAGGGCGGAATTTTAGAAGAGTAGCAGGATATTCCAGGAGAATGAGAATATTCCAGGTAAAAAGCATGGAAAAGTAAAATTACCTGGATTTGTGGAATCAATGGATCAAGAGATGAACCTGGAGAGGAAGGGAAAAAAACAGATGAAGGACCTTCTACACCTTGGTAAGGAGGTTGTTGAGTCTTGGAGGTAGGATGGATCCAAAGAGAGATCTGAAGCATCAGAGAGGCCCCGGATTTCCTTTTCAGAAGGCTTGCTTTGGCATCAGTCTCCTGCAGGTAGACTGGAAGGCAGGCAAGTCTAGAGCCAGGGAGAATAATCCAGGATACTCCATAGAGGTCAGCCTACAGCACTACACAACAGGAAGGACAAGATGGAGCTGGGTCTGCAGGGGCAAGCTTAGAAAATCCAGCAGAGTCCCTCTTCTAAAAGAGCTCAGTCCATTGGGGTTGCCTGCACACAGCTGGAAATATTCTTACAAGCAGAAAAAGAGACTTTGTCTAGACAAAGAGTTTAAGAAGTAGTGAGGCCATAAAAGCTAGAGACCACTAGAGCAGGTAGGGTAACAAAAGGAAGTGTTCTGGGGAACACCAACATTTGAGGGGTCAACAGAAGGAGAACACTGAGTTTAACAGGCTAGTAATTGGTAGAAAATGCCTCGGGGCCTCATTCACACTTGTATGAATGCAGGTAGTGTTGGGCATCTTCTTCCAACAGAGCTTGTTTTCACTGCAATTAAAGACTTGCTTTGGATGGAAATGTGGCTGTAGCTTCATCACCAGCAGACACAGCCTCTCTGGTAATTTCTATATTTTTCAGTCCAAGCTTATTTCTGAGTGCTTACTCTCAGGTTCTGAGTTAAAACAAGTGCCTCACCCCTCTAGCTGGCCCTGGCTTAGCCCTTCTTGAAGGTCTAAACTAACCTTGGTGGGAAACTTTAAAATAGGGATAGTAAAATTTGCTTTTTAAGAAACCACAGCACAAATATCTAATTCCTTTCCAAAGAGTTACTTCCAAAGACATCAGTATTAGTACCTTTGTTCCCTGCTTTCTAAGCATAACTTAGAAAATTCTTTTGAAATGTTTATCTTCATTGACATTTTCTTTTGTATTCTGTTGTTAGATGGCCTTCATAAAATGCAAAGTGAAAACGTTTCACTCTCGTGTCAACTTGTAAATGATTATTTTTCACCAAACCAAGACTTCAGAGTTACTTGGTCCAGAGTGGGAAGTGGGACTTTCTCTGTCCTGGCTTGCCATGTGAGCTCCTCACAGAATACAACCATCAGTGAACCCCGATTCTCATGGAACAAAGAGCTCATAAACCAGGGTGACTTCTCTATGAATTTGATGCGTCTTCATCTTTCAGACAGTGGGGAATATTTATGCAATATTTCTTCAGATGAGTATACTTTACTCACTGTCCACACAGTGCACGTAGGTAAGTTGTCTGCAGGTTTGGATAATGGGTTTTGGCTGTAGCATTGGAGGTCTGTGACTATCAAACAGAAAATTAGCTTGACTTTTCAAGAATATTTTACATTGATACCCTCTCAAAATATAATTTACAGGGATATTTCTGGTCAGGATGTTGATTACCCTCCCTCCTTCAACTACACAAAAGTCCTGTTTTGAAAAAAAAATACTCCCACAGATTTCCTTTTCAGGATTTTGGGGCTTCAGAAATGAGGAGGAAACATACATTTTGATGACTCTATGGGCTGAGCATCTTCCATTTCTGCTCACTGCTGTGCCTGATATGAACCTTAGGCCTGGGGTTTGGGGAGTCAAGGCTAGAGACACATTAGGAAATTACAATATGGGTCCTAAAGAATGCTGGGAAAACATGGCAGTGTCTGTGGACTGGGAAACAGTTACCACACAATATTTGAAGCATATATATATATATATATATATATTCCTGGTTCAGTTCATTTTTACCTCTGTTGATAGTTCACTGCCAAAAATATTTCTAGTCAACTAACCATTGAGTCATGGAATATATACTCATGAAGCTGACCTTCTAGGTGAGCTGGATAGTCCCACTGTTAAACTATCAACTTCACATCATGGTAGACCATCGCAACTTTTTCTGTCCTTCAGTAAAGATATTTGAACCAGTAGAACTCACATTTTAGAAATATTTCTATCATTTCAATTAGGAGAAATAACATTTGAACGTTTGGTGATTCTATGCAGTGAAATTTGGTGATAAGAGCACAGTGAGATTAGGTTATGTGATCTTCAAATACATAGAAGCTTCTGGACACTGAGTAATAACACTCCCTTTGTAGAGCTGCCACTTTGAGAGTAGAGAATGAAAAACTGGGGCTGCATTTGAAGCTCCTATTTTTCTCCAAAAATAAAAGTGTCACTTTTATGTAAAATACAGTTAAGCCTGCAATCTATTTTTAAAAATGTTGCCTCATGTTGGATTCATTTTGGAGTGTAAAAAAAAAAGTCAAGAAGAAACATCCTAAAGACCACATATGGCCCATCTTCCCACCCAGAGATCTAATTTTCAGTTCACAAAAAGTGAAACATCAGGACCATTCCATCTCTGACAAAAGAGTATTTTCAGAACCTCTCATTCTCAAGTAAACTTAGGCCAGGTGGGGCTGGGGAGGGTGTGCTCACCCTTCCCTGCCACCTCAACAGGGCAGGGAACAGGGCAAAACAGTCTTGGTACCTTAAATATCATCCTTTCAAAGAACTTGGATTCCTGTTCTGAATTGTGACTTTTCCATTTGCTGCCTTTCCCAGGAGGTGCCACAACAAGATAGCAGTACTTTTGATTCCTTGAATCTAGACCTGCTCTATTAAAATTGCACTAAGCTGAATGTAATTAAATAATTCTTGCTAAGTTTTGATGCTGAATCAGTATGTGACCTTAGGCAAATATCTTTACAGATGGGGGAACCTGAGGGTCATGAGTGCAGTGAGTAGCTATACCTTGTAGGATTTCCTTTAGGAGGAAGAAATATGCATATGAAAACACTTTAGAAAGTTAATGTAACGTTTCTACTTAATCTCTCATTTATATAGGAACAGTAGTCCCCCCTTTCCATGGAGGATATGTTCCAAGAGCCCCAGGGGATGCCTGAAACTATGGACAGTACCAAGCCCTATATATGCATTTCCACATGGTACCAGGATTAATCTGTTCTTCCATGTTTATGCCTCGGTGCCTCATTCTCACTTCTATGAATGCAGGTTCTACTGGGCATCTTCTAGCAGAGCTTTTTTTCATTGCAATTAAAGACTTGCTTTGGATGGAAATGTGGCTGTAGCTTCATCAGCAGCAGACACAGCCTCTCCAGTAATTTTTATATTTTTCAGTCCAAGCTTATTTCTAAATTTGTGTAGCCATCCTCTACTTGCAGTAAATGGCCTGTTTCAAGGGCTCTCTTGCTGAAGTCTTCATGGAAGCCCAAGGCTTTCCAGTGCAACATATTGTCAACCAGAACACATTTCTGTTCATGTCTTCCACCCTCAAATGTAATGCCATTTCCATCTGAAGTCAACACATACAACACACTGTGGCCATAACTGTTGTAGTTTGAGATGTGAAAGCAAAACTAATTAATTTTCTTTTTTCTTTCTTTGTGATTTTACGGATAGAAGATTCATTTTCACCATAGATCTAGCAACCCCAATATATGATTTTTCGTAAGTCAAGAGCTTTAACTGTTTCAGTTAAAGGAAGCTCTTTCTGGCTTCTTTTTGGTATATCTAAATTGCTATCACCACTTCTCTCATGCTTTGGGACTATTCTTAAAGAAAATAAGGGTTACTTGAGCGCAAGTATTGTTATGCCGTGACAGTCAATCTGATAACTGAGATGGCTAGTAAATGACTTATGGCAGTAGTGGGCACAACATGGATATGCTGGACAAAAGGTGCAGTCACGTCCCAGGTGGGATGGAGTGGTACAACACATTTCATCATGTTACACAGAATGGCACACAATGTAAAACTTACGGGTTGTTTATTCCTGGAATTTTCCATTTGGTTATGTTTGGACTACAGTTGACCATGGGTAACTGAAGCCTCAGAAAGTGAAACCATGTTGGTAAAGGGGACTCCTGTATAGAATTTCTGAATAATACAAATAATGTGAAGAGCTTAACATTTTATTAGTTGTAAAACACTATAATATGTTCATAGAAAATGACGTTTGTTATATAAACAGAGCTATTTATTTTAAAGAATAGCCACAGACATTTTCCCCCTGAATTGGCCTTCGTGCTCAAATGCTTGCTGCCCATATGTTAGTAGAACATAGATCGCAAGGTTAGCAGGGTTCTGACTTTGGTAACCCAGGGTCTCTGCAGTCCTCACTTCCATTAATTGTTGACTAATAATAATTTCAACAATTCTAGTCCTGACTGAGATACTCGAGAAAGTTCAGGCTCCTCTAGTTATTTCTGAGGAGCTCCAAACACTATCAGCAGGTCCTCCTTTGCTGTAGTTTGTTACCCAAAATCAACCACAGTCTGACATTTTTTAAAAGAAAATTCCAGAAATAAGTTTATCCTAAAGGATCTTTTTATTGTGCAAAATGTTTTCATATGAATTCAGCCTCCTACCTGTAATGCAGAAACAACTAGTTTTAAAAATAGTGAACATACTCCACCCTCAGCCACCCACACATTTCTTATTTGGTAGTTTTTCTTCCAGTTCACAGACTTTGTTTCTCTGTTTTATTTAGAATCAAGCCAAAAAACAGCTTCCTGTGACAAAGGATTACAGATTTTGGTGTACTGTCTGATTTCAGCAGTTCCTGTAGCTCTTCTGATTTCGGCAGCTCTTCGGATTTATCTGGTAGAACTTTGCAGAGGTAATATCTCAGGAAGAATTTGAGCTCTGCCCCAGGTGTTCTGCATCATGTGTCCTAAAGATAACATGGAAATATATGCCCAAACAGCTACTGGGCATGTAAATTGATCTGAATTTTCTGGAGGATCATTCACAAATGTCATCCAAAATCTTTTAAAATGCTCCTACATTTCCACCTAATCATTCTACTTCTAGGAATTTATCTTGCGTTACCTGAGCAGAGGTAAATCAAACTGTATACATGCATACTTATTGCAGCACATTGCCATTGGTTTTAGATTTCTTACTATTGTCAGTAAATAATTGGGAAATTAATTAAGTTAATTAAAGATCACATGTGATTTTTTAAATTTAGCATTAAAATG
Organism: Leontopithecus rosalia; assembly: GCA_028533165.1. Classification (NCBI taxonomy): domain Eukaryota; kingdom Metazoa; phylum Chordata; class Mammalia; order Primates; family Cebidae; genus Leontopithecus; species Leontopithecus rosalia. The sequence goes on from CM052662.1 coordinate 87,288,583, forward strand.
ATAACCAGGGTGACTTAATCATCCTGCATTGAAAGCTATCTGGGAAAAAAAGCCAAAGCTTTAAGCAGCTACCTCTGGAGAGATAGGACCATGAGTTCTTCCTTATCCTCACACCTCAGAAGAAACCCAGAGACCTCCTTAAGTCCCTGGGTTCTGCCTGTTCTACTTTGCGCTGAGCTTAGTCAGGGTTGGTGCTGTAATTGGAAATTGGTTCTTATGGGTCATTTCATTTTAATTGTTGTTCAATTAAATTTTTTTCTAAATTTTATGCAAGAAACCTTACTGTTTATAGTAATTTAAAATATCTTAAAATGCCATGGTCATGGGAAGTATGTTTAGGGAGTACTTTCCTAAAGCACTTTGCTTTTACTTATAAAATTTTGAGCTAGAGAACATCTGGGCAAAACTTAGATCTAGTAGATCTCCACATTTTACAAATCAGAAAACAGGAATCCAGGAAGTTAGCTCAAGTACTAAGGAGGTATGTGAAGTAAATTTAGGTGGATTATCTAAGATCACTGAGCCAGCTAGTGGCAGAGGCAGGTCCAGGCTCCCAGAAGCTCTTCCTTATTCCATTATCCCCCTGAGAAGGCTCTGGGTGTCCTGGGAACTTGAGATAAATCCTATGTCCCTTTTATATGTTCTTCTGGTTGATATTTGCTTATCGTCCCTGCTGAAGTTAGGAAATTTGGGTTATAGCAGAAAGCATGGTTGAAAATAAAGTTTTATTTATTTATTTATTTAAAAAATTTATTTAACTTTAGATGCATATTATATCTGGCATTTCTCCCCACGTTATCCCTCCCCGCCCTCCCCTCCCTCCCCTCCCTCCCCTCCCTCCCATCTCCCTGCTGTCTCTCCCCTACCCACTCCAACTGCCTCCAGTGTGATGCTCCTCTCCCTGAGGCCACATGTTCTCATTGTTCAACACCCTTCTATGAGTGAGAACATGCCGTGTTTGGCTTTCTGTTCTTGTGTCAGTTTGCTGAGAATGGTGGTTTCCAGATTCATCCAACTCCCTACAAAGGACATGAACTCATTGTTTTTTATGGCTGCGTAGCATTCAAGGTGTATATGTACCACATTTTCTTTGTCCAGTCTATCATTGATGGGCATTTGGGTTGGTTCCAGGTCTTTGCTATTGTACAGAGGGCTGCAATGAACATATGTGTGCATGTGTCTTTATAGTAGAATGATTAATAGTTCTTTGGGTATGTGCCTAGTAATGGGATTGCTGGGTCAAATGGAATTTTCATTTCTAGATCCTTGAGAAATCACCACACTGTCTTCCACAATGGTTGAGCTAATTTACACTCCCACCAACTGTGTAAGAGTGTTCCTATTTCTCCGCATCCTCTCCAGCATCTGTTGTCTCCAGATTTTTCAATGATCACCATTCTAACTGACATGAAATGATATCTCAATGAGGTTTTGATTTGCATTTCTCTAATTACCAGTGATGATGAGCATTTTTTTATATGTTTGTTGGCCTGATATATGTCTTCTTTTGAAAAGTATCTGTTCATATCCTTTGCCCACTTTTGAATGGGTTTTTTTTTTTTCTTGTATATCTGTTTTAGTTCTTTGTAGATTCTGGTTGTTAGCCTTTTGTCAGATGGGTAGATTGCAAAAATTTTTTCCCATTCTGTTGGTTGCCGATTTGCTCTAATGATGGTTTCTTTTGCTATACTGAACCTCTGAATTTTAGTTAGATCCCATTTGTCTATATTGGCTTTTATTGCCGTTGCTTTTGGTGTTTTAGTCATGAAATCCTTGCCTATGCCTATGACCTACGTTTTCTTCTAGTGTTTTTATGGTGTTAGGTTTTATGTTTAAATCTCTAATCCATCTGGAGTTAATTTTAGTGTAAGGTGACAGGTAGGGTTCTAGTTTCTGCTTTCTGAACATTGCTAGCCAGTTTTCTCAACACCATTTATTAAACATGGAGTCCTTTCCCCATTGATTGTTTTTGCTGGGTTTGTCAAAGATCAGATGGTTGAGGATGTGAGGTGTTTCTTCTGGGCCCTCTGTTCTGTTCCATTGCTCTATGTCTCTGTTTTGGTACCAGTACCATGCTGTTTTGATTACTGTAGCCTTGTTGTATAGTTTGAAGTCCAGCAGTGTGATGCCTCCAGCTTTGTTCTTTTTGCTTAGGATTGTCTTGGCTATGCAGGCTCTCTCATGATTCCATATGAAGTTTAAAGTGATTTTTTCCAGTTCTGTGAAGAAGGTCATTGGTAGCTTGATGGGGATAGCATTGAATCTATAGATTACTTTGGGCAGTATGGCCATTTTCATGATAATAATTCTTCCTAACCATGAGCCTGGAATGGTTTTCCATCTGTTGTGTCCTCTCTTATTTCATTGAGTAGTGGTTTGTAGTTCTCCTTGAAGACGTCCTTCACATCCTTTGTTAGTTGTATTCCTAGGTATTTTATTCTCTTTGTAGCAATTGTGAATGGGAGTTCGCTCTTGATTTGGCTGTCTGTTTGTCTGTTATTGGTGTATAGGAATGCTTGTGATTTCTGCACATTGATTTTGTATTCTGAGACTCTGCTGAAGTTGCTTATCAGTTTGAGAAGATTTTGGGCTGAGATGAGGGGTCTTCTAGATATACAATCATGTCATCTGCAAACAGAGACAGCTTGACTTCCTCCTTTCTTAATTGAATACCCTTTATTTCTTTTTCTTGCCTGATTGCTCTGGCTAGAAATTCTAATACTATATTGAATAGGAGTGGTGAGAAAGGGCATCCTTGTCTAGTGCCAGATTTCAAAGGGATTGCTTCCAGTTTTTGCCCATTCAGTATAATATTGGCTGTAGGTTTGTCATATATAGCTTTTATCATTTTATGATACGTTCTGTCAATACCTAGTTTATTGAGAGTTTTTAGCATGAAGGCTGTTGAATTTTATCAAAGGCCTTCCCTGTATCTATTGAGGTAATCGTGGTTTTTGTCTTTGGTTCAGTTTATGTGATGGATTGCATTTATGGATTTGCCTATGTTGAACCAGCCTTGCATCCCCAGGATAAAGCCTACTTGATCATGATGGATAAGCTTTCTGATGTGCTGTAGCAATCTGTTTGCCAGTATTTTATTGAAGATTTTTGCATCTATGTTCATCATGGATATTGGCCTGAAGTTTTATATTTTAGTTGAGTCTCTGCCTGGTTTTGGTATCAGGATGATGTTGGTCTCATAAAATGAGTTAGGGAGGATTCCCTCCTTTTGTATTGTTTGGTGCATTTTCAGAAGGAATGGAACCAGCTCCTCTTTCTACATCCGGTAGAATTCGGCTGTGAACCTGTCTGGACCTGGACTTCTTTTGGTTGGTAGGCTATTAATTGCTGCCTCTACTTCAGCTCTTGTTATTGGACTATTCAGGGTTTCAACTTCCTCCTGGCTTAGTCTTGGTAGAGTACAAGTGTCTAGGAATTTATCCATTTCTTCCTGGTTTACTGGTTTATGTGCATAGAGCTGTTTGTAGTAATCTCTGATGGTGGTTTATATTTCTGTGGGATCAGTAGTGATACCCCCTTTATCATTTTTTATTGCATCTATTTGAATATTCTCCCTTTTTTATTCATCTGGCTAGTGGTCTATTTTGTTGATCTTTTCAAAAAACCAGCTCCTGGATTTATTGATTTTTTGAAGGGTTTTCTGTATGTCTATCTCTTTCAGTTCTGCTCTGATTTTAGTTATTTCTTGTCTTCTGCTAGCTTTTGAGTTTTTTTTTTAATCTTCCTCCTCTAGCTCTTTCAATTTTGATGATAGGGTGTCAATTTGAGATCTTTTCTTATTTCTCTTGTGGGCATTTATTGCTATAAATTTCCCTCTCAACACTGCTTTAAAGGTGTCCCAGAGATTCTGGTAAGTTGTGTCTTCATTGTGATTGGTTTCGAAGAACATCTTTATTTCTACCTTCATTTCATTGTTTATCCAGTTGACACTTAGAAGCAAGTTGTTCAGTTTCCAAGTCGTTGTGCGGGTTTTAGTGTATTTCTTAATCCTGAGTTCTAGTCTTATTGTGCTGTGGTCTGATAGGCTGTTATGATTTCCATTCTTTTGCATTTGCTGAGGAGTGATTTACTTCCAATGATGCGGTCGATTTTAGAGTAAGGGCAATGTGGTGCTGAGATAAATATATATTCTGTGGCTCTGGGGTGGAGCATTCTGTATATGTCTATTAGATCCACTTGGTCCAGGTATGCATTCAAGTCCTGGATATCCTTCTTAATTTTCTGTCTCATTGATCTAATATTGATAGTGGAGTGTTGACATCTCCCACTGTTATTGTGTGGAAGTCTAAATCTCATTTTAGGTCTTTAAGAACTTGCTTTATTTATCTGGGTGTGCCTGTGTTGGGTGCATATGTATTTAGGATAGTTAGCTCTTCTTGTTAGAATGATCCTTTTACCATTATGTAATGCCCTTCTTTATCTCTTTTGATCTTTGTTTGTTTGAAGTCCATTTTATCAGAGACTAGGATTGCAACCCCTGCTTTTTTGTTGTTGTTGTTCTCCATTTGCTTGGTAAATCTTCTTCCATCCCTTTATGTTGAGTCTACATGTATCTTTGTATGTGAGATAGGTTTTCTGAATATACCACACCGATAGGTTTTGACTTTTTATCCAGTTTGCCAGTCTGTGTCTTTTGATTAGGGCATTTAGGCTGTTTACATTCAATGTTTCTATTGTTATGTGTGAATTTGATCCTGACATTTTGTTGTGGACTGGTTTTTCTTTCCCATTAGTTCACTCATTTTCTTCATTGCATTTTTGGTCTTTGCCCACTGGTTTGCTTTTGCAGTGACTAGTACTTGTTCCTTTCCATGCTTAGTGTCAGGAGCTCTTGTAGGGAAGTTCTGGTGGTGACAAAATCTATCAATAATTGCTGGTTCTTAAAGAATTTAATTTCTCCTTCACTTACGAAGCTTAGTTTGGCTGGATATGAGATTCTGGGTTGAAAGTTCTTTTCTTTAAGGATGTTGAATATTGGCCCCCACTCTCTTCTGGCTTGTAGGGTTTCTGCCGAGAGATCTGCCTGTGAGTCTGATTGGCTTCCCTCTGTGGGTGACCTGACCTTTCTCTGTGGCTGCCCTTAGCATTTTTTCCTTCATTTTGACCCTGGTGAATCTGACGATTATGTGCCTTAGGGTTGCTCTTCTTGAGGAATACCTTTGTGGAGTTCTCTGTATTTCTTGAATTTGAAATTTGGACTGCCTTGCTAGGCTTGGGAAGTACTCCTGGATAATATCCTGGAGCATGTTTTCCAGCTTGGATTCATTCCCCCATCATTCAGGTACACCCATCAAGCGTAGGTTAGGTCTTTCCAATAATCTCATAGTTCTTGGAGGCTTTGTTTATTTCTTTTCACTCTTTTTTCTCTTGTCTTGCCTTCTCTTTTTATTTCACTGAGTTGATCTTCAATCTCTGATATCCTTTCTTCTGCTTGATCGATTTGGCTATTAAAATTTGTGTTTGCTTCACGTAATTCTTGTGCTGTGTTTTTCAACTCCATCAAGTCATTTCTATTCTTCTCTAAGCTGGTTATTCTAGTTAGCATTTTGACTAGCCTTTTTTCAAGGTTTTTTGGTTTCTTTGCATTGAGTTAAAACGTGTTTCTTTAGCTCAGAAAAGTTTCTTTATTACCCCCCTTCTGAAGCCTGTTTCTGTCAATTCATTGCACTCCTTCTCAGTCATGATGTGATCCTGTGTTGTTGAGGAGTTGTGATCCCTTGAATGAGAAGAGGTGTTCTGGTCTTTGATGGTTTCATCTTTTTCGTGCTGGTTTTTTCCCATCTTTGTGGGTTTACCTGGCTGTGTTGTCAGGGAGCTACTTGATGAGGTCGCTTGTCTGCCTGTGGGGGCGCTACTTGGTTTCTAGGGACTCCTCCAGGTTACTAGGGAAGCTTCCTGTGTCTTTTTTGTTTATGCTGGGAGATGAGGCCCGCCTCTTCCGCTGACCTGTAGGCACTGCCGGGTTGTCAAGAACGCCGTCCCGTTGCTATGTAGGCTTCCTGTGTTTTTTGTTAAAACATGTAGCCCAGTCCCACCCATCTAATGGTGGGTTATGCTCTTCCTCCACTGGGCTGGATCATTCAGGGTTCAGCTCCGACTGTGGCACTGGCTGCAGAACCTGCTAGAGTCAGAGCTTCAGCCCTCTGGGGTTTCTGGGGGAGGGTAGGGACCCGCCCAGCCTCACCTGGCCATCTCCCCCTTTCAGCTTCCTCTCTCTCCAGTTATGGGGTAGGGGCCCACCCCGCTGCTTCCACTTACAGCTCCCTCTCTCTCCGGGTTGGGGGAGGGGCAATAGCTCAGTCTGCAGGTTCTCCAGGCCACCTTCTGGGCTTATGCATCTGTTTATGTCTGTGTGCCAATCCAGGACACCTTCCTGAATTATTCTTCAACTCCACACCTGTAATTTCCAGTGCTTGACTGGCAAAGATCCCCTGTTCTGTGTATTGCTGAGGCTTTGGGGGAAGCAATGTATCTGGACTGGAGTGCCAGAGGGGGAGCCTCTGACTCACTGGTCAGATGCACTTTCTGGGTGAAGTCACACCCCTCCCCAACTCGGTCTGCCCTGAGTGGGCTTTGCTCAATGTCAGACCAGACCTGTTGAAATGCACCTGGTACCTTGGTTGGAGCTAGGAGATCTCTGGACTTCTGTATCTCTCTCGCTGGGTGTTGTGCACTGGAGTTGTATCTATTTGGCCATCTTGGATAGACTCTGAAAATAAAGTTTTAAGGGCAATGGGGAACAAGCATTTCACCAGTTCTAGCCCTGCGATCATTTGTACTAATAGGCAGGCTTGTTCCTGACTCTTGGCTGGCCAGAAGTAGGAAGAGACCACAGGCAGTCTAGCTTGTCCCCCAAGTTTAACCATTGACCTAATATACTGATCCTCGTGATTGGACTAGGTTCAAATTATGGGGGAGGTGGTGCTACATCCTGCCCAAAAATGGTAGTTTAGTTTCTGTAGTGGAAGTCTGCCTAAGTCAGTTCTCAACTGAAGACACATGGCACATTCAAAACTGCATTAAAGAAATTAGGAGACAGTGTATTCATGGCTGGGGACATCTGATTCACTAGCAAACTTAAACTTGGAGGGACAAGGACAGAGAGCAGTTCCCAAAACTTGGAAGGAGAGAGTCACATAAAATTAGTTGCCTTGTCAGGAGAATGACTTGCTTTTTTTTTAAATTTTAATTTCTGGGATACATGTGCTGAATGTGCCGTTTGTTTCACAGGTATACATGTGCCCTGGTGGTTTACTGAACCTATCAACTTGTCATCTGTGTTTTAAACCCACATGCATTAGGTATTTGTCCTAATGCTCTCCCTCCCCTTTACCCTCACCCCCTGAAAGTCCCCAGTATATGATGTTCCCCTCCCTGTGCCCATGTGTTCTCATTGTTCAACTCTCACTTATGAGTGAGAACATGCAATGTTTGGTTTTCTGTTCCTGTGTTAGTTTGCTGAGAATGATGATTTCTAGCTTCATCCATGTCTCCATGTCCCTGAACTCATTCTTTTTTATGGCTGCATAGTATTCCATGGTGTATATATTTCTTTATCCAGTATATTATTAATTATTAATGGTCATTTGGGTTGGTTCCAAGTATTTGCTATTGTGAATAGTGCTGCAATAAATGTGCATGTGTCTTTATAGTAGAATTCATAATCCTTTGGGTATATACCCAGTAATGGCATTGCTGGGTCAAATGGTATTTCTGGTTCTAGATCCTTAAGGAATCACCACACTGTCTTCCACAATGGTTGAACTAATTTACATTCCCACCAACAGCATAAATACATTCCTAGTTCTCCATAGCCTCACCAATATCTATTGTTTCTTGACTTTTTAATGATTGCCATTCTAACTGGAGTGAGATGGTATCTCACTGTGGTTTTGATTTGTATTTCTCTAATGACCAGTGATAATGAGCTTCTTTTCATATGTTTGTTGGGCACATAAATGTCTTCTTTTGACAAGTGTCTGTTCATATCCTTCACCCACTTTTTTATGTTTTTATTCCTTGAAAATTATGTAAAGTTCATTATAAATTCTGATATTAGACCTCTGTCAGATGAATAGATTGCAAAAATTTTCTCCCATTCTGTAGGTTGCCTGTTGATTCTGATGATAGTTTCTTTTGCTGAGCAGAAGCTCTTTAGTTTAATTAGATCCCATTTATCAATTTTGTTTTTTGTTGCAATTACTTTTGGTGTTTTAGTCATGAAGTTTTTGCCCATGCCTATATCCTGAAATGGTATTGCATAGGTTTTCTTCTAGGGTTTTTATGGTTTTAGGTTTAAGTCTTTAATTTGAGTTAATTTTTGTTTGAGGTGTAAGGATGGGCTCTACTTTGTTTTCTGCACATGGCTAGCCAGTTTTCCCAGCATAATTTATTAAGCAGTGAATCCTTTCCCCATTGCTTGTTTTTGTTACATTTGTTGAAGATCAAATGGTTGCAGATGTGTGATATTTCTGAGGTCTCTGTACTGTTCCATTGATCTATGCGTCTGCTTTGGTTATTGTAACATTGTAGTATAGTCTTAAGTCAGGCAGCATGATGCCTCCAGTTTTGTTCCTTTTGCTTAGGATTGTCTTGGCTATATGGGCTCTTTTTTGGTTCCATATGAAATTTTAAGTAGTTTGTTTTAATTCTGTGAAAAAAGTCAATGGTAGCTTGATGGGAATAGCATTGATTCTATAAATTACTTTGGGCAATGTGGCCATTTTCATGATACTGATTCTTCCTATCCATAAGTGTGAAATGTTTTTACGTTTGGTTGTGTCCTCAGTTCCTTGAGAGTGGTTTGTAGTTCTACTTGAAGATGTCCTTCATGTCCCTTGTAAGTTGCATTCCTCGGTATTTTATTTTTTTTGTAGCAATTGTGAATATGAGTTCACTCATGATTTGGCTCTCTGCTTGTTGGTTACTGGTGTATAAAAATGCTTGTGATTTTTGCACATTGATTTTGAATCCTGAGACTTTGCTGAAGTTGCTTATCAGCTTAAGGAGATTTTAGGCTGAGATGATGAAGTTTTCTAAATATACAATCATGTCATCTTCAAACAGAGACACTTTGACTTCTTCTGTTCCTATTTGAATACTCTTTATTTCTTTTTCTTGCCCGATCGCCCTGGCCAGAACTTCTAATGCTATGTTTAACTATAATGAGAGAGGCTATGCTTGTCTTGTGCTAGTTTTCAAAGGGAATAATTCAAGCTTTTGCCTATTCAATATGATATTGGCTATGGGTTTGTCATAAATTGCTCTTATTATTTTGAGACATATTCCATCAATACCTAGTTTATTGAGAGTTTTTAGCATGAAGTGGTATTGAATTTTATTAAAGGTCTTTTCTGTATCTATTGAGATAAACAGAATCAATGACAAAAAAAAAAACCACTTGATTATGTGATGAGTTACATGTATTGGTTAGTGTATGTTGAACCAGCCTCGCATCCCAGGGATGAAGTCAACTTGATCATGGTGGATGAGCTTTTTAATGTGCTGCTGGATTCGGTTTGCTAGTATTTTATTGAGGATTTTCACACTGATGTTCAGAGATATTGGCCTGATTTTCTTTTGTATGTTGTGTCTCTGCCAGGTTTTGGAATCAGCATGATGCTGGCTGCGTAAAATGAGTTAGGGAAGAGTCCCTCTTTTTCTATTGTTTGGAATATTTTCAGAAGGAATGGTACCAGCTTCTCTTTGTACCTCTGGTAGAATTCAGCTGTGAATCTGTTTGGTCCTGGGCTTTTATTGGTTAGTAGGCCATTAATTATTGCCTCAATTTCAGAACTTGTAATTGGTCTATTCAGGGATTTAACTTCTTCCTGGTTTAGTCTTGCAAGGGTGTCTAGGAATTTATCCACTTTTTTCTAGGTTTTCTAGTTTATTTGCTTAGAGGTATTTATAGTCCTGATGGTAGCTTGTATTTCTGTGAGATCAGTGGTGATATTCCCTTTATCATTTTTTATTTTGTTGATTTGATTCTTCTCTCTTTTATTCTTTATTAGTGTGACTAGCAGTCTATCTATTTTGTTAATCTTTAAAAAAAAAAAAAACGAGCTCCTGGGTTGACAGACAGACACCTCATATACAAGATCTCCAGTTGGCATTGGACTGGTGCCCCTCTGGGATGAAGCTTCCAGAGGAAGGAGAAGGCATCAATATTTGCTGTTCTGCAAGCTCCGGCAGTGATAACCCTACAAATAGGGTTGGAGTGGACCTCCAGCAAACTGCAGGAGACCTACAGAAGAGGGGCCTAACTGTTAGAAGAAAAACGAACAAAAAGCAATAACATCAACATCAATACAAAAGACCCTCACACAAAGCCCCATCCAAAGGTCATCAGCCTCAAAGATCAAAAGTAGATAAATACATGAAGATGAGGAAAAACAAGCACAAAAAATGCTAAAAATTCCAAAAACCAGAATGGATAGAGAATGAGTTTGATGAATTAACAGAAGTAGGCTTCAGAAGGTGGGTAATAATGGACTCCTCTGAGCTAAAGGACCATGTTCTAACTCAATGCAAGGAAGCTAAAAACCTTGGCACAAGATTACAGGAACTGCTAACTAAAATAACCAATTTAGAGAGGAACTAAACCCTGACCTGATGGAGCTGAAAAACACCACATGAGAACTTTGTGAAGCCTGGATAAATATCAATAGCCACATCGATCAAACGGAAGAAAGGATATCAGAGATTGAAAATCAACTTACTGAAATAAGGCATGAAGACAAGATTAGAGAAAGAAGAGTGAAAAGGAAAGAACAAACCCTCCAAGAAATGTGACACTAGGTGAAAAGACCACACCTACAATTGACCGGCATCCCTGAAAGTGATGGGGAGAATGGAAGCAAGTTGGAAAACACACTTCAGGATATTATTCTGGAGAACTTCCCCAACCTAGTAAGACAAGCCAACATTCAAATTCAGGACATACAGAGAACACCACTAAGATATTCCTTGAGAAGGGCAACCTCAAGACAGATAATCATTAGATTCTCCAAGGTTGAAATGAAGGAAAAAATGTTAAGGGCAGTCATAAAGAAAGGGAGGGTTACCCGCAAAGAGAAGCCCATCAGACTAACAGCAGATCTCTCTGCAGAAACCCTACAAATCAGAAGAGAGTGAGGGTCAATATTCAACATTCTTAAAGAAGTTTCAACCTAGAATTTCATATCCATCCAAACTAAGCTTCATAAGTGAAGAAGAGATAAAATCCTTTACAGACAAGCAAATGCTGAGGGATTCTGTCACCACCAGGCCTGCCTTACAAGAGCTCCTGAAGGAAGGACTGAATATGAAAGGAAACACTGGTACCAGCCACTGGAAAAACATACCATAATATAAAGATCAAGGACACTATGAGGAAACTGCATCAACTAATGTGCAAAATAACCAGCTAGCAGCATGATGACAGAATCAAGTTCACACATAACAATATAAACCTTAAATGTAAATGAGCTAAATGTCCCAGTTGAAAGACACATACTGGAAAACTGGATAAAGAGTCAAGACCCATTGGTGTGCTGTATTCAGGAGACCCATCTCACATGCAAAGACCCACATAGGCTCAAAATAAAGGGATGGAGGAATATTTGCCAAGCAAATGGAAAGCCAGAAAAAGCAGAGGTTGCAAACCTAGTCTCTGATAAAACAGCCTTTAGACCAACAAAGATCAACAAAGGCAAAGTAGGGCATTAGATAATGGTAAAGGGATCAATGCAACAATAGTTAACTATCCTAAATATATATGCACCCACTACAGGAGCACCCAGATTCATAAAGAAAATTCTCAGAGAACTGCAAAGAGGCTTAGACTCCCACACAATAATAGTAGGAGACTTTAACACCACACTGTCATTATTAGATCAACGAGACAGAAAATTAATAGGATATCCAGGACTTGAACTCAGATCTGGACCAAGCAGACCTAACAGACATCTACAGAACTCCCCACCCCAAATCCACAGAATATACATTCATCATAGCACCACATAGCACTTATTCTAAAAATTGACCACATAATTGGAAGTAAAACACTCCTCAGAAAATGCAAAAGAATAGAAATCATAAGAAACAATCTCTCAGACCACCGTGAAATCAGATTAGAATTCAGGATTAAGAAACTCACTCAAAACCATACAAGGAAACTGAACAACCTGCTCCAGAGTGACTACTCAGTAAATGATGAAATCAAGGCAGAAATAAATTAAGTTCTTTGAAACCAATGAGAACAAAGACACGTGTACCAGAATCTCTGGGACACAGCTAAAGCAGTGTTATGGGGGAAATTTATAGCACTAAATCCCCACATCAGAAAGCAGGAAAGAGCTAAAATCAACACTCTAACATCACAGTTAGAACTAGAGAAGCAAGAGCAAACAAATTCAAAAGCTAGCAGAAGACAAAAAATAACTAAGATAGAGGTATGAAAACCCTTTCAAAAAATCAGAGTGACTTTCGACTGAAGGACACAGCCAGATTAAGGTGAACTTACACAGGAAAAAGCTTGGAGAGTGAACACCTAATTTCACTCTTCCCTGTCTCTGATCTCCAGCCCAACTAGAAGCCAGGAGGAGCAGACACCTTGCTGATGGAGCTCAATGAGGTCAGCCTCCATGGCTGAGAGAAGAATTCTGGTTCTGAGGAGCAGTCAAAAGATATGGGTAAAAACTCTGTCACAGTATTGGCCACTTTAAAAAATAGATAGATTCCATACTTCTGCAGTGAGATGGCCTGAAAATCTATTTGAAGTAGTTACATGAAAAGCCACAAAACCTTTCTTAGTTCCAGCTCCCTGGTTGTAGTTTCATGACTGTGGTTTATGTTTTATTTTTAAATTCCCTTTTCTATTAATGTTTTAAAATATACTTTGTGTAGGATATGTATTAAAGGGCCATATTTTAGGAAAGTCCAAAAGGAGGCCTTCTTTGAGAAATGACATATCCCTTTCTCCTTAACCACCACTCTCCTCCCCTCTTTGGCTATACATTTCCACTGTTAGCAGTTGGTAGGAACCAGGCCAAGGATCACAAGGAGCCGGGAACCGCGGGGCTGACTGAACTGCGTTTATTCCCCTGCTCTGGAGCACTTGGATCAACCATACACATTTGCTGCTGCTTCTAATGATGTGTTTTACACTGAATGCATTTTTCATGTTGCTTGTTAAAGACATGAAGGTAGAATAACTAAGATGATTTTAATAACATAAGTATATTGAGATAAGACTAAGGGAGAATTTTGGTGTTTGCAAAGAAATGATTTTAAGTTATTTTAATTTTTTCCTGTAGAAAGAGATCTTGTCTGTGCTGATGGGAGAGCTACCATTGCATCTGGTAATGAAAATGAAAGCATGGTAAGGCATTATTTTCTTTATCAAACCATTTATAGTAAGAAAATGCTTCTTTAAAAGGGTAATCGAAGTTCTGACTGATTCACATATTATCACGCAAGACTCTTAACAGAAAAAAACAAGAGGAGGGGTTGCAGGATAATATAGCAAGAAAAATATAATTAGGCTTTTCCCAATGTCTATAATTAAATCGGCTCTACTTGCTTAGATACATGGTGGTTCTTCTTGTCCCCTATTGTTATTTGTAGAGCTCTCCAATGGCATTTTGCACATGAGGGTGAGCCAATGTACTTGTTCTTCTGATAGAGGCATGAAACATGGCATTGTATACAAGTGAAAGGAAACACAACTCTAATTCACTTGTGAATTATAGTTTGATTGTATACTTCCTTTTTACTGCATTCCTTTTATTTTTTATGTGTTCCATTAATCGGAATATAAATAAGGGCCAGGAGTATGGTGAACTTGTTTTTCCACTGTTAAAAACCCTGAAACAGCTAGTAAAGAGATTAAAATTAACTGATAAGACTCAGATTTATTTTATAATGGTCTCATGTATCTTTAATTACAGATGCAAGCAATAGCCTAAAGCTTCTTACCTCCCACCCCAAAACACTACTATTGTTAAATATTTAAGATATAAATGGTTGTTCTGACTTGAGCAACGATACTTAGAGTCTATTTTTCTTGGTTCTAGCCTCTTTCAGGATGTCCAGCCAGTACAGGAAATGAAACAGGACAAAACCGTGACAACTCATGACAAGCATCCTCAATATCCAGTGACTTCATCTCCCCTTTCTTCACTGCAATTCCAGGCAATGGCCTGTCAGACTGGACAGTTCTACTACTGCAAAGACTTGTAACCGTTTTCTAGTATCAGATTTACTTTTCAAGACATAAGGATCATTTGCTGACCCACTACCTGCATTGAGTGTAAATGCCTGGATATTAAGGATTCCAATTTAACTTCGAAAGGAGCTGTCTCATTCATTTACATTCCCATTGCAGTCAGCCCAGGAGGTTACAGAGAACTGTCCACTAAGAATCGGAAGAAATGCATCACTAGGCTGATTCCCAATCTGATCAACTGATAATGGGTGAGAGAGCAGGTAAGAGCAGAAGTCACCTTAGTGGAAAGGTTAAAAAGTTTTCTAGAGGCTGGAAACCAAGATGATTGATTTGACAAGGTATTTTAGTCTAGTTTTTATATGAATGGTTATATCAGGGTAACCAATTAGATTTAGGATGAGTCTTAGGGATTCCAAAGAGTAAAACTGTCTGTAACTTTAAGATTGCTAGGGAAGAGGGCCCTATAACACAAGAACTGACATCTCTGAAGTTCGTTACACCTGACCACACCAAGCTTGTATAGTTGAGTGACTGGCTATGAAGATAATGTGAACTCTTCAGGCTCAATTGGCATTTTGCTAACCAATCTTAAAATAAATTTAGATTTTCAAATAAATTTTTAAGCAAGAAGAGAAGGGAAAGCTCAGCTAACTTGATCTGTTTCCCTTAATTTTAGTCATCAATTCACATAAACAGTCTAATGTTCATGCCTGTGAACTTGTCACTCTAACCAGGCTTTTGTATGACTTAATTGATCAAGGTTTTGACTCTATAAGAGAAAGCAAATTCTAAATTGTGATGTAACTGCCACTGAGTCCTGGTCCAATTTTATCATCTGATCTCTGTTTCGCAATCCTATACCATGTATGTAGTTAACTCTGTTTTTGCTACAGTGTTGTAATGGGTTACTACAAATAGCAAAATATTAAGAATTCCAGTCAGAATGAGGATTATTAAAAAGTCAAAAAACAATAGCTGTTGGTGAGGCTGTGAAGAACTAGGAACACTTTTACACTGTTGGTGGGAGTGTAAATTAGTTCAACCATTGTGGAAGACAGTGTGGCGATTCCTCAAGGATCTAGAACCAGAAATACCATTTGACCCCGCAATGCCATTACTGGGTATATATCCAAAGGATTATAAATCATTCTACTATAAAGATACATGCACAGGTATGTTTACTGCAGCACTACTTACAATAGTGAAGACTCGGAACCAACCCAAATGCCCATCAGTGACAGACTGGATAAAACCAATGTGGTACATATATACCATGGAATACAATGCAGCCATAAAATGAAATGAGATCATGTCCTTGCAGGGACATGGATGAAGCTGAAAGATATCATTCTCAGCAAATGAACACAGGAACAGAAAAACAAACCACATGTTCTCACTTATAAGTGGGAGCTGAACAATGAAGACACATGGACAAAGGGAGGAGAACATCACACATTGGGGCCTGTTGAGGGGTGGGGGAAAAGGGGAAAAAACGCAGAGGTTGGGTCAAAAGGTGCAGCAAACCACCCTGGCACATGTATACCTATGTAACAAACCTACACATTCTGCACATGTATCTCAGAACTTAAAGTAAAAACATTTTTTTAAAGGTAGATATGGTAAAAACAAAAAATTATATTGTGAAGAAAACCTCCAATTAAATAATATTTAAGTGTCTACCAACTCTGCTTCCCTTAACCTTGGTTTCTTTTTAAAAATTGTGTCCAAGTGAGAGACTATGATACTTAAGAATAAAACGGGATGCATCCCCAGTGTGAAGTTTGACTTTATTGAGTATGTGCCTGGGGTATGGAGAAACCGCAGAATCCTGACTTCAGGATTGGTAATATGACAAGAGCAAATTTCTAAGAAAAGGTTTCCTGAATATAAATATTGGCTTATTAAAGGGTAATTCCAAACTTTTATATTTTACTGAAGTTTTAAAAAATTACTATTCCAGGGGAAAAAAAAAACGCTAGTAAAGTTCCATGTTTGTTAGACATTTTGTGTTTTCTCATCGGGTTGAGACTGACGGTAAGAAGGAGCAACTGCTTTGGATACAGCCTGACACACATCCCTGCTAGTTTTCACTCTGTGGCTGGGCATCCCGCTTCACCAACTGCAAAACTCAAATTTGGTTCACGTTGCTCTAAATGGTACCCTGATTTTTCAGGAGAATCCACTTTGATCTGTCTGAGCCAACCCTGGCAATTGCAGTCCTCTTGCCACTAGACTGGTTCAGCATAAGCAGGTAAAGAAATCTCAGTAGGACACGAGGAAAAGTATTCCAGAGGTCTGTTTCTGAGAATGTGTTTCTTCATTTTAAGAAGAGACAGGATATTGTATGAGGAGAAAATGCTCAGAACTGCTGAAGTCTTCTTACAGCAACAAGACATTCAGAAAGGACTGAACCTGGAGCCTCTGATACCACTCAGTCCCTGAATTAATCTTCAAGCTACCCATATGAGTCAGGTTGGGATCAGGGTGGCAGAACTAGAGAATGACAGAATAAAGATTTATTATAGAGCTTCAACCTTACACAATTGTAGGTGCTGGTGGAGAAGTCTATGCCAGGCTGTTCCCTCTGCATCTGGTTGAGTCCTGAAGTCACTGTTGGTTGGCTGTGCAAGCAGCGAGGGTGAAGGGAAGTCCGTAGGAACAAACAGGACCCATGTGTGTGTCTCGGCCTCCACTGCAGTGCCGTGGGTGATCTCAGGAAAAGCTGCTGCTGGTTGCCATGGAGCTGCACACACACCTGGCCAGGACTCTGCAAAGCTGAAGGAGGAGGCTGGCAGGAGTTAGAAGAGCTCTGGGAACAGGGAGCTGTCTCTGGTCTCTGGCAGCTCCCCTTTTTGGCATGGAGCCATATTTTCAAGCTGTCACAATGCTTAGGTCTGTACACTGACCTTATGGGCATAAAATAGATGCTGATTTTGCCTGTCAAATCAGTGCAAATTTCTTTATGACCCATGCCAATCCAGAACCATGAGAGGAATTCCAGGACATGTTTTCCAACTTGGCTAAATTGGCACTGCACAAATCCAGCATGTCACCTGTCACTGAATGTCTTGTGTGAGGTTATCTCCATGTTTAAAGTGTGTACCAGCATGTGGCCTACATGTGTGTTGATTAGAATTTTGCCTACATGATCAAATTGCCTAACTATGGCTATATGTGTATCACAATGCTGAGGAGATGTTATGACTTCTATTTCACCACTGCCGGCTCACAATATATATACATAGATTTAGGGGTGAATCGAGCCAAAGTTGCCTAGAATCAGTAAAAACCATTCACCATGCCCTAGTCCCCATGGAACCTGATGATTGGTCTAAGGATATCTTCTATGAGTCCTACCCATTAAGTGGAAATATGGACAAAGGATCAAGTATTAATTCATTTTTTTA
Source organism: Leontopithecus rosalia (assembly GCA_028533165.1). Taxonomy (NCBI): domain Eukaryota; kingdom Metazoa; phylum Chordata; class Mammalia; order Primates; family Cebidae; genus Leontopithecus; species Leontopithecus rosalia. The sequence continues at coordinate 87,306,220 of CM052662.1, forward strand.
AACATCAAAATTGAAAACGTTCTTTCATTTATTTAATCTGTCATGTGAAACATTAGAAGGTAGTTTACTTGCATTTGAGGATCAAAAAATCCCCATTAACTGTGGAAGCAATGATATTCTCTTTAATTATTTTTCTAATTGCCTTGTTTATATGGTGTGAAAAGCAATTTAAACACGTTTTTAAAAATGTTTCCAATGCAATCTATGTTCTTGGCCATGAAACACCACCTTTCTTGTACTTCTCCAGCTGTTGTCCTCTCAAAGCAGGGGATGCTTATTCTTTTTGAACCTGAAAAACAGAATGTCAGTGTGTTCTGTGAATTTCCTGTGATTTTCACCAGTGGAACACATGCCCAGAACCAAGCTGAGTCCTTTCCAGAGGTAAGCAGGCCTTAGCCAACTCTTCATTAACTTCAAAGGGAGGCAGGGAATTGAGGCAATTATCTGCATTATAGAAAGCAGACACCGGTAATTCACCCCAAGGGTATGCTCGGTCACTCTCAATTTTCTGCCTGCCTTGCCTTGCCTTGCCAGTGAAGGCAGCACCCCCTTTAGCCAACCCCATGAGGAGAAAGATTCTGCAGCCACATCACCAATTTGCTCCCCAGCCCTGACACACAATTCTGTCTGAAAACCTTTTCTTTGTGCTTATGACAGTTGAGGGATTTTTGGCCTTTCTTCTGTGAAAGGGAAACAATTCGTCATCATGCTGCCAAGGAGGGTTTTCCGATTCCTCTCTGGCCTCTCAAAAGCAGTTTCTGCTTCACTCACTGTGTTCTTTGTTGAAAATAACTGTGACAAAGTCGAAGGGATGGCATCTGTTTTGGAGGCCCTTTGACCTCCTGCAGCTGAATGTAATTGCAGCACATGGGAAGCACCTCCCTAAACAACTTATATGAGGTTGCTGGCGGGCTCTGCATAGAAGACCCTAAATCTAGTGCCATAATGCTTCTCAAATTGAGGCCAGAGTTCAAACCACTTAATTGGACCTCTCACATAGGACTTGTCCTTGAGGCAGCTATTCAGGCATCAGTAAAAAATTTCTGGAATCTCTCAATAATTCATATTTCTTATATTTAGATCTAAAAATATTCAATATAACCAACTGTTAGGCTCTCCTTCAAAAGAGATGCTTTTGACCTCCCTTAAGGTAGTAGTTATGCAGATTATTGGCAACCCTATCAACTTACCTAGCAGGTTTGCTAGTAATTCAGTTACTTCCTAGATTCATTTGTATAAAATAATCAGGAGTCCATGGAAAAAAGATGATTTTAAAAAGCACAGATGGATGGAGTCAAAATTTGGAGTGAACTCTTTTTGTAATAGACACATTTGTACCATCTCAATATGGAGTCCAAGAGGGAAGAAAAAAGATTGAGACGCTGAAGGAAAAGGAATGCAAGAGTCTTGCTTTGCAGTTCTCTGCTTTATATTCCTGATTCTGCCCAAAAACACAGAGAAAGAGGGCTAGTGATGCACCATGTTTAAAAAAAATAAATGAAATGATGGTGCCTAGGTATGCCAGAAGCCACGCTCAGTGATTTCAGGCAATCTATTAGCTAGTATCACATTACCCAATCTCCTTTGATTCCTTTCCCCTGAGTCAGACCTCATTTAAAAAGTGTGTTTTCCTGAGAAAATTTTGATAAGGAAGCCGAAACTACCTGGCCCTACCAAACATTCAGTACATCATTCATCATCACTCTACCAGTAAAATCAGGGCAACGGCCTCTACCATGAGATCAGAAGAGCTGTTTCATGGACCAAGGAGACACAGAAAGATCCTTTTGTCTGTGTTTTCAGGCAGAATCAGGAATATAAAGAGAGAACTACAAAGCAAGACTCTTGCATTTGTTTTCCTTCAGTGTCTCAATCTTAAACACCTTCCCTCATGGACTCCATATTGATATGGAACTAAGTCATGTATATGTCTACCATGGAAAGAGTTCACTCTGAATTTTGAGCCGATCCATCTACTTTTTAAAATCATTTTTGTTTCATGGATTCCTGACTACACAAATGAATCCAGACCCTAAATGTCAGACCCTGCAAGTTAAAATGGAAGTAAACATTTGAAAGGTATAAATACAATGTGCATGCTATCAGGTGCTTAGCATTTCATCTGCCTGGACAAGTATAATTTAGTAAACATGAAAAGGTTTTATCGGAACCCTTTTGTTCTTATCTTTTAAAAGCTTTTAAAGACAGGGAGGAGATCCAAGATGGCCAAACAGGAACAGCTCTGGAATGCAGTTCTCAGCGAGAAGAATGCAGAAGGTGAGTGATCACTGCATTTCCAAACAAGTTTTTACTGCCCACAGACCAGGAGATGCCAGGATGAAAAGTGCCATGAGTTTCCAGCATGGCTGTTTCAGCTGGTGCTGCTGCTTTCTGCACAAAACTCGCACAAATCCAGGCGGCTGTTTCAACAGGCTCCTGGAATGCCTGGGATACAGAGCTGCCCATTCAATGGAAGAAAGGGGGCTGAAACAGGGAGCCAGGTGATCTGGCTCAGCGGGTCCCACCCCCAGCAAGGACCAGCAATCTGAAACGCTCTGGATTGAGAGTTTCACAGCAAGTGCAGCTGGGCCCAGGACAGTCCAGCTTGGTGGGGGGAAGGGCATCAACCATTACTGAGGTAGTCCGCCACTACCAAGGCAGTCTGCCTTTACCGAGGCAGACCACCATTACTGAGGCAATCCGCCTTTACTGAGGCAGACCACTATTACCGAGGCAGTTCTAACAGGAAGTTCACATAGCAGCTGGGCAGAACCTGCAGCAACTCAGTAATGTCTCCGCTGGCAGACTGTGGCTAGACTACCAGCTTGCTGGGCAGGGCATCTCTGAAGAAAGGCAGCAGCATGTCAGGAATTTATAAATAAAAGCTCCACCTTCCCAGGACAGAGCACCTGGGGAAAAAGGCATTTATGAGTTCCACTGCAGCAGACTTAAATGTATCTTCCCAGAAGCTCTGAAGAGAACAATGGATCTCCCAGCTCAGCACTTGAACTCCTATAAGCAACAGACTGTCTCCTGTAGCAGCTCCCTGACCCCTGTATATCCAAAGAGACACCTCATAAAGGAAAGCTCAGACAGACATCTAGCAGGTACACTTCTAGGATGAAGATAACAGAAGAGAAACTGGTAGCAACCCTCACTGTTCTGCAGCCCCCATGGGTGATCTCCAAGCAAGCAGGGTCTGGAGTGGACCTCCAGCAGGCATACAGCAGAGGGGCCTGACAGAAGAAAAACTAAGAAACAGAAAGAAATAACTGCAACATCAACAAAAAGGATCAGAGACCCCATCTGAAAGTCACCAACTACAAATACCACAGTTAGATAAATACATAAAGATGGGAAGAAAGCAGAGCAAAAAGGTTGAAAACACCAAAACCCAGAATGCCTCCCCCCCTCCAAGAGAACACAACTCCTCACCAGGAAGGAAACAAAGCTGGATGGAGAATGAGTCTGATAAATTGACAGAAAGAGGCTTCAGAAGGTGGGTATTAACAAACTTCTCTGAACTAAAAGAACATGTTCTAACCCAATGCAAAGAAACTAAGAAACTTGAAAAAAGGTTTCAAGAGATGCTAATGACAATAAACAGCTTAGAGAAGAATATAAATGACTTGATGGTGCTGAAAAACACAACAAGAGAACTTCGCGAAGCATGTGCAAGTTTCAATAGCTGAACTGACCAAACAGAAGGAAGGATATCACAGATTGAAGATCAACTCAATGAAATAAAATGAGAAGGCATTCTATCAAATATAGGTGTACCTGAACATGTCAGAGAGAATAAATCCAAGCTGGAAAACCCTCTTCAGAATATTATCCAGGAGAACTTCCCCAACCTAATAAGGTGGGCCAATATTCAAGTCTAGGAAATACAGAGAACATCACAAAGATATTTCTCAAGAAGAGCAACCCCAAGGCACATAATCGTCAGATTCACCAGGGTTGAAATGAAGGAGAAAATGCTAAAGGCAGCCAGAGAGAAAGCTCAGGTTACCCACAAAGGGAAGCCCATCAGACTCACAGCAGATCTCTCCGCAGAAACCCTACAAGCCAGAAGAGAGTGGAGACCCAATATTCAACATCCTTAAAGAAAAGAACTTTACCTAGAATTTCATATCCAGCCAAACTAAGTTTCATAAGCAAAGGAGAAATAAAATCCTTTACCAAGAAGCAATTGCTCAGATTTCATCACCACCAGGCATGCTTTACAAGAGCTCCTGAAAGAAGCACTAAACATAGAAAGGAACAACCAGTACCAGTCACTCCAAAAACCTACCAAATGGTAAAGAGCATAGAAACAATGAAGAAACTGCATCAACTAACAGGCAAAACAGCCAGCTAGCATCAAAATGGCAGGATCAGATTCACACATAACAATATTAACCCTAAATGTAAGTGGGCTAAATGCCCAAATCAAAAGACACAGACTGGCAAATTGGATAAAAAGCCAAAACTCATCAGTGTGCTGGATCTAGGAAACCCATTTTGCATGCAAGGATACACATAGGCTCAAAATAAAGGGAGGGAGGATGATTTACCAAGCAAATGGATAGCAAAAAAAAAAGCAGGAGTTGCAATTCTCATCTCTGATAAAATACTTTAAACCAACAAAGATCAAAAGAGACAAAGAAGGACATTACATAATGGTAAAAGAATCAATGCAATGAGAAGAGCTAACGATCCTAAATATATACACACCGAATACAGGAGCACCCAGATACATAAAACAATTTCTTAATGACTTACAAAGAGAATTAGACTCTCACTCAATAATAGTGGGAGACGTTAACACTCCACTGTCAATATTAGATCAATGAGGTAGAAAATGAACAAGGATATCCAGGACTTGAACTCAGACCTGGAACAAGCAAACCTGATAGACATTTACAGAACTCTCACCCCAAATCCACAGAATATACATTCTTCTCAGCACCACATCACACCTACTCTAAAATTGACCACATAATTGGAAGTAAAGCACTCCTCAGCAAATGCAAAACAACTGACATAATAACAAACAGTGTCTCAGACCACAGTGCAATCAAGTTAGAACACAGAATTCAGAAACTAACTCAGAACCGCACAGCTTCATGGAAACTGAACAACTGGCTCCTGAATGTTGATTGGATAAACAATGAAATGAAGGCAGAAATAAAGATGTTCTTCAAAACCAATGAGAACGAAGATGCAACACACCAGAATCTCTGGGACACATTTAAAGCAGTGTCTAGAGTAAAATTTATAGCTATAAATGCCCACATGAGAAGAAAGGAAAGATCTAAAATCGACACCCTATTGTCAAAATTGAAAGAGCTAGAGGAGCAAGATCAAAAAAACAAAACCTAGCAGAAGACGAGAAATAACTAAGATCAGAGCAGAACTGAAGGAGATAGAGACACGAAAAACCCTTCAAAAAATCAATAAATCCAGGAGCTGGATTTTTGAAAAGATCACCAAAATAGACCACTAGCCAGATTAATAAAAAAAGAAAATAGAATAATCAAATAGATGCAATAAAAAACGATAAAGGGGATATCATCACTGATCTCACAGAAATACAAACCACCCTCAGAGATTACTACAAACAACTCTATGCACATAAACCAGTAAACCTGGAAGAAATGGATAAATTCCTGGACACTTGCATCCTCCCAAGCCTAAACCGGAAAGAAGTCAAAACCCTGAATAGACCAATAACAAGGGCTGAAGTTGAGGCAACAATTAATACCTGCCAACTACAAAAAGCCCAGGTCCAGATGGGTTCACAGCCAAATTCTACCAGACATACAAAGAGGAGCTGGTACCACTCCTTCTGAAACTATTGCGAACAATCCAAAAAGAGGGAATCCTTCCCAAATCATTTTATGAGACTGACATCATCCTGATACCAAAACCAGGCAGAGACTCAACAAGAAAAGAAAACTTCAGGCCAATATCCACGATGAACATCAACGCAAAAATCTTCAATAAAATACTGGCAAACAGATTGCAACAGCACATCAAAAAGCTTACTGATGATGATCAAGTAGGCTTCATCCCTGGGATGCAAGGCTGGTTCAACATATGCAAGTCTATAAACGTAATCCACCAAATAAACAGAACCAAAGACAGAAACCACATGATTATCTCAATAGATGCAGAGAAGACTTTTGACAAAATTCAACAGCGCTTTATGCTAAAAACCCTCAATAAACTAGGTATTGACAGAACACATCCCAAAATAATAAAAGCTATTTACAACAAACCCACAGCCAATATCACACTGAATGGGCAAAAACTGGAAGCATTCCCTTTGAAATCTGGCACTAGACAAGGATGCCCTCTCTTACCACTCCTATTCAATATAGTATTGGAAGTTCTAGCCAGAGCAATCAGGCAAGAAAAAGAAATAAAGGGTATTCAATTAGGAGAAGAGGAAGTCAAATTGTCTCTCTTTGCAGATGACATGGTTGTATATTTAGAAGACCCTATCATCTCAGCCCAAAATCTCCTGAAACTGATAAGCAACTTCAGCAAAGTCTCAGGATATAAAATCAATGTGCAAAAATTACAAGCATTCCTATAAACCAATAACAGACTAAAAGAGAACCAAATCAAACCAAATAAAGAACCAAACCAAATCCCATTGTGAATGGGAAAAAGAAATCCCATTCACAATTACTACAAAAAGAATAAAATATGTAGGAACACAACTAACAAAGGACTTCTTCAATGAGAACTATGAACCATGTTCAAGGAAATAAGAGAGGACACAAACACATGGAAGAACATTCCATGCTCATGGTTAAGAAGAATCAATATTGTGAAAATGGCCATACTGCCCAAAGTAATTCAGAGATTCGACAGTATCACCAACTAGCTACCTATGACCCTCTTCACAGAACTGGAAAAAACCACCTTAAACTTTATATGGAACTGAAAGAGAGCCCACATAGCCAAAACAATCCTAAGCAAAAAGAACAAAGCTGGAAGCATCATGCTACCTGACTTCAAACTATACTACAAGCCTACAGTAATCAAAACAGGTTGGTACTGGTATTGAAACAGAGATACAGACCAATGGAATGGAACAGAGGCCTTGGAGGCAATGCCACACATCTACAACCATCAGTTCTTTGACAAACCTCACAAAAACAAGAAATGGAGATCCCTGTTTAATAAATGGTGTTGGGAAAACTAGCTAGCTATGTGCAGAAAGCAGAAACTGGATCCCTTCCTGACACCTTACACTAAAATTAACTCCAGATGGATTAAAGACTTAAACATAAAATCTAACATCATAAAAACCCTAGAAAAAAATCTAGGCAAAACCATTCAGGACATAGGCGTAGGCAAGGACTTCATGACCAAAACACCAAAAGCATTGGCAACAAAAGCCAAAATAGACAAATGGGGATCTAATTAACCTCTAGAGCTTCTGCACAGCAAAGGAAACAATCATTAGAATGAACCAAAACCAACAGAATGGGAAAAAAATTTTGCAATCTACCCATCTGACAAAGGGCTAATATCCAGAATCTACAAAGAAATAAAACAGATTTACAAACAAACCCATCCAAAAGTGGGTGAAGGACATGAACAGATAATTTTCGAAAGACATATGAGGCCAAGAAACATGAAAAAATGCTCATCATCACTGGTCATTAGAGAAATGCAAATCATAACGACATTGAGACACCATCTCATACCAGTTAGAACGGTGATCATTAAAAAATCTGGAGACAACAGAGGCTGGAGAGGATGTGGAGAAATAGGAACACTTTTACATGGTTGGTGGGGCTGTAAATTAGTTCAACCATTGTGGAAGAAAGTGTGGCAATTCCTCAAGGATCTCGAAATGAAAATTCCATTTGACCCAGCAATCCCATTACTGTGTATATATCCAAAGTATTATAAATTGTTCTATTTTAAAGTCACATGTACATGTATGTTCCTTGTGGCACTGTTTACAATAGCAAAGACCTGGAACCAACCCAGATGCCCATCAATGACAGACTGGACAGTGAAAATGTGGCACATATACACCATGGAATACTATGCAGCCATAAAAATGATGAGTTCACGTCCTTCATAGGGACATGGATGAATCTGGAAACCATCATTCTCAGCAAACTGACATAAGAACAGAAAAACAAACACCACATGTTCCCACTCCTAGGTGGATGTTGAGAACACATGGGGGAGCATCACACACTGTGGTCTGTTGGGGGAGAATAGGGAGGGACAGTATAGGGTATAGAGGTTGGGGAGGGATAACATGGGGAGAAATACCAGATATAGGTGACATGGGGATGGAGGCAGCAAACCACATTACCATGTATGTACCTATGCAGCAATTCTGCATGATCTGCACATGTACCCCAGAACCTAAAGTAATTATACATACACACACACACACACACACACACACAAACATACACACATATATGTATTTATTTGCAGGAAAAAGAAAAGCTTTCAAAGAGAAAAGAAATTTCTCATCCATGCAATATCAGCCCTAAACAAACATGATTTAAGACTTAGAATAGAGTTGACCACCTGCCATACCTTTTTTCCAAACTCTCTTGCTTTAATCTTGAGTTTATTGACTTGAGATTCTGCCACCTCTGCCCTTTCCTTCACTTCATTCAACTCATGTTGCTGCTTCTTGTACTTGGATAGGTATTGATTGGCTTGTGCTTCCTATAAAAATAATAAAGAAATCTCCATGCCTATCTAGTCAGTTTTTTTTTCTGCTCTGACATGGGAAAGCTGAATAATGTGAAAAGAATCTAAACTTCTCAGTATGGAATGAGATATCTTTTTTTTGGTATGATACATTGAGATTCAGACCTTCTGGCAGATATAAAATTCATTTTTTTGTAACTTTTGTTCCCTGGAAATTCAGAACCTAGTTGGCACTTTTCATCAACTGGATACAGCAGAGCTCTCACAGAAGGAAAATGTGCTGGAATAACCATGGTTGTTTTGTCATCAGTTTAACATCCTATTCTACCTCTGAGGAGAGAGGGCTTGTGTTTAAAATTATATGGGTCAACAGGTAATTATTAGACCTTGGGCTAGAACAAGCAGTGTTTTAGGCCAAACCACTGAAATAATTAAAATGCCTCAAGAGTTAATACTAAGGATAGATCAATATGTATGGCACTTATCAATTCCCTGTAGCTATGGGTACTGATCCAGGAATGGCAAGTACGTTTCAATTTATGGGTTTTGTCCACAACCATATCCAGGATCATCAAGAACAAACACTGTGAAGCATGTTTATGTTTACCCAAGGTTTTGGGGTGAAGGAGACCCCAGGGTGGACTACATTGTCAAAAACTGGCCTTCCCTACAAGACACCCGGCTTTTACATGGCTTATTTCTTGCAGTGTTCCTGCGTGGGTGAAAGCACAAAGGTAAAGGAGAAAGCTCTGGCTTCCTGGAGGGAAAAGCCATACACATTATTGCCACGGGTGAGAATTCTAACTTAAGGAAAAAAATGAGAATGAGCAGACTCTAACCTGAGCTGGCCCTCTCTGACAAGCTGCTTGCTGATCTCAGGGCCACAGATCTCCCTTAATCAAAACAACGCTGGGAAATCCATGACACTCCAACGTCCCCAGGCACTCACCGCCATTTCGACTTGCTGCTTGTAACTTTGTACTTTCAGCTGAAGTGTATCCATCTGAATTTGCATCCTGCTCAGATTCTTCTTGTCTTCCTCTGCCTGCAATGCACAGCCATATATGGGAAGGTGATTCAGAAGATCCAGCTGAGTACATTGGGATAGCCTCATGTCGGGAAATAAGGGTTAGGGAACTTTATTAAACTTCATCTCAGAGTTGTGATTTTAAAAATGGGTTTAACTCACCCAAGTTCCAAGAAATTAATAAATAGAACTGTCAGCACGAATAGTCATTTGTCCTGATCCACCAATCTTTGCTGAAATGGGAGTTAAAGCCGTTGGGCTCTGTTTGGTCTTCAGTCTTTCCAGCTCAACCAAGCTATATCTGCATACTTAAAATGAGTAATTAATTATCTACTGCTATATTGTACTTTAAGGTGGTGGGGGAGTGCATTCCAGATGATGAGAACAGCTCTAGCTATAGCTAAATAAAAAGCTATATATTTAGCAGGAATGAATTGCATTATTATAAAAGCCACATATTCAAAACTGAAAAACAGTTGCTCCCCATTCCAAACAACTATTCCTTTAAACTTGCTAACTGACTCTTGACTTTTCATAATGGAACACTTCTGATGCAGGCATCAGCAGAGACAGCAAAGAAGACGCCACAAACTGGGAAGCTTGGTGTGCCCATTCTTACTGCCTCAATTACAATCCAGCCTTGGGCTGGAGAGAGGAAGTCTGGTGGGATGCTGTTTCTCAGCTGTGCCCCACAGAGCCTTTGGTATTCCAGGGAGAAAGGAGGATGGATGCAGGCAGGTACATAGGGCTCTGCCTGCTCCCTCTTTCCTCACACCCCTGTAACTGGAGTGTTGCCATGTTAGCGCTATTGAACTTTTCAAAGGAAGAAAATATCTCAATTTGCTCAGGGTTGAGAAGCTGATTCAATCAAGAAAGATCTGCTGCTGCTGCTTAAATTTTTTTCTGGCTCCTTTTGACCTATTCCATCAGGTATCAACTTTTTTGGCAGCTTTCATGTCCCCTACTTACCTTCCATTCCCTGAGCACCACGAACCCACTGGAACCAGGTCACATTCCCCTGCTTCCCCAGAGCTCCTGCCTATTCTGTCCTCCTCAGGTTTAGCTAAGCTGTTCTCATCATCTGGAATGCAGCCCCCCCCCACCTTAAAGTACCATATGGAAGTAGATATTACTAATTACTCATTTTAAGCATTGGGAGACAGGGATGAATATATATATGTAAGAACCTAGTTGGGGAGCTGAGACAAGTCTGGTTCAAATAAAACCCCTTCTTTGTTTTTATCTGCCTATCCTTCTACTTGTCAGGTTTATAAAATTCAAAGATTCATAGCATTATGTGCTTACAGTAAATTCTAAAATCAGTACTGAATTGCCAATAATCAGTTTACTGAGAGGAGAGTAAACTGGTAGTAAAGGAGGCCACAGAGAAGAAAACTGAAAAAAGCTAGAAGTGCTTGCTGATGTTACTGACCTTCCTCCCACTTGGGAAGGCAAAGCCATTGATGTTAGACCTAAGTTCCCATCTCAGCTCTGGGGCATTGAGTAACTGAGGTCATGGCTATGCACTTCCTAGATTTCCCTTCAAGAAAGTAAGTTGCCATTCAGCTGTGAGAAGTGCAGTTACCTGATAACCTCCAACTGCAGTGCCTTTGGGACCTGCCGCAGCATTGGCACCAAGGCCACACACTTCCCAGGCAACCCCCAGGCAATAGCTGGGCATAGTGGAGTCACTAGAGTCTGGCCGTTTCTGCCCAACATGGGAGTCCTTTTTGGGCAACCTTTGTGCTGGAGACTTGCCCAGAGCTGCGCTACAGTCTGAGGCTCCTCCCATCTCCTCTTCCTCCCTCAGCCTGGCCTTTTACATCTCTGCCCCATCCTGCTTGCTTGCATCTTCATCTTTCATAGATGTTACTTTTCATAGATCTCTTGTTCATCTAACTCTATCCTGGCATTTGGTTCTGAGAGAACACTCTCAACACAGCAAGCTAACCAAATTGTATTTCCTTGTCCCTAAAAATGATGCTATATTCTTGACTAGATGTGTAAAGATTAAACATTATCTGCACAGATTTCTGGATGTAGGAGGCAGTTGATGGGAGAACCGAGCAGGTGGGTGGAGAGTGAGGGGCAGAGGAACTATCTTGACCTTCTACAGTAATTATAAGTACTTAATCTTATGTTCTGCTTTACAGTACATTTTTCTAGACGCTAGAGAGAGACAAATAGACAAGTTTCCAAATGCTAGGGGGATATAAAGGAGAGGGTAAATGCTGCGTGGGGATCAGCCGTAGAACTGCCATGGAGTGGAGTCACACTTGACTCCTTTCCAGAGTAGAATTTTCCCAGAGGACTTTTCCTAAGAAAATCTTAGTTGTGTCCCTTTCAAAATGACATTTTTGATTGCACCTAGGAATGGGCTTTCACCAAACACCCTGCCTCCTTGGTTATTTTGGTGGTTATTTGGTGGTTATTTTGATGATTGAATTGACTCAGCATTAACCTTGAACATTTCAAAACCAAGTAACAGGAAATGTGGAGTGTCCTCTAATGTCTCTTTAAACTTAGAGGGGTTAGCCTAATAGATATTAGCTGATTTGATGGCAGAAAATAGGCCTATCCAAGCACTGTGCAAACGCTTGGAAGAAATTAATAAATGCACCTCATACTAGTACATGAGAAATGCTACGATTATTACAATGAAGAAACAAGACACGATAGAACAAGAATGCACTCCATGGGACAGCGAAAACCAAAAAAAAAATAACCTTGGGTTTTTTTTTTGTTCTATAATGAAGTTGTTTACAGAACAAAATGATATTAATAATCAATGGGAAAATACAAAGAAGAAGAAGCCAGACATGAAAGGAGTATTTCAGTCCATCAATGTGGGTGGCTTCTCCACCCTCCTCAAAAGAAGAGTAGAATTGCAACCCTTTATGTTCCCAAGGTGTTTACTTACTTAGCCACACATAGCATGGGCCCCCTCCTCACTGGCTTTGATATGCCTAGCATGGTCTAAGGAAGTGTCAGACTAACTCATCTTACAAACAGAGCCACTTCGTAATAAAAGAGCTGTGCAAGTAGCTCATTTCATCTTAATTAGCCCAAGATGATGCTTCTGAAGTGCTGTGCCTTCTTATCTATCCTTTCTGCTGCAAGGGAAGAAGATTTTGACATCTCTAACAACCCAGCCTCAGGAACCAGAATCAGGACTGGCAGATCTTTCATTGGAATTGTCGAAGAAGCTGTAAAAATGGGTGCCTAAAATGAATTTGCCTCTGTATTGGAATAAGCTATCACGTGCGTTGTGAGAGGGCTGGAAAGTGACTTTTAGCATATGTGTTCAACAATGGAAATCAGGCATCTACTGTGTGACAGGCAGATGCCAGACCCCAGAGGGGAGAACAATACATGTCCCTGCCATCAGAGAATCTATGTTGACTGAATTAGAAACAAAAGGGAAGCAATGGTTGAAAATGAAAATGCAGATGATGATTTTTTTTTTCCTTTTTGAGACGGAGTTTCGCTCTTGTTACCCAGGCTGGAGTGCAATGGCACCATCTCGGCTCACCGCAACCTCCGCCTCCTGGGTTCAGGCAATTCTCCTGCCTCAGCCTCCTGAGCAGCTGGGATTACAGGCACGTGCCACCATGCCCAGCTAATTTTTTGTATTTTTAGTAGAGACGGGGTTTCACCATGTTGACCAGGATGGTCTCAATCTCTTGACCTCGTGATCCACCCGCCTCATCCTCCTGAAGTGCTGGGATTACAGGCGTGAGCCACCGCGCCCGGCCGATGATGATATTTTTACTTTAGAAGTGCGTTAGTTACTTGTAAGAAGTGTGCCCCCCTTTTCAATGATCTGCTTGAGACCAATGGTAGTCAACAGGTTAGATGAGAAAACTTCAGAGGTCTCTCTGTGGTATTTTGTTTCCACCTGGCACCAGCAACAGTGTCCTCAGTGGCCTCGAGTGTTTGTGCAACCAGAAAATAGGAGTAGAAATGCCCCCTGCTCCAATTTAGTCAGCGTCCCATGTAACCTGCCAGCTGGGTAGCCACCCCAGGCCTCTGCCATTAACTTCATTTACACATTGTTCTCACTCAGCCACTCACAGGAAGGCATCTTTAAGAAAGCACTGCAAACACTATGTGTGAAAAAATACAGATGGTATAAATAGCTTTTCACTTCTAATTGCAACTTGCCGCTCACATTTTATTTCCTGAGAGCTCTGAAAAGAGACCGATCCAAACCGCTAATAGCACAGGAGCTCTGGGAGGGTGAGTCAGTGTCTACTGCTGAGCAAGAACAAAGATGAAGAGAGAACGGTAGGAGTCCCAGAAGGCCATTTCAGGCTTGAAGGAGTACGTTTCTGCAGGGTAGCGCCTAGCCAGCCAAAAGGGAGGGTTTCCCGGAGTACCTGATAGGTCAGCTCTTTGATGCAACGCTCTAGTCTGCGGGCTCCCCTCTGGGCCTCTGCACTGCGATGGATTTCACCCTCCAGTTCACCTTCCAGTTCCTGAACCTGCAACCAAAACGTGACCTCAGACCACATGCTGCCAGCAAGGCTGGCATTCTATTTGCCAGTTGGCACAATCATTTGAAAGATAGCAAAGTAGTCAAGGGAACACGCATAGACTGTTTCTGGTAGTGCCCAAACAGGGCAACGTCTCTGGGAAAACTCTCGCCAAAAGTGAGATCGTTAATGGGTTCATAAAAAAAACTGTTCAGACTCTGAAATATGTAAAAGGCTCATTCCCACAGACATGAGAAGCTTCTCGAATTACAAAATCACACCCAAAGTGTATGTATGAATGTATACGTAAGTACAGAGAGTAAGCAATGTGTAGTCCGCTTGAGGATTTGCTCAACGTACTACCTAATCCTAAGCTGCTTTCCCTATGTTCAGCTCTGACTCTGTAAAGAAATCAGATGCTGAGTTCATCTCACAGACACGTCACCCATGGCCCTACAGTCCTGCTTTGTGGGAAAGCTATCATACAGATGATCTGCCTACAGCCTTACATAGTCACACAATCGAGCTTAACCTCACATTCATTCAACGCAGGTGCCTACTACGTACCACACACCAGTGCTGGGACTTCAGCAGTGAACAGAACAGACAAAAATCTCTTCCCTGAATTAGCATACATTCTAATGAGGGGAAGCAGACAGACAAAGTAAAGTAACAGGTAGGCTATGTTTGATGGGGTAAGTGCCATAGAGAGAAATAATGCAGGAGAACAGGTAGGGAGCTGATGTTGACTGCTCCCCATGCCTGGGGGGCTTTTTTCCTGCTTTCTCCTTAACTCCAATGCCACCTTCTCCAAGAGGCCTTCCTGAGGACAGGAAGGCCAGTGCCCTGAGGCATGAATGTGACTAGCACATCTGACCTCACCTCTTACTCTCCACCGGAGCCATTCTTCCCTCCTGTACCTCCTCAGAGACGGTACAAGTGTGTGACTTCCCTGTGGATGGGAAGACACAGGAGCGAGGGTGCGACTTCCCCGTGGATGGGAAGACACAGGAGCGAGGGTGCGACTTCCCCGTGGATGGGAAGACACAGGAGCGAGGGTGCGACTTCCCCGTGGATGGGAAGACACAGGAGCTATGGTGCAACTTCCCTGTGGATGGGAAGACACAGGAGCGAGGGTGCGACTTCCCCGTGGATGGGAAGACACAGGAGCTATGGTGCGACTTCCCCGTGGATGGGAAGACACAGGAGCGATGGTGCGACTTCCCCGTGGATGGGAAGACACAGGAGTGATGGTGCGACTTCCCTGTGGATGAAGCCCATTTAAAGCAATCCTCTGGCACCTGTCATATAGGAACTTGACACACAGTTCTGTCTGTCAGGATGTGAGCTAATACAGGCCCTTCTACTTTTAAGCACTTGTTAAGAATTTTGGGGGATTTAAAAAAGTGATTAAAACACCTTGGGGAAGAAACTGTTTTACTAAAGTAAATCCTATACATCATGTAATTCCACCTGTAAATACTATTTGATATCATTCAAACAGGTAATGATGGTACCATGGTTGCATCTTTAAGAATATTAGGCTGAGAGCGATGGCTCATACCTGCAATCCCAGCACTTTGGAGGCTGAAGTAGGCAGATCACTCGAGGTTGGGAGTTTGAGACCAGCCTGACCAACATGAAGAAACCCCAACTCTACTAAAAATATAAAATTAGCCAGGCGTGGGGGTGCATGCCTGTAATCACAGCTACTCGGAAGGCTGAGGGAGGAGAATCGCTTGAACCCATGAGGCAGAGGTTGCAGTGAGCCGAGATTGTGACATTGCACCCAAGCCTGGACAAGAGCAAAACTCCATCTCAAAAAAATATATATTAACCATAATTCCTTAGTATTATCTGATATTAAGGAGCTCAGTGCTGGTCATTGCTACTGAGTTATCACTGGTTCTAGTTTTTAATAGTGAACAAACAGCAAATGAAAATAAAATCCTGCAATCTTAAAATTGAGTTGGAAAAACCATTTTCATGTATTTTTTAGGGGAATAATGCACACTTTTTAAATTTTATACGTATATGCCTTTTCTCTTATACCTAAAATCTTGGTTCTTATACATGTCATTGGATAAACCGTAGTCTTACTGCTAATATTTTGAAGTTATATGCATGTTTTTGGCCATTCTTTTGTAATTTTGTCCTCACATTGAGGGATGTAAGAACAAAACTCCATGTTTAAAAGTCACTGAGAATAATTCTTGCATGTGTATGTTTAGTGCCCCCAACTTTATATATAGTTAACTTCATTTGCCTCCATTGGTGTTAAAATTTTAGGACTGCTGAGTTTTTTGACTTAACCTTTTTAAATATAAAATATGCAAATGATTTATATGATTTTCCAATCAAAACAACAAGGTACATTAGGAAGGTCCGATTGTCATCTCCGTGTTATCCTCGTATAGAGCTATTTTTATTTTTAAATTTATCCTGTTACCATTTCATTTTGAAAATGTAAGCAAATGTGTATACCCTCACATTCCCCTGCTTTCTTGAACAAAGGGTTACACTTTCTACACTGCCCTCACTTTTTACTCAGTCTGACTACATGGAGGTACCTGAAATGGACATTGGTATTCCACTGAATGGATATACCATAATGTGCAAAGGTGATACTTCATTTTTCAGAGGCTCTTTTGAACAATCGTATCCTAGTTGAACATTCTTTCCATTATTGTAGCATTTATCATATGCCCTGTGGGTAGTCATTAAAATTGATTCAGTAATTTTACAAATCTTATTTTCAAGATGAGTTACTACTTGTTTTTAAGCTCCCTGAAGGCAGATACTACATCCTCTCTGTCAGTCCTTACTGTATCTTCTCCAGGTCTTTCTTGATCATTGACATAGTTGTTTACCCTCTCCTTTATCTGGCTGTCAGAAAACGGGCATTCTCTGCAGAAGAAATAACAGGAGCTAAGGCAGAGAAACAAGACTGTCAGGGGGGTGTTTGGAAACAGCAGGTAGCCCTGGAGTGAGAACCTGGCGCTGGAGAGGTGAGCAGGAAGGGCTGTATTGTCACTTAGCAAGAGGGAAAGCAGATTTCATCCAGTCCAAGGGAAGTCCTATGTGCTTACCCAAAGCCAGGCAAAGAATAAATGCATATATTGAGATCTAACACTCTTAAACATCTGAAAGTGCTAAAACAAAAGTGATGAAGGGTGTATGTGTTGGGGGTTGAATCTGGTGTCACATTACAGGGCAAAGAGCCCTTGAATTGGGGGGGGCACTGTCAAGCTCTCCTGAATACTCAAAATCTTACCCTGGATTCTAGTTTCTGAATTTGCTTTCTACTCCCCATCAGGGCCACCTGTTCAGCTTCCGCCAGCCTTTTTTGTAAGTCTGTAATTGTCTGCTCCATATTTTCTCTCATCCTTTCCAAGTAGGCAATGGTGTCTTGCTTCTTCTTCAGTTCTTCCGACAAATTTGCTGCCTAGGAGAGTATAAAAGGGACTGGGCTAGTTCAGCAATCAATTGATCTTAACATTTTTACCCATGATCTTCAGTTCCTGGTCTTACTGGCTGCCATGCCTTGCCTCTGTATATGTGGTCCCTTCCCATGATAATCTCCCTAACTGCTACCACCCTCGAGCTCTTTGTTAACAGTAAGGCAATAGAGACAGCAATGGCTACAGGAGAGAACAGGGTAAGGAGTGGTAGAGACAGACCAACGATGAAGAACCATATGAATATTATCACACAACAGCTGTAATAAAAGAAAGACGACAATGGCTTTTAATTGAATGAAGCACTGGGACGATTTATTATTTAATAAAGTACTGGCGTCACGTTAATGCACCAGCAAAGGTATGGAGAAAGTGCCTACAAAAATCCTTCACACCTCACTTCTGTAATTCTGTGATTCACTACACAAACAAGTTTGGCTCCAGGAATTTGGCAGTAACAGACGCCCTCACTGCCAATAATCTGGCACGAAAAAGGTTAATTGTGAAGCCTGCTCTTGGCTTTGGCTATGTGTACGAGGGCTTGGTGTCTCCATGCAATCATTAAGAAATGTTTCGAGAATCTCTAGATGCATTTAATGTAAGAACGTTGCTCTCACAGCCAAAGCTTTTCTGTCTATCAGGTTACCACCCATCTGCAGGATTTAAGTGTGAGACTTCTGTGCAGATGGTGAGGGCAGAGGAAGCATTACATTCTGTGATGTGGGGTTGGTCTTAGAGCTAAACTGTGGGAGGTCTGAAGGGTAGGGGTAGGAGATGAGTTCACTCTTCAACACTGTCAAGAAAATGTTACCAAGGCAAGATTAAGCAGACAGCGTCTTCATAATGTATGATTGCATAAATCCATCAAACAGGAGCAGAAGCTCTTTTTATTCCTTTCTACCTATGTGGATTTTCATAAACGTTACACATACTGTTTTGTCCATTGGCCATCAAACATCTTCAAGCATTTTCATCAGAGATCAGAATATCTGCCTTGATCCAAAGTGGCTGAGTGATAGGCGTGATTGCCATCATTAGAGGGGCCGTATTCTCTAATGATTAGGTGGGTGGGATTTGGTGCAATGTTTGTTTAGTTCCCCAAGCGTTGAACAATTTGAGCAAATGTAGACTCAAGCTCTTCACCTCCTTTGAATTTTAAAACGACTAATGTAAAGTATAAGGACATGCCCCGTCTCCCAGTTTAGTGGGGGGATCTGCTTCCCTTCGCGTGGCGGGATCAGGACTGTTGCTTGTGGTCATGCATTTGACGGACTGAACAAAAGCCCTTGATGGAGAAGGGGTGAGCAGAGACAGAAACCAGACCCGAGCCCCACCTTCAAGCTCTGGGACCTTCAAAGCTGTATCTGCCACACACAAACCTCCCCCTCCACTAATACATTTTGCCCAGTGGTACCTTCTGCTAACCATGCCCTTTGAGAGAAGTGCTGCATCTGCCACAGGGGGTGCCCAGAGGGTGGCCTTTTTTCAGTCCCCAGAAGGGTGCACCAAGGGTGGCAGCCATCTCTGAGCTCAATGTCATTTAGGAAAATCACTGCCATCAACAACTGGAGAATAAGGGAAGTACAGCAGCCCGAAACCCTTTTTTAACTAACCTGATTTTGCTCTTCAAGCAGTCGTACAGGTTGTAAAAAAATAAATGAATTAAGCATTCTTTCCAAATCATCATCATAAAACCGTTATAGACCCTAGGAAAAATAGCTATTTGTAAGAAAACACATAAAGTATTGTTTCTACACACTAGATATATTGACTCACAAATGAAAAGTGGCTTGGCTGAAACAAAAGAAGACTCCCGCTTTCATATGGTTTTGCTTACAGCAATTCAGCTGCTCCTTTTCATCACCATAGTACGTTGGTGGGCAGGAGCTTATTGGCCTAATTTTTCAAAATGAGAACAGAGAGGCAGAAAGGTCACCTTGCCTCCTCTTGACTGTATGGGGAATCAATGGAATACCTTTTGGCTGCAGATGTGCGCCGCCCCTTGGCCACTGTGCCAATGAACTCTGGGAGACAGGATTGAGTAGGCAGTCAATGGACCCACCTCGATGGCTGCCTTCTTGGCCTTCTCTTCTGCATTTTGACACTCCCACACCATCTCTTCAGCTTCTTTCTGCATCCGGGCAACATCAGCCTCCAGTTTCTTCTTCTGGCTGAGGAGGCTTGTGTTCTAAAGAAAAACAGCATTCCTATTAGGCAAGCTGGTCTGTTCAGAACATGCAACGGGAGTCAGCTCTGACCAGAAGCAGACTTTATTATAGTCAGCCATATCCACTTATGCTGTGCTTCCAACCCCTAAAGGCTTTTACCATCAAACTTGAATGGAAGGGATTTCACCCATTCGAGGTTCAGGATTAAACAGGTGGCAGCATGAATCTGAAGGGAGGAATGGTATCTAGATAACCTACAAGCTCAAAACATGTGTTTGGTTTTCAACGAGTTGAGGAAATGTTTCTCTGCCATCTGGATGTGGTAGAAACGTGTTCTAGAGCAGATTGGTGTAAAATGCAGATATCTGGGGAGGAGAGGTTGGGAATGAAAATAACTCCCAGTGTACTGCTCCAGAAACAAACAAAAACATGCCTCCTCTACCTAATTCCCTTCCTATCTTACTTACAGAGAGGCGGTGAGAAAAGCGGTTCAGAAGAAGCCCCTTCCTCCACCCCTTAGGAACCCTCATTATGACGGAGGATTCTGTGTTCCACGGTTGGTGCTGCCCTAATTCTTTCCTTCCTGAGTTGTGACACTAGAGGTCAAATATCCTTTTGCTGCTATTCAGTCTGTGTTTGAAGCCCAGCTTTTCTGAGGGTGTGAAAACTCACAGCGAGTGTATATAAAAAACATAGGCTTTCTGTTTTTTATTTCTCCTTTCGCTTTATCCATTTCACATTCACTTGCCTCCAGCTGGTGCCTTTCTCTGCAGCAGGATGAAAACTTGGAAATAGAAGAATATTCCAAGCCGGGTATGGTGGCTCATGCCTGTAATCCCAGCACTTTGGGGGGATAAAGCGGGTAAATATCCTGAGCTCAGGGGTTTGAGGCCAGCCTGGGCCACACGGCAAAGTCCCATCTCTACCAAAACTTTTGCCAAAAATAGCCAGGTGTGGTGGCGTACACCTGTGGTCCCAGTTACTCGGAAGGCCGAGGTGGGAAGATGGCTTGAGCCGAGATTGCACCATTGCACTCCAACCTGAGTGACAAAGCGAGACTCCGTCTCAAAAAAATAAGAAAAATACAAAAATAAAATAAACTGTATGATATTCCAGCATCACCGGTCCTATCTACCCCGCTTTCTCTATGGCATGACGCATTTTTATTGAGACTGCCATCCTGTCCTTATGGAGAGCCAGGCCCTGTGTACCTCCACAGTTTCCACGGCCATGGCCTGAGAGGTGGGGTGAAAATAAGTTGTATTTTCTTGGAGTGTTTTTTGGATGCTTACAGCATAGACTCCATAGAAACTACTCTTTGCAGAGGAAGACCCAGGTACAAATACTAATTTGTTTATACATAGAATCATTTAAAATTTGCTAGGGAGATAAGGGTTTAAATCTCTGCAAACTGAATTACCCTCTAATTTATTTATTTGATTCATTATTTATTTATTTTGGAAAAAGGGAGTTAGGGGGTGTTTTGCAGAAAGAGAATCTAGATTGTGACAGCTCAGGTCTGAAAACGGCACTTGTAATCAAAGATAAGTTTAGCCTCATGTGCTGGATCTAGGTTAGAGGCCTGGAAATGCTGGAGGTAGCTAAGAACGCTCCGTAAAAGGTTCAGTATGTTTTGCTTGATAATGTTCTAGCGGCAGCAAGGTGCCCCAGCGTGGTTTAGGTTGGGGAGAGATCCTTGTGAATAACATAATATCACCTAGACCAGGGCTGGGTAAAGGGTAGTCTTGTATGAGCAGTAGCACCTTGCTTACTTTCTAGGTCCCATCTCAGAGCTTCAGAGTTAGTGGATCTGGGGCAAGATCTGAGAATTTACATTTTTATTTTATGGATTCCTATATGTACACATCAGGTTTCAGAAACTCTGCCCTAGCCACCAGGTCTCTACTGCCTCATTTTCTTCTTCCCCAAATCCTCTCCTCTCTATGCCTGATTTTTCTCTAGCTGATCCTCATCTCTCTCTAAGCTAGTGACTTAGCATCATACTGGATCCCAGTGGTGCATTATCATATAGGATATGCATGGCAAATGATTTGTCACCAATAGCAATTAAGTACTATAGACCAGCGACCCCCAAGTCTTTTGGTTTCATGGAAGAAAATTTTTCCACAGACCAGGTAGGGGGATTGGGTAGGGGATGGATTCGGGATGAAACTGTTCCACCTCAGATCATCAGGCATCAGATCCTCATAAGGAGCATGCAACCTAGATCCCTCGCAGGAGCAGTTCACGTAGCATTTGCACTCCTATGAGAATCTAGTGCTTCTGCTGATCTGACAGGAGGCAGAGCTCACTCCTCTCACCGCAGCTCACTTCCTGCTATGCAGCCCAGTTCTTAACAGGCCCCAGACCTGTACTGGTGTGTGGCCCAGGGGTTGGGGAGCCCTGCTCTAGACAGTGGATGAGTTACTTTTTTAAAAAGTACATAATCCATTTTGTAAGAATCCAACTCATTGTATTTAGATAAACTTTCCCGAAGGAGAAAAACAATGTTTGAGTTAGCCTGTGGGGAATTACATATAACCTACAGACTATCTGTTCTTGTAATACCTGGTACCCAGATGGGATTGTGTCATGCATGGACACAGAAGTCAAACTGTAGGCACAAACTAATTACATCTTTCAACAGGCACATTTCTGGTTTATACATTCTTTTATCCAGTATTTTTCAGTGGGAAGACAATTGGCATTCTGGAAGGGGCAGTTCCTTGGGATTATCCTTCACCTTGTAGGAGGCTTGGCATCTCTGGACCCTGCTCACTAAATGCCAGTGGGACTTCCCAGTCACTGTGGCAACCAAAATGATCCCACAGATGTTTCTAAATGCCCCAGAGTGCAGCAGTTCTGCCCCTAGGGGCCTTAATCTGTCCTTCACAATAATCCCCAGAGTAAAACTTCCTAAAATGCAAATCAGATAACTTCACTCTTAGCCATTCAAAATTCTCCAGCAGATCTCCATGGGCTGCAAGATAAAATTCAAACTCCATCAGTCTCAGGATCAGGGTCCCTGGTAGCCTGGCCCTACCTGTCTCAGCATGAGTTCTGCTCCTTCTGGCTCCCCACCCTATCCTCCAGCACGTGAATTTCACGTAGAGTCCCAACTTCCTTCTCCCCGCCCCCATGCTTCTGCCCTTGACTTTTCTTTGTACCTGGCTAGCTTCTTACATGTCCTCATGACTCAGATGAAACATGCTGTGCATCTGCCTAATTCTGGGATTGTCAGGGAGGGCTTTCTGTAGGCGTGTGCTTGCTCAATCATTATACTATTAAATGTGTACTAGGTGATGGGGAGGAAGGCAGCAAACCACATTGCCACGTATGTACCTATGCAACAATCTTGCATGTTGTTCACATGTACCCCCAAACCTAAAACACAATAAAATACATTTTTTAAAAATCCAATCTGAAACTACAAAAAAAAAAGAAAAAGCATTCTACAGTTTTTTACTTTGATCTTCACTTTTTAAGGACAGTGGAGACATTCTGTATCTATACCGTGCATACCTGTCCAGGTTATGGGGGGTGCCCTATAAACACTTACCACACAACCCACTTACTCTAGATGCTTGTCCTAGTAACGATGGCTTCTTCTGATTCTAGGAGGAGGAGGATCTAAGGATTCTTGCTTCATGTCACTTACATAACCTTCCATTAGAAGCCAGATGCTGGACGGCTTGTCATATGTCAGCTGCCACTCGGAATTGTTAGAGCTCTCTTGGCTCCAAGGCAGCAGCGTTCTTTTTATCCTGGGATGCTGGGGAAGCACATGGCTTGGAGGGCGCAGGAGAACCAGGGGCAGGACTGGTTCTGGAACATTAGGGACATCCAGCATCCTGGTGATTGATGTCCTGAAAATCCACTCTTCTGGCACAAGGCTTATCGTTATGGGTTGAGTTTTGTCTCTCTCACACAAAAAGGTATGTTGAAGTCCTAACCCCCAATTTCTCAGAATGTGACCTTATTTGGAAATAGGGTCTTACCTTGTTTAAAAGGAAGCTGGGAAAAAAGGAGTCTGGGGGGTAAATGAGTTAAAATGAGGCTACTAGGGTGGACCTTAATCAAATGGCTGGTATCCCTATAAAAAGTGGTGATTTGGACAGTGACAGACCCTCGCAGAGGGAAAGTGCTGTGAAGACAGAGGAAGAACAGCATGTGAAGGCAGAGGCGTAGAGTGATGCATCCACAAGCCATGGAATGCCAAAGATAGCCAGGAAGCCACCAGAAGCGAGGAAGGGGCAAGGGAGGATTTCCCTACAGGTTTCAGAGGGAGCATGGCCCTGCTGAAGCTTTGACTGCAGGCCTCCAACCGGCAGGAATGTGAGAAAATAAACTTCTGCTGTTTTATGCCCCCCTGTTTGTGGGACTTTATTATGGCAGCCTGAGGGAACGAATACGCATGAGGACAAATGGAGAGTATGACCACGGCTGTGCTGCACAGGCTGTCCCTGTGCTTCACAGGCACATCCAAGACTTAACAAGGCAGCTGTGCATGGTCCAAGGCTGCCCCGTGTGTGGGGACCATGGCCTAGAGACACAGCTCTCCTAGAATAAAATGGTTATCTTTCTCTAGGAGTTTCAGAGTACACGCAAGGGTTGACTGAGAAAACCAACGGGCCCAGGTAACAGGGAGAGTACATGGGCCCCACCTGGGTGTGGAAAAGACTGATTCTTTCTGTTGCTTCCAGGAGCTCTTGTTCTGAGAGCCTGCAGCCACGCTCTGTCTGCTCTTGAAAGGACCTTAGTTCCTCTAGTTCAGACTGAAGAAGGGAGTTGCGCCGCTCAGCCATAGCCACCTGCTCCTTCAGATCACTGTTCAGCTGTGTGCTGTCATCCAGCTGCATTTGAAGGCCCTGGAAGAGAAGGGGTGGGTGTGGATCCCTCCAAGTTCCACATGGACTATGCACCTCTGCATTTATGCTCTGACCATAGTTTCACGTATTTGGACATAAGCGTGCTCCTTCTCTCTGGAAAGATTAGATTTACTGTCCTCATCTGTATTGCTGAACACAATCAGAAACATTTTCCACCCCTCTCTACCCCATCTTACAGTTTTAACATGCCTTGAGTTGAATCTGAAGCTGGCCCAGGGATTTGGTTGCCTCGGACACCTGCCGGTTGGCACAGCTAAGCTGGCGCTCCATCTCATCGAGGTCGTCTTCCATCTTCTTCTTGATCCGGGTTGCCTCAACTCTGCTCTTAGCTTCAGAATCCAGACTAGACTGCAGGTAGTCAATGGTACACTGCTGTTTCCTCCTAATTTGAAATAACATGTGGAGTGGGGGAAATGACACACCCAAATTAATCAAATTTACCTGCTAGGTTTAAAACAGTACAAGAAACAGACAAAAAAATTAAAATCCAAGAAAAATTTTAAGTAACGAACAAAATGAATCGAAGGGTTTTCGTTTTAAAACAGAATGAGAAGTTAGGTGAGTGAGTGTATGTCCACCATAATGGACTAAGTATGGTTTTCAGACCAACTTCCCTGAAGAATCCAGGAAAACACCAGGAGCTTTTCAAGGTTCCCATGCGGAAGCTTTAGTTTTATCTGAGATTCCCTAAAGGATGGTCTAGGGCAAGCACCTGAGTTTCCTCGGACAGCTAAGGATGAAGGAAGGAAGCTCTTTCAGACAGCTGTAATATTTAAACTGCTTTCAATGGTGAAAAATATCTGAGGAAGGCAGGAAAAAGTCACTCAGGCTGGAAGAATTCCTGAGATGCAGCAATGCTGCTGTAACAGCATGCAGACACCACTCTCCCAGAATAAAAATGATTATCTTTCTCTAGGAGTTTCAGAGTACACCCAAGGATTGGCCGAGAAAACCAATTGTGTGATACTGAGTTACTTTAACACTTTACATTAAAACTAGAACTCAAAACCTATTTGCAAAGTGACAGAAGAACAATAGCTATGTGTTTAGAATGGCAATAAAATCATAAAACATTTGGGGAAACCATGGGAATTTTTATTTCCCAAACGGTTTGTAGTTTGAGACCATGTGGCCGGATTCTGGTGAGCCCACTGTGGGTAGAGAAGTTCACCATGCCAAGGCTGGCCCATAAGACACATTCACTGTGAGATCCTGCACTCACCCTTCCCCATTTTTACCAAACTTGATGGCCGCATGCGGAAGGTCATGAGATCACAAAATGGAAAGAACCTGGTTCTTTTAATGACTTTGAATGTTACAGACTCACTCTTCATCCTACCTCACAATGGACTCAGACATAGGCAAAAATAAACTTCTGTTGAAGTCATCAGATTTGGTGGTTAGGACAGTTTAACTGCTGTAATTAACACATGCTCTGTTAAGCCCAAATCGTGAAACAGGGAGCTGGTGCTGGACAGATAATAGAGAACAGAGGAGGCAAAAGCCTTTCTATTCTTCTTTCTTATAGAGCCTATCTGCACAAATTAGATTAGATCAGAATTATATTCCATGTTGAATTGCCATCAAACCAGTCCTGAGCTCTGTGAGGTCCATCAAGAAGGCATACAGGCAGGGCATGGTGGCCCACGCCTATAATCCCAGCACTTTGGGTGGCCAAGGCAGACAGATCACTTAAGGTCAGGAGTTTGAGACCAGCCTGGCCAACAGGGTGAAATCTTATCTCTACTAAAAATACAAAAGTTAGCTGGGTGTGGTGGTGGGCACCTGCAGTCTAACCACCTGAGAGGCTGAGTCAGGAGAATCACTTGAACCCAGGAGGCAGAGGTTGCAGTGAGCCAAGTTCACATCATTGCACTCCAGCCTGGGTGACAGAGTGGGACTCTGTCTCTAAATAAATAAATAAATAAATAAGAAGGCATTTGGCCTAGAGAGGGAGAAGAGGGGTCAGAGGTTGAAGTTAATTGACAGGTGGAGGTGCTACTTTCAATGACCCCCATTCTGCCCATCAGTGAGGGAGGCCTCAAAGCAATTAAGGAAATGTATAGAAATTAACTCTGTCTGGCTCCAGAGCCTGGTGTGAGCAGCTGTCCTCTGCCAGCCCCGTCTCCCTGGTCCTCACAAGCTGAGGTTGGTATCTCATGCCTATCCTTAGGCTCTGGGCTTTTGTTTGGCTTCCAGATCAGAATTCTATAGGGATCCTAGTAAATAAGTTAATATGGACTTTTAGGGACTGCATTATATGCTCCATCCCCCCAAAATTCATATGTTCTTGCCCTAACCCCCCAAGACTTCAGAATGTGATTATATTTGGAGATAGGGCCTTTAAAGTTGTAATTAAGATTAAATGAGGCTGTTAGAATGGGGCCCTAATCCAATGGGACCAGTTCGTGTCCTTATAAGAAGAGGAAGAGACATAGGGATGCATGTGCACAGAGGAAAGAGCAGATGAGGACACAGTGAAAAGGTGACCATCCGCAAGCCAAGGAGCGGCCTCGGGAGAAAGCAAACCTCCCAACCCTTTGATCTTGAACCTTTAGTCTCCAGAGCTGTAAGGAAATACATTTCCTCTGCTGAAGCCACACATCTGTGCATTTTGTTATGACAGCCATAGTAAACCAATATGGGGTTGCTCACACTCCACATCACCAGAAGCTGTCAGACACTTATCTGTCCTATGCTGGGAAACTCTCATTTTTGCCACAGCAGACTCTCCTAACACAGAAACGCTGAAGCATCCCCAGCCTGATGTCAAAATCCTTTGAACAGAAATACGTTCTACTTAAGCAGACAAACTGCATGTTTCAAACTACGCTTTTCCCACAGTTGTTTATGAAACTTCACGAGTGCCTGCAGAAAAGTAAAAAGTGCGATGGTTTAAGAGGCATGGGTATAATACAGTCCTGGAGAATGGCTGCTAAACAATCAACACATTTCATACCGAGTCAAGAAATCTTTAAAATGAAAGCTCCCTCAAGCACATTCTTTAAGAAAAATGATGCATTCGGGACCAAGGGCAATATAGGAAGAAGTACCTTCTTTTTCCTAAAATGTAAAATATAATTTAAGAAGCCAAATGCAAAGAAAAATCAAGATGACAGAACTTTGAAGAGCTAATGATTTTAAATAGGAGAAATAGGAGATTTTCTTGATCCAAATACACAGGAGCTAGCTTTAAAATAATTAAAAGTTATTTTGCTACCATCTGAGTATGAGATTCTAATTTTCAAAGACGCTCAAAAATATTTTACTTAAAAGTGGGAAAAATTGTGAGCATATCCTGGCAGATACCCTCAGACAATAAAAGAAACCAAGTCAGATGGTATGTATCAATTAAGACCACATGACAAAGTCTGACATGACTGAGTTCAGAGAAGTGGACTTTACAGAAGGAAAATACAGTGGAACATTATTGTATACGTGAGGCTCTAGGCCAGGGGTGGGAAACCTATGGGCTGTGGGCCAAATTCCACCAGACCAGTTTACCTATTCTCTGTGGCTGTTTTCAATCTACAACTACAGTGTTAAGTAGAGCCGCGTCTCCGGCCAACAAAACATGTATCTACCAAAGCAGCAAATATTTAACATCTGACCTTTTAGAGAAAAAGGCTGCCTAGCCTTTCTGTTGGTGATCAAGCCAAAACGAACAAATGCAGTGCAACAGAATAAGGAATTTCAGTGCCTCATTCCCAAAAACACCTCTCTGGGTTTGTGTGGGAGAGCAGAATATAGCTCAGAAAGACCACAGCTGTGAACCAGAGTGATGACTCTCACATTTCAGCATTTCCTCCAATCAGAGAATTCCCTGAAGATGCAGGATGTACCTGACCAACGTTTTGTCAGCCTAGTCTTGAGCCATGCAGTAGGACTTGACTTACATGGCAATTATGGCAATGAGTTGGCCTTCAAGCTGGCCTTGTTCCCTGTGTCTAATAAGATGGGACGATCAAGTCCAGCTACCAGCTCTTCTCCTCCCATCAGTGACTGAATTGTCATCTCCCTACCTCTACCTACGCCAACTATAACATTATTTATTTATTATAGAAATAAATAGAATACTCTATCCAAAAATGTCTATGAAGCCCTGACTAGAATATGAGGCACAGTGTCTGGTGAACATTAAGCATTCCAGTATCTGTGGACCAAGTGAAACACATCACACACATCTGCTTGTACTTTTCACCACCCACAGGCCTCCAGGCTGCGCTCGTGCAGAATCAGTCCTCACCAGAGTGGGAGAGAGGGCCTGGCAGCAGAGAATGAGTTGAATGAGTTACCTGGTTTGCGGCAGTATCAAGGTTTTGCCTTTGCCTTTGGGTCTGTTTCTCTTGCTTTCTTGGTCCCTTTGACTACTTACCAGGTCCTGTCTTACCAGGCTCCTTCAGTTTCTGAGGAGTTAATAATGGGTTATATGGGCATTGACCTTGAACCTGATCTTGCCCTCAGGCAATGTCTTCCTTGTTCTATAACTTCCCTGGCTTATTCTTGATTGTTCAGGATCTTGGGCTTGGCTTATTTTTTTTTTCTGGCATTCTACTCACTTTCCTTAAGATGCCCTGCTAGCCCCAAAGTCAAATTAAACTATCAGACTAAACCAAGGCACTTTGATACAATCTGTGCTCAGAGTAGAAAGGGCCTGGGCTGGTATTTGTGATATCTTGTAAGATAAGCTCATCTTTTCTTTCTGGATGTACCTATTATAGTTATTATGACTCATTAACTAAATTTTATGAATAGCTGGTCCCCTGCCTCCAGCCCGCCCCCTCCTTTTCTCAGCCCCTTCATGGCTCATGCCTGTTCTTCAGTTCTTTCTTCTTCCAGCCCTAGCTCTTTGGATCTCTGGCTTTTTTCCACAGTAATATTATAATTGGCAAACTGCTCTATGACATTCAGATGTACCTGACGAGACACAGGCTCTCTGAGGATTCATTCCTCCTCAGCTGGGTTTATTTATAGGCACAGGTCTGATATTACTTGAAATCAGTGTTATTTGTTGCTTTTTTAAAATCTGCACAAGGAGACATTCATTTTTATTCCTTGTGGAAATAAGTAGGGCAAATATCAAGGCCCAGGGTTTTTGCCCTTCATCAAAAAAATTCTTTTAGACACTGACTCAGAGCCTCTTAAGTAGATCAGAATTGCTCGCCACAGTCAGTCCTATAGAAGAAAATGCCAGTGAGTGAGAGCAAGGATAACTCAAAGCACACAGAGGGCCAAATTTGGCTTGACATCCTCATTAAAAAATTGACCCCCTTGAGAGTTTTGTCTAAAAATGGGCTGTGGGAAAGAGGTCAGTTCAATTGAACATGTTAACAGGGTTTTTTTTTTTTTTAACTATTTAACAAATACATTGAAAGTAAGTTGCCAGTTGAACCTCAGGATCAAATGATTTTTCTTGCTGGCATATGGCATTGACTTAAAGGAACAGATTAGATAATATAATCATCGTTAATTCCTTGTGTTTTTAATTGTGCCTTTGATCTATAGCATGTGAAGTGCTTTGCCAACATCAGCCTACTGATCTTCCTCACCACCTTCTGTGACACGTAGGGGCTGCTTTTATCCCCTCACTTCACTGAGGAGCTAAGAAGCAGAATGTCTAAAGTCATCAGCTTGTTATGAAAAAGCTAAGCAAAAATTCTGCAACCCATGAGTCCTGTCTAATTCAGTTTCCTGACTACGAAGACTCAGCTGCTTTAACAAGGATTCAGTAAGCAGCTTAGCTTTTGGCTTCTGCTCTTCTTCAAACAAATTGTTACAGGTACAGGCAGGGGTTATGTGGAAACGTCACTCTCATCTGAAAGTACAGCATTGAATTTTTGGCTTTTTCTCCATGGCTCAGCATTTTTAGTCAATTTCTTAATGCCAAAGAATGTGGCATTATAGGGACACCCAGACAGTATACACAGTCCTTATACATATAATTGTTCATTTGGTATTATCTTGAATCTCACATGAGAGTAGAAGCTCCTCAAACATAAGAAAATCATAAAATCTGGCAATAATTGTATATAGATATTCCTTTATATTAATAGTGATGACTGAGTAAGCTAGTAAGCATACCACTATTAATACAAAGGAATATCCATACACAATTGTGTATGAAGGGATACCTAATTGTGTGTAAAGGAATATCTATAAACACTTATAGCTACTGTATAGATATTGTGTATAGAAGAATCTAATATAGAGTTACACTAAGTTTCTCTGGTAATACTCCAACAGGGGCCATAAAAGCAACTCGACATAATGAGCTCTGTTTAGTCAAGGATTCTGAAATACATACTTGTTACACATCAAAATCATCTTAAATACCTAAAATTTTCTATTTCTTCATCTTTCTCTGAAAGCTTTCTTTCAAGTTCTGTTTTAGCTTCCAATAGTTCAAGCTGTAAACGAAGAATCTTGCTTTCATTCCGTTCCAGGGCTCCCTGGAATACATAAATAAAAAGCACAAAATGAAGTCCACTTTTAGAGAAAATGTTTTTCCCCAAACATATGTGGCTAATGTGGCTCTCTTAGAGTTACTGGAAGAGATACAGGTTCAAGTCAGGTCCCTAGAGATTGCAACAGAGTGAGACAAGCAACTGCTTTCATTTGTCATTTCTCTTATAGATTTGACACTCTTAGGTCTTTCAGCTGTAGCTCTAGAACTAGAATTTTAAAGCCTATTTTAAAACAGAAATTTTCGGTCTTGTCTGTGACTATATTTAAACTTTTTATTACTCTTGACTTTTTCTAACATATTCCATCTTTGGGATAAATTTTAAAAAGTATCAGAGCCAGAACAGCGAAGGTGATAACTCCTACGTGGAATCTTCTGTTAAATTCTGGACATCATGAGGGGATAGAGGAAAAGTGCGATGGTTGGATGCATTCGGAAAACAATCGGTTAGTGTCCAAATATTGTCATATGAAGAACAAATAAAGGAATTTAGGGTGTACCTGACAGGTAACACTCAGCATGAGCCATTAACAACATAATTGGTTCCACTATTGCAAATGAATTGCTTTGACAGGCAGGAAGATTCCCTGCCCCTTTGTGTATTCAAATATAGTTAAGGCAATTATTGGCAGGGATGTTATAATTCAATTCTAAAAGCATAGGTTTGGCTAAATCTTTAAAGCCTTTTCTGAAGACAAAAATGTTTGGATAGAGTAAAAATTGAGTAAAAATAGAGTAAAAATTTTTGGATAGAGTATTCTATTTATTTCTATAATAAATAAATAAGAAGAAACCCCCAAAAAACACTTGCAGAATACCAATGATATAAGGGCATAAAGGGTGATGCAATTTTGTGGTCAGTTAGCTACAGGCAGTCCTAAGGGCAGAAGTAATTTTTTATAGCCTCTTTTGAGGAGTGCTTAGCAGACACCACCAAAGGTAAAAAAGTAAAACTGAGTTGCAGTTTTAAAATAAAAATATAAAAATGATGGGAATTTTTATAAGACCTCCCTTGATGTTCTCTTGATATAAATAAAAATAAAATTGCTTCAGTATGAAAGGAAATAAAATTGCTAACACACATTCAAAAACAAATGCTTGGACAACAATTTCCTCAGAAGCAATGGTGTCGTTCCTTCAGCAGGAAACTGTCACCTTTAACCCTCTAAAACGCGCTGAGAAAGTGAATCTTTGGGAAGATGACCTGGGATAATTTGAGTTTTATAGCTTTAAAAAAATCTGATAAAGTTTCTCATAAAGGCTCACCCAGGGAAATAAATAAAACAACGTTACAAATACATGTCCAAGTTGATGAAGCATTTACGGATGTGGCTGAAGAGAGAAGGTGAGAAAATCTGAATAGAATGTATTGCCACCTAGTGGTACTAAATGGTTTGGGTACGATGCCTTCCTGTCATTCTCACCCTTGACGCAAGTGCTGATGGACTGAATATACAGAGATGCTATGTTATACAGGATAAAAATTGCCCATGCCAGCCGGGCGCGGTGGCTCACGCCTGTAATCCCAGCACTTTGGGAGGCCGAGGCGGGTGGATCACGAGGTCAAGAGATCGAGACCATCCTGGTCAGCACAGTGAAACCCAGTCTCTACTAAAAATACAAAAAATTAGCTGGGCACGGTGGCGCGTGCCTGTAATCCCAGCTACTCAGGAGGCTGAGGCAGGAGAATTGCCTGAACCCAGGAGGCGGAGGTTGCGGTGAGCCGAGATGGCGCCATTGCACTCCAGCCTGGGTAACAAGAGCGAAACTCCGTCTTGGGGGAAATAATAATTGCCCATGCCAGTTTTATTTTTCATTGGCTTGTCCTAGTGTTTAACATTTCTATCATAAAATGTATTTCTTTTAATTAAGGTGGTGGCTTCAAAAAGTCCCTTGCCAGGATGGCCAGAGAACCAAAGGGAACAAGTAAACAAAACGAAGTTCACCAACTGTATAAGGACCAGCTATGCTAGAGGACGCCACACTGCCAACAGCCTGGCATCTGTGTAAAGTTAGATAGCCTCAGGAAAAGTATGCACAACAGGGTGAGAGCGGTTGCCTGACAACTCCATACACAGGAAAATATGGACACATTTGCTTTCAGGTTTCTTCTGGAATCATAATGGTGAGGCAAATGTCACAGACAATGCTTGGCACAGAGCAGTCCTTTCGGGTCTCGCTTTTCCACTGCCATACCATCCAAGGGACCCCTGCCTGACACTGACTGCCACACCTTTCAAAAATCTTCTTTTTCTACTGGTGGGAGGATGAGGGCTGTATTTTAATGTGTCTGCGTACTTACTCAAAGGTTGATTCAGGAAGACGAAATTCAGTTCTGAGAAAAGAGGCTAATCAGGGTTTCTTACTCAACTAAGAGCCATGGTGGGATGACTTCCTTGTTAGTTTACCTTCTTTGGCAAAATGTCTTCTTAGAGGTCCTTTCGATTGCTAATGCGCACTCAGAGATAAAGCCAGAGACTTTTCCTGAATGGTTAATCCCTAACACCGAAAACCCTCCTGCCAATCTGCACAAAGATGAGCTTTCAGAAACAAATGTTTGACGACATCACTTGGAATCTTATTTCTGAAACTACGGCAAGTTTAGGGGAGAAAAAATTGAAGTTTTTTTGGCTCCTTAAGGAGGGGTAGCTATGAGAATATTCATTCATTCAACATTTGACAAATATTTACTGAGCCTCTACTACACGCCAGACACTTCTCAAATATTAATGTGCATATGAACCACCAAGGGATCTTGTTAAAATGCAGACCCTGATTCAACAGAGATGGGCAGAGGGCTGAGATTCTGAATTTCTAATAACCTCCCAAGTGATGTCCATGGGCCACATGTTGAGTAGTGAGGGTCTGGGCTCTGGGGATAAACCAGTGAACAAGATAGACACAGTGCCTGCTTTTACTGCAATCAGATTTGCATTCACTGCTGTGTATCTTGCTCTCTGAGTCTCAATTTCCTCTTTTATAAGATGGGGACAGTAGTTTGCTGCGGTGATTATATTAAAATTATGCATTTGGCATAGTGCCTAGCAGATAGTAAATAAGCACTTGAATGCATGTCATTCTGTTGCTTCTGTTGTTGCTAGAATGCAGGTCTTCTGCCTTGTAACAGTGGAAACTTGCTTTTCTCCCTAGTGATGATACCTCTGTTTCTTCCAGTGTCACCTGGACTTCGGTCTTCTCTTGTTCAATTAGTTTCTTGACCTTTTCCATTTCAGTTAAGTTCTTGGTCCTTTCTCCAAGCTGGTTCGTCAGATTAGAAATCTCTTCTGGAGAGAGAGGGAAGGAAAACAAAGTTAGTGAATGGGCTCAGTCTCAGACCAATGGTACCAGGCACGACAGGCTGTTCCAGCCCACTGGAACAGTGGCCTCATGTTACCCTTGGTAGCTTGATGATCTGTCCCATATGGGATGTAGAAATTGTAGAAGGGCATCCACTTTTAACATATGATCTTTTGCCATCTGAAAATTATCTACAACAAATGGTGAGGATGGTGTTTCACATAGTATTTGCACACTGGACAACCTTTGCAACTTTACAAGGCAGTCCTGCTCATTAGAGCCATTCCAGGTTCCACCTGGAGGAATACAGAGTCCCTGTCCTTCCAGTGTAAGTGCTTAGCTATCAACGCTAGTGGTTGCCATTGTTTCAACACTGAGACAGGAACTTAAAGTAGAAGCTAGATCAGTATCTACCAGCATCCAAGGCATGGCCCCAGGTAGGCCAGAGAATCAGAAGGGGCCCAAGGAAGACAGTGGCTTTAGCTCAAGCACTTGAGTGTTTTTTCCTAGGCTCTCATGAACATAAGTCTTTGACAAACAAAATAGGACATCAAGAAGTCATAAAACCTCTTCCACCTGATATCGTTATTGTCAGTTCTGCCTTTAGTACCTAAAAGGTGTAGTATAGGGCCAAGTAGCTCAGGGAATTACCCAGTTCAGAAGTGGTAGAAGGAGCTCAATAGGTCACCAGCTCCTCTGGTTCTGAGATCCTGGGCTGTGATACGACATGATGAGAATTTTTAGAAGTTACAAAGACAAATATGCTAGATGGAAATTTTCATTGTGTAATAAATTCTTCTCTGATAAGTGCTCTCCTGGAAAGGGTTATCAAAAAAAATCAGGGAAGAGGTTCTCAACTCTGACTTCCCACAATCACCTGGAGAGCTTTGGAAAAAGCTCACTCAATATTCAAACCCCACCCCAGTCCAAAGGTGGTACCCCGATCGGCAGCACCGGCCTCACCTGGAAAACTGTCAGAAATACAAATTCTTCAGACCTACTGAGTCAGAAACTGGGGGTGGGCCCCAGCCATCTGTGCTTTAACAAGTCCTCCAGTTGGTTTGGATGCAGCTAAAGTTTTCTAACCACTGTTTTAATACCCCTCACGTGCCCAGCTAGTGCCTTGATCATAGATTATGTAGGTCAACAGGGAAAGTAAGTTTCATTTACACCTCCAACAGCAATGAACTTGCTTCCAGGGCATCTCAGGGTTTTCATGCACATTGCTGTTGGTGCTGGGATAAATTGGCAGCCTCTTTGAAGGGCTGTTTGGCAGTAAATCAAAATTTAAAAATTCATTTCATTAACCCAGCAGTTTCATTTCCAGGGATCCGTCCTACTGAAATATTTTTACATGTGCACAAATACATGTACAAGCATGTATAATGCAGGATTATTCCTATTTGTGAATAATTGGATCTAAAATGAATTAAGTCTAGATAAGTGATAGCCATCATTATTAAAAAACACTAGCTATTAAAAAGCTTGTGGTAGGTCTCCATGTACAGGCATGCAAAGAGCCACAAGGTGCGTGGGAAGCTTGCACAGCTCAGTAGTTACGTGTGTATATGCTGGAGCCGTGCTAGGTAGGCTCCAATCCCAGATCTGCGATTTATCAAATGTGAATTTGGACAAGTTACTCAGCTTACGACCCATATCGCGTCCATTTTACAGATGAGGAAACTAACACTAGGTTGTTCTGAAAATTTATAAATAAACAGCGCCTGGTACATAGTACAGGCTATAGAAATAGTCATTATATCAGGAAATATATTCATATATGAAAAATAAAATGTGTAGAACAATGTATAAATTGGGAAAAAATACACATGAGTATAGCACTCATGGAAAATCTTGCTAAGGTTGTGAATACCAAGACATTCTCAACAGTGGCTTCCGTTACAGAGGCGGACTGAAGTTAAAGGCAGGAAACTAGTCTTACATCTAGAATTAATTTAATACAAATAGCATCTAAAGTAAAAAAAAAGGTCAAGCAGAAGTATGAAAATTGAAAAGTTAAAACATGTTGGCAATGTGAAAAGGCAGAAGACAGTCTTGCCCCGAGCCAGGGCTCTCCCTGAGCTACCCGCTCTGGCTTTGGCTCCAAGCCCAGCCCAGTGTACCTTGGAGGTTCTTGTTCTCCCTCCTGAGTGTCTCCTGGCCCACGATGCTCTCCTCGTAGGCGTGCTTGAGCTTGAAGAGCTCCATGCTGAGAGCCTGGATCTCCTTCTGAGAGGCATCCAGCAACACCTGCAACTCCTCGTGCTTCTGCTTCCAGTCGGCAAGAGCCTTGCCAGACTGCAGCTGCTTCTGGTCCAGCCTGGCTGCTGCAGAGCGGACCTTCCCGAGGTCAGACAGGGCATCCCCGAGCTCCAGCTGCAGCCGGTGCCTGGTTCTCTCTAAGGAGGCATTTCTGGCACTGGCCACCACCATGGCTTCGGCTGCCTCCTGCAACCTAATTGCCAATTTCTTCCTGAGAAAGGAGGACACCCAAAGAATGAGTGAGGCAACAACTCTCAGAGAGCTCATCAAGTCTGCCCTGGACTAAAGATAGAGCTTGGGTGCAAAGCAGGATGGCCTCCGTGGTAGGCTTAGTGGTTAAAAGCAACAGCAGCTCCTCTCTGAAAGGACCTCATGGTCTGTGACCACCATCCTCTGCCTCCTGTGTGCACGGGGTTTTTATTTTCCCCCTTTGCCAACCTGCACTTGGAACTCAGAATCTTTTGAATTCCTACAAATATTTGCTTCTCCTAAAGCCCTAATAAGTAATACTGATTTGATTATTTCCTAAGAAGGAGGGGGGAAGGAAGATCATACTGAAAGTCCTACCAACAGCAAGCACCTGACAAGTCTGCAGCCATGGTAGTCACTACTGAGCTCCAGCGGTGTTGCTTCTAAAGCACACTCGCTTTTTCCTGCTTATGCTCTCTCATCATGTGGCTCCTAAACATGACACAATTCTTTCTTCTCTCCGAGTTTGTTCTCCACCTCAGCTCCTCTGTCCAAATGTATATTCCCAAACCCATCTCATTATGCTACTGTTCTTAGGGGGTACTTTAGCCCCCATCTGCTGTTCCTTTGGCATCTCTGAGATGGAGGGTCTATTACAGTGCTTCTTTCTCCACCACCCCCATAATATGCTGCTATTAGGAATTCTGATGGCTGAAATGTGTTCTGTTGCTTACATCTCCTGCAGGGTTGCTGGCAGTCCCATTCTTACTCAGTCATTATACTTCTTAGATGAAAAGTACTGTATGTACCAAAGCTTTTTCTCATCTACTGCTATTCAACAGAAAAAGGTTCTCGGGAATTAACAGGACCGCATGACTAGCCCAACAGAGCAATGTGGTAATAAAGCCCCCTTTTGGTGGAATCCTGAAAAAACCCCTCTGTGCTCAGGATTCAGGAAGGATTCAGGTTCTACCAACACTCTGCACCTGACTTTCTAATCACTGTCATATCACTTATTTGCTTCACGTGTCTTAAGTGTTAAGAGGAGATTCTGATACTTTACCTGACCTAAGGCAGGAGGAGTTGAGTGAAATAATTACACATATATATATTTTTAAACTACTTTAGAAATGCTTGTTGATCAAAGAAAATAGGAGTTTTACTTTGGGTGACCAATCATACTGGATTGCCTGGGACTGAGGGGCTTCACTAGGTGATATGGTATGGCTGTGTCCCCACCAAAATCTCATCTTGTAGTTCCTATCATCTCCACATGTTGTGGGAGGGCCTGGGTGGGAGGTAATTTAATCGTGGGGGCTGTAACCCTCATGCCGTTCTCGTGGCAGTAAGTTCTCATGAGAGCAGGTGGTTTTATCAGGGTTTTCCCCCTTCCACTCACTCACTTCTCTTCCTGCCACCATGTAAAGAAGGACGTGTTTGCTTCCCCTTCCAATAGCATTGTAAGTTTCCTGAGGCCTTCCCAGCCATGCTGAATGGTGAGTCAATTAAATCTCTTTCCTTTATAAATTACCCAGCGTCAGATACGTCTCTATTACCAGTGTGAGAATGGACTGATACACCAGGACATGAGACTTTCAAAGCCAAGATGGGAAATGTCCAGGGCAAGCTGGACAAATTGGGTACCCTTGTTTTACCAGTAACTTTGTTCTACATTTAGTATCAACTGCTATTTTGCTCCTTATCTTGCCAACCATAAGCATCTACTTAGTTGTCTCAAATATGTAAAGGAATATTGGAAATTAAGAAACTAAATCCTCATCCTTGGAGAATGTAGAATTCAGGGGCAGTAAACTGGGTCTCAGGAGAGCTTGAGTCTGCGAAACTAACTCATCATTTGAACCACAGCCTCTAAATCAAAGCAGGCAAATCTTTAACTTCAATAATAAAAAAAGAAACCAGGACCCCAGATCGTTTTGCAGCTGTCTACCTCCCTGAGGTGCTTTAGAGGAAAAGCATAATACAGACAGTTTTAATTATTTGATGTCCCACCAATTTGAAAGCCAAAAATGTGTCTTCAGAGAATGCCATGTTTGCCCATTATTTACTTTTTCTTTTTTTTTTTTTTTGAGACGGAGTTTCACTCTTGTTACCCAGGCTGGAGTGCAATGGTGCGATCTTGGCTCACCGCAACCTCCGCCTCCTGGGTTCAGGCAATTCTCCTGCCTCAGCCTCCCGAGTAGCTGGGATTACAGGCACGTGCCACCGTGCCCAGCTAATTTTTTGTATTTTTAGTAGAGATGGGGTTTCACCATGTTGACCAGGATGGTCTCGATCTCTTGACCTCGTGATCCACCCGCCTCGGCCTCCCAAAGTGCTGGGATTACAGGCTTGAGCCACGGTGCCCGGCCACCCATTATTTTCTTTAGTTACCACCTACTACAGAACTAGTTTCAACAAACCCATGGGTCACAAAGTAGTCTATATTATTTTGCTCTTTCCTATCCAGCCCCAAAGAAACCATCAAACAGAACAATAGACAGGCAATTTCACCTGAATTCTTCAATCATTAGAAGGGTTGGAAAAATCTTACTTCAGAAGTAAAGGCCATATTTGGATATAAGGAGGCATCTCAGTTCAAAGCCATAACTTTCTGTGGTCCAGAGTTTTGATAAAACACCTACTGCAGGTATTTTTAGTATCTGTCATTCTAAAGCCCTTTTTAAGTTACTGTGGGTACAGAGATGGATCACTTGGTTCCCCTTCTGGGGCAAAACACAGCGGCTGTTCAGCAATCGCACAGCAATGCCTCTCAAAGATTTAGGTGAAGAACTGAAAAACATTATTTCTGGTTGAAGCTAAAGAGAAACGTATTGATCTTCCCTGGATTTTTGCCAAGCTACCAAGCCAGGGACCCATTCTTTTGAGTAAACCTTTAATAATTATAAGTTGGGGTTTGACAGTTTATCTTAAAGATACAGTTTCTCGGCCTCTGAGCAAAATGCTTGTTGTATACCCTGGTACTGAGTCTCAATTCAGCTGTGCCCCAAACTTCTGTAACTCCTAAGAACTTTTAAAACCTTGACACATAAATGGCTACAAAATTGATATTCTAACCTTAGGGGTGGCCTGAGGATGATTTCTCTTCAAAGCAACCTTTGTCCTAGAAGACGAGACAGATCCTAACATTTTTCCAGCTTCCCTGTCCACCTTCACAGACCACTTTGTAGTCTGTAAGTTGTAGACCAGGAACACGACGACTTTGATGGAGACACGTACACATGGACTCAATTATTTTGGTGTTACAAATGAAATACAGGGTTTAAAGTGGTAGCCTGTTTTCCAACCATGGCTCAAAGTCACATCTTTTATGAAAACTTCCCTTGTGCACCTAGAAAGAGCCTCTTTCTCTCCCCAGGACCTCTTTACAGTCTCTGTCACTTTGTATTATACTTTTTATATTTTTAGCCCCTCTGGAGAGTGTGCTTCTTACCAGCAGTGAACGTTTCAGCTTCGGTTTTGGGCTTGTTCCTGCACTCAGCAAGGATCTGTTCAGTGCACACCCCGAAGCCTTATAGAGTCATCATTCTCACACTCCTCCACGTGACTAACTCCAGGTTAAGGGTAGTCTCGCGCTACTCACTTGGCATCCTCCAAGTCTTCTGTTCTCTGGATGACATTGCTTTTACACTTCATTCTCCACTGCACCATTTCAGCGTTGACTTTGGATAAGGTCCGGTGCAGCTCAGACTTGACCTCTTGTTCTTCCTCATGCTGCTCTCGTAGAAGGTCGCAGTCACGCTGGGCCTTCTGCAGCGTTTGAGCCAGGGCGCTCTGGGACTGCACAAGGCACACATTAACAAAAAAGGCATGACCCTCTTGAACAACACAAGTCTTGAAAGTAAGGTAATGTTTTTTTTAGGTAAGGTTAATAACAACCTGCTACAAATTCAAGCTGAACCTGAACCTAGTAAAATAATACTAGGGAGAGAATTCGGAACGAGAGAAAGGATAGATAGTATCTAATTGCTGCCATTAAAACAGGGAAGGGAATTCTATTTATGGAAATGCCAGCTTGACTCTGGACTTAGACAGGCCCGGAATTCTAGAAATAGTGGAGAATGCAAGGGTAGCAAAGAGAACATTCGCTATCACTTAGGCAGTAAGATTTATATTTAGCAATATATTAGACTCAGAGCTTGTTTGAACCAGAAAGAACCACTGAAATTTAGTCTTTTCATCTTGCTGATGAGGAAAATAAAATCTTTTATTTCACACTGAAATCTCTAAAAACCTCAGTTCCTATTACTTCAAAATAGTACTGCCCAACAGAACTTTCTGTAATGATGAAAATGTTCTATATGTACACTGCCCAATATGGTAAACACCTAGCCACATGTGGTTACTGAACATTCAAAATGTGCCTAGTACAATGTGTGATCAACATTGAACTCTTAATTTTATTTAAGTTCAATATAAGTTTAAATAGCTACCTGTAGTATACTAGTGGCTCCTACGTATATATTGAACACCCCTACTGGTTTAATAAACATTTTTATCATTTAAGTGGTGATCTGGCTAACCTAGCAGCATCATTCCCGAGATAATCTAGTACGCAAAGAACCAGGGTCCTGACGGGTCCTCGTGGGTCTTTTATGCAAATTAGAAAAAAAGCACATTTTCAGGAAGACACAGCTCTCAGGGCACAAGGTTTAGTTAATGGCAGCCTCAGCCAACCCCTTGGGTGGTTAATGAGGAGCCACAAATATATGGTGACTCTGAAAAGGATGCAGGCTTTGGAATCAGATGAACTTGGGTTCAAATTGTGACCTCTCCTCTTGTTTAATTTTATTTTACTTTAAAGGAAAAACATTTAAAACCTTTACGTGGCATTTTCATGGCACATATTTATTGAGAGCCATATCCAGACACTAGTATTATAGAAGTAAAGGAGACAAGGTCCCTGCTCTGAGGAGCCCAAAAGGAATAAGGGGATAAACAAAATAAACAAGCAAATAATAAATAAAATTTTAATAGTAGTAAAATGAATAGAGAAGACAAGCACAGTCTAGAATGCTTGGCTCCTTCTCATCATCCCTCGAAGACCTTGGAGAAGGGTCCTTAAGGAATGGGAAGGGCAGTTATAAAAGTCCGAAGGCAGGAATGATGGTGGCTGGTTTAAGAGGCAGAAGGGAAGCCAGGGCAGCTGAGGGGGAGTAAATGAGGGAAGCAGATGTAGGAAGTAGGTCACAGAAGGAGGCTGGAGCCAGATCAGGGGGGCTTGTAGGCCAACTGGAAGTCATTGGGAAGGCAGCCAGAGAGATCTTCTAAAATATCACTCATTTCACTATGTGCTTAAGTTCCTTCACGGTATATCACTAGGTATATGACCTTGGACATGTTAGTTTTCTTCTCGGAGCCTTGGTTTTTTCATTTTTAAGGATGCAATTCTGTCTGCTTCATTTGACTGATATGAAGATTGAGATAACATAATAGAAGTGTCTGGTACAACGTCTGATGCACAAACAGTGATAAAGTTTTAAATTTCTGTATAACATAGAAAATATGGAGAGTTAAGGGAATAGAATGGTACAATATTTTAAAACAGACTCAACTATGTGCATCTTTCAGAGTATATGCCTTCACAGTGTGATCATCTACAAGTAAGGCACTTTGGGGTCTTAGTAACAAGATGCCTTGAATATGAACTAAGAATTCATTTAAATATCAAAGCTCAAAGAATTTATGTCTCATGTTAGTCATATGCTTTCACCTTTCAGAATCACTTTCCTTGGAGTCATCTTCTAGCAATATTATATATTCATAGAAAGCAATGACTAATTTCTATAATTTATTGACAATTTAAAAGTAATACTGAGCTAACCCTGTCCTACTTGTTTTATTCTAGGCTTTTATTTGACTTTTTCATGAGCAGTTCAGAATCAAAATCCAGAGAGAGCCTTGCTGCCCTTCTGTTCAAGCACTCACACAAGATGGAAACACACACTTGGCTTGCTCTAAATCTGCAAAGAAGCAATCTGAATCACCAAGGAAGATCCTTCAGTCATCGGGGTTCTTCCTGGCATGGTTTCCCCCCATAACTTCTAGGGCATTTTCCCTTCTTCTTTTAGAAAAAAATCTTCAGGCTGATTCATCAAGCACTATTTAAAAAAAAAAACACATACACACAGTCAAGTTACTAGTGAGAAATAATAGATGCATTACTTTGGTCTCCTTTTCCAGCTGCCCTCTCAGTTCTTCAATCTGCCGAGTGAAGTTGCTCTTTTCCCTGGAAAGTTGGTTTACCAGAGCCTCCTTCTCTTCAAGCCTCCGTAGAAACTCGCCTACAGAAAGATTTCACAAAAGTACATAATTACAGTCTTCCTATCTATTGCCTCCTCCACTTGACTGACTGACTTTATGATTAGCCAGAATGACTCCAACCCGCATATTTTTGATATTTAGGAAGGGTCTGAGAGTCCTCTTATTCCTCAAAACCATGGCAATTATCCTTTTCAGGACTCCAAAGAAAGTCCTAAAACTGAACTGATTTTTAGTAATAAGTATGAATCAATAACAGATATTAGCTACTATTTACTGAGAAACTTCTATGCTGATTCATCAAGAATTCATATTAGTTTAATATTCATAACTCCTTGAGAATGTAGGTACTATACTATCTTCCAGAGGAGGAAACAAAGCAACTTACTTAAATGTGACTGACACAGAAACATACACAGTTTGTCATTGGTGAAGGTAGATTCAAATGAAGTTCTTGAAGACTACATTCTTCTATACCATACTCCCTTATTATATATGCCTTTGTACACTTCTGTCTATATAATTTTTAGATAATTATAACTTTTGCCTCATTTGTAAAATGAAGATAACAATCAAAGATTCTTAATTAAAACTAAATTAATGTGAATATATTTTATAGACTGAACTGCTAAATAAATATTAGCAGTAGTCACTAAATGGTGGGAAATGTGACAATGAGAGCGGGAAATTCTATCACAGTCTAGTCTATTGTCCCTGTTAACTTGTCTATTAATTATAGTCGGGCCTTCCATATCTGTAGGTTCTGCTTTGTGGATTCAACCAACCAAAGTCCTACAATTTAACTCAATTCTGACAGTTCTACTTAGAGACAGTGTCAGATACACACAAACATGTACATATGTACGTATAGGGATATGTGTGTGTGTGTATATACACACACACGCATATATGCATACACACGTATATCACACCTATAGGTACATGTATATATCTTATTATAAATCACAATATCACATACAGTATTTTAAAAAATCATATTTGTTAACATCACTGCTGAACTCATCAGAAAAGTCTAAGAATTTAGAGCCATCAACCTAATGACAGCAAATACATGTTTTCTAAAATATAATTTTTACCTAAAACGTCCTATATTTTTAGTGGCAACAAACGTTGTCAGTTGTTTTTCTTGAAGTGACGAGTTTCCTTTGCTCATTTTTGAGAAATCATCTGCCAAACGTGTAAGTCTAAATAAGCCTCATTTGTTTGTCAGTCATTCTTTCAAGGAAAAGTGATACTCCCTGAAAAAACTGCTAGCTCAGCTCAGAGCTTAAGCACACATCTTACTCCAGTACCAAACAGGAGTGGAATTCTTTATGCACACTTCTTGTTTTGTCACACAGAATATTAAAAAGATACATACTCAAGAGTTGAGACAT
Source organism: Leontopithecus rosalia (assembly GCA_028533165.1). NCBI lineage: Eukaryota > Metazoa > Chordata > Mammalia > Primates > Cebidae > Leontopithecus > Leontopithecus rosalia. The sequence continues at coordinate 87,350,809 of CM052662.1, forward strand.
AATAAAATTCATTTTTCCTGCTTCTTGAAGGACGTCCTTAAGTGAAACTGACTTTTTTAAAAACTGTGAGTACATATTAGTGAATACAATTTTTACTAGCATGTTTTAGTGCTATTATGTTGACCTGTGATCAGGCTCCAGTAATTTTATTTTTTATTTATTTATTTATTTTTTATTTATTTTTTTTTTTGACGGAGTTTCACTCTTGTTACCCAGGCTGGAGTGCAATGGCCTGATCTCGGCTCACCGCAACCTCCGCCTCCTGGGTTCAGGCAATTCTCCTGCCTCAGCCTCCCGAGTAGCTGGGATTACAGGCACGCGCCACCGGGCCCAGCTAATTTTTTTTGTATCTTTAGTAGAGACGGGGTTTCACCATGTTGACCAGGATGGTCTCGATCTGTTGACCTCGTGATCCACCCGCCTTGGCCTCCCAAAGTGCTGGGATTACAGGCGTGAGCCACCGCCGTTGCTTTTGCATCATCAATACAAATGGCAAAAGGATTTAAGGAGCAAACAGCTTCTCTGTATTATAATAAAATAGCTTCAACCTCATAGACCCCCTGCAGGGTCTCGAGAATCGCTTGGGATATGTGAACCAAACTTTAAGAGTATCTGAATAAAACATCTTGTGAGTTTTTGTTTGCTTTTTTGTTTTGTTTTGTTTTTTTGAGATGGAGTTTCACTCCTGTTGCATGGGCTGGAGTCCAATGGTGCGATCTCAGCTCACCACAGCCTCTGCCTCCTGGGTTCAAGGATTCTCCTGCCTCAGCCTCCTGTTTTTGTTTTACTTTTGAGACAGAGTCTCACTCTGTTGCGCAGGCTGGGATACAGTGGTATATAACCTCGGCTAGCTGCAACCTCCACCTCCCAGGTTCAAGTGGTCCTTCTACCTCAGCCTCCTGAGTAGCTAGGACTACAGGCATCCACCACCATGGCTGGCTAATTTTTGTATTTTTTGGTAGAGACACAGTTTTGCCATGTTAGCTAAGCTAGTCTCGAACTCCTTGCCTCAAGTGATCTACCTACCTCAGCCTCCCAAAGTTCTGGGATGACAGGCATAAGCCACCATGCCCAGCCCAAAAACATCTTATTTAAAAGGATTCTGAAGAAATATAAATCCACTAGCTGGCTGAGACTAATATATCATGTATATTACAGAGCCCCTACCCAGTTAATGTGGCTTAATTGATCTAATTTACTATTGGTTTTCTCTGAAAGCAGAGCATGGTAAGCTGACAGGACAGAGCATGAGAAAGAAATTTTGGTAGTAGCCACCAGAAAACAAAAAACAAAAACAAACAATCTGGAGCATGGACCCAGTAAGGGGAGGATAGGCTTGGATAAATTTGTACTTTGAATTTAATTGACACAAAAGCCAATCAAACAGTAAAGTTAAAAGAAGGAAGCAAAAAATCCTGCAGCCTAAGCAGAATTATCATCTCAGACCCACTTTCATTTTACTCACTACCCACCAATTTCCTCATCAAAAAAGTGAGTAGAAAATTAATGCCAATAACTAGGGGGAGACAGCAATGCCTATCAAACAGATTTTACACAGCACTTCCTTCAGGGCCAGATATCCAGATATTCTCCAGCTTTGTCTCTGAACTGTGGAGTCTACATGCCAGCTAAATCCTAAATAGCACAGATCAAAATGGGGGCTTGGTAGCAAGGCCAGGTGTCACACACCCTGTGGGCACTATAAGAATAGTCCCATTCAGTGTCCTTAATAGAACCAAGACACGTTCTTCTTCTAGATTTCCAGGTTTTTAGTTTTATCAACTAATTTTAATTTAGCTCTGATCCTAGATTTAGCATCTGCAAATAGAGGTGTCTACTGGAGGAATCCTGTTACAGAGACCAAATGTGTTCATTCTCTTTTTAAAAGTGTGTGCCTCTTGAGCATCAAGAATACATTGTTTATTTCCATTGACCTAGGAATTCTATCTCTTGGAATATATGACTAAAACTGATTTTATAGATAAACATCTAGCCACATGCTGTTCATAGCAGAGAGACAAGTCAAGTTGCAGGACGAGGTTAGGTACAGTCAATCTCGATGAATGAAGCAGTCATTATAAAGGACTGAGTATGCAAAAGACAAAAGCTTATGATAAATTGAAAAAGAAAAGCCCCTAATAGATTGCTACAATTTAATAGATTGGAAAAACAGAAAAAAAAAATCCATGGTGACTGATAGTAATGAATAAACTATAGGACATTCTTTTACTTTCATTTACCAAATGTTTATGGAGGATCAATAAGAGCCAGGCAGTGTTCTAGATGATTGACATATATCAATGAACAAAGACCCTTGACCTCATGGAACTTATGCTCTGACAGATGGAGACAAATATATTTATTGTATCAAATAAGTAGTTTGTTTGAACTTAATAAATACTATGGAAAGAGAAGCACTTGAGGAAATGGGTTGACAGTATTCAAACGTCACCTTCCCAACAGGGCCTATCCTGACTTGCCCCAGATATCCACTTGAATAACCCCTGTCCTCAAACCTCTGCAGCATTAATAAGGTGTTCCAGGCAGAGTGAGCCGCCAGGGCAAGACTCCAGGGTGGGAGTGTGCCTGGGGTGTTGAAAGCACAGAAAGAGGTGGCCGATGCAGAATGAGAGAAAAGGCAAAAGAGGTCAGAGAGAATGGGGTCCAATCACACACAATCAGGTAGCCAACCACACAGACCACTGCTTTACCAAGTGTGAAAAGAGATGTAGATTTATTATCCAAAAAAAATTTTTTTTTAATTTAAAAGTATTCAATAAGGTAGAAATTATTAAAAAGTCTACTAGTAGACTGTGGATTGCCCCTCCCATCCTTTGATCTTGAGAGTTGCTTCTGCCGATGGCATATTACTATATGTTTCTATTTCTGGGACGGAACTAGGCAGGAGTTGGCAAGTGGCACAGAGGTAACACTTCCTAGACAAGAGGCCTGTGTGGCAAGGCTGTCTCAGAGGCAGCATTCCTCCCACAGGATCTTCAGGTGCCCACCCAGCTGCAGTGGGTAGTTCATGATCTCAGTTGTGCCTTCATGAGTCTGCCGGGATGGAGAACTGCCTATGAGTCAAGCAGCATACTTACTTACCACTCTCACTCCACAGCTTTGTCTTTTGTGCTGTCAGGTCATTTGCCAACTGAGTCACCTTATCTAGTTTTGCATTTGCTTCATTCAAGCGCTCTTCATACACAGTACAGAGTTTCTCAGCATTTGCCTGTGAGTTGAGAAAGAAGGGCTGGTCATGGCTCACAGAGGATACTCTGAATCGGCTGAACAAAGGAGTAGGGGAGGAGTGGCTCCAGGGACCCACATGCTCTCTTCTATAGTGAAGAGCTCAGCCAGCACTGGGAGACCACATTTTCTGATTTCAACAAGTACAATCAACTCTAGGGTCTGGACCACAAGAGGCCTAAGCTTTGCAGAGTATAGGTGTCTTGGGAGACACCCAAAGTCTGGAGTATTAGGATGCTTTCCAGAATTATTTACTTTTCTGGAGAAGGCAGCATGTCAAACACTAATAAGGTACATGATCATTTTCTGACTACATATTTAACTATCTATCTTTTCCACTAGAATATAACTTCCATGAGGGAAGAGATCCAGTTTAAATATGTAACCCCCATTGTCTAGAATAGTGCCTGGCACATAGGAGAGCAATATCCAAGGGGGAGGGGCAGAGGAAGGGGAAGGAAAAGAGGGAGGAGAGGGAAAAAAGAGGAAGGAAATCTGGAAGGCTGCCCAAGCAGGATAGAAGGAAGTGGATGGGTCTGAGCTGCAGCGGCCTAATTACAGAAATGGGAGCCATCAAAGCAACCGCACCCCACTGATCACTATGGCCACAAGCTCAACATGACCCAGTTGGGTGAACACTTCAATCCCCAAACTCAACTTCTCAGAATTGGCTTTTCGTGCTTGGAGAAAAAGATATGACATTGGCCTTTGCCTGATATACGCAATTTAAGTAACCAATCTAATCACCAGATTCTTGCCACACTCTGAGAACTCATGCCCGTGGTTTTGAGGCCCAAGATCTTCAGACAGGACTAAGAGCTGCCAAATGTAGGATGAGGTATTCCCTTTAACATACGAATTAACTGTAGTTTGCATTCTTATTATTTATATGGTCAGGAAGAGTAAAAGTAAAATTACACTATCGCTCTGGTGGTGGCCTTCCATGGTTCTACAGATTTTACATAGCTGTTTTCATGAAACCATGTATAAATTATCCTTGAATGCCTTCCATCTGCCCCATCATTGGTGACGGTGATGATGACACTATTAATGACAGCAGCAGCAGCAGTTAACATTCACTGGGTGCTTGCTACATACCCAGCTGTCTTCTGGATTCTATGTGTTAAATCTCAATTCATACAGCAGCCCACGAGGCCTTTGTCTGTACAAAGTATGCTATGGAAATGGAAGAATTGGGAGACAAAGAAAAGATTTCACCAACGAAATTTTGAGAAAACAGTGAGGTCTGGTGAGATGGGGAAAGCTGATGGTGAGCCTAATAGTTTCGGTGTTAACCTAATTGTTATAATAGAGCCATGGCCAAAAGACCAGGAATGCTTCGAGGGTGATGCCAGGTTTAGTCCTCTGGAAAACTTCTGTATCAGCCAAAACCTTGACCATCTCTAGCTGGAGTCTATGCTCCGCTGAAGATTGTTTTCTTCACGCTATGCTGCAGGACTTTTCCTTAGGTCAGCTACAGATGGGGTTCTTTGTCTCTGGCCAGGAACATTCAGGATCACAGACTATTTGAATGGTGAGCAAGACAGTTTTACTGGGTGAAAAGGAAGAAAAGGGGGAAACAGATTCTCACAAGGCTAGCGTCCCTGCTGGAGTGCTTCCCGCCTGCAGCTGGAATCCCAGGTTCCACACAGAAAGAGGAGGGGCCAGGCTCCACCCCACTGCATATGGCGTGAGCTTTCCCAGGCTCCACTCCAGTGGGCAGGCTGGCTGGAGCTTCTCCAGGGACCCCCTCTCACCTGGCAGTCTCACTTACTAATGGTTATTCTATGAAAGACTACTAAATTATGTCTTCTTACATCTCCAGTGCAGTGTTATACAGTTCCAGTTCACAGAGGTCCTACAGCACACCCAGGCCTGGTGAAAACAGGCTTCGCAGAGATTCAGTGGCCAGCCTCTCATACAATGCCATCAGCCTCACATAGGTTAGAGCATTAATGTTAAGTGCCCCGCATGCACAATCGTCCCCGCTCTCCACTCACAACTAGAAGAAAGCTACAGTCGTGATCAATGTGACAGTTTTTGGGTTGTCTGCACAGTTTCTAATTATATGTTGAATTTTGTTTGCTCTCACTTCTGAAAATGACTTTGACAGTCAAAGTTGGCATGCGTATTTTTTTCCTCACACTATCTCTCAAAAGTTCAGATTGCCTCTGTTTTATAGATGAGAAAACTGAGCATCAGAGAGGCTAAATAACCACCCAAATTCACAGAGTGGTTAAATGTCAGAATCGGAATCTGAACTGATACTGCCTGTGCAGATGCACACACACACAGAAAATGTCAAATATTAGATTCCTAAGCATCTGTCGTAGGAAGCAGTGACAAAGGAAATGTTAAGGATTAATTGACTTCATGTCCTAGGTGACCCACATTGTCATGAATCATGGGCTCCAGAGGAAAATGGATAAAAATAGGATGATTATGAAAACCATTTTTATTTTATGATGTCTGCAATAGTAAATGACCTGTTAACTGAGCCAGGAGGAACATATCCAGGTGTGAGAAATGGCACCTGTTTGTGGTCCTGAATATGCTGTGCTATGCACCTGTTTGCTTAGGGTGAAAAACCACAGATCTCTACAAGACAGCTTAGTCAATGGTGTATGGAAATGGCAAGAAAAGGAGCCAAAAATTTCCCAGTTCCTCAAGAGAGGTCCATGTGGTGAGGGCCAGCTGGGTTCTGCATATCTGTAGAGGAGGCAGCCCACTTGGGCAGATAGAAAAGGCATTTTCCCTTAGGTGTAGCATCACATGGGAGGTATCCACACAGGCAATGCTAACCACTAGTATAGTGTTTCCATGTAAAATGTATTTTCATAAACAGGATCAGCAAAAGGCAATTAGATTGTTTATCCAAGAGGCCTGTATAGGGATATAGCATGCAAGACACTTGTACCCTCAAAAGAATTTTTAATTTAAGCATAAGGGTAAGTGGTATGTTCTGATACCAGGGAAGAGAGGGTTAGTGGAATAAGAAACATTTATCTTATAGCTGAATCTTAAAATGATGCATAAAAATGCTGCCTCCCAGGAATGCAGGGACCAATGGGAATTGAAAATAATCAAGATAATTGTGAGATTTCCTATAACTTCGAAATTGCCCTGAGCCTCTCCGTCAGCATAATATGCTTTTGAAAATGCTTCAGTCTTCGTTGTACCACTGAGCATTGGCGTTCTTGGCATTATAATTCAGAAAATGATAGTAAACAACTTGAGGAACAGTTCAGCCTGATGTATATGCCTATGACAGTGAACAGAAACAACCTGTCGTGCCAACAAATATTTACAGTAGCAGCAGGACACGCTCCCCGACAGATATGCACAGGATTCGGAACTGAAGTTCATCTTCGCCATAGAACTGTGTGGCCTTGGACAAGTCACTGAATCCATGAGCTCCAAGAGGCATATGTAAAAGCTGATGCTAGTAATTGGCTGCATAGACTCTACAAAGCACAGGGTAAACATGAAAATGAAACCTGGTTTCTGCTTTCAGTTTAAGCAAAGCTAAAAAACTAGATAATGCATCGGTAGAAAGAGGGACCCCCAAAGGACTACAGGAACTCAAAAACAGGCAAGTTCTTAATGCAGGAGGTTGAACTTGAGCATTCCAAAGAGAATAATTAGTTTGGAAAAGACACATTGGTGTAAAAATGAATATCTGGTGAAAAGCAAGCTGAAATGGAAGATCCATGAAACAAAACAATGGGATCTAAAACTGGCAAGACAGGCTGACTCTGATCCCAGGTTACAAGGTACCTTGAAAGCAGAAATCTGGAGTTCGTTTTTAAGCGGGGACATAATTCAATAAATCCATGCTTTGTAAATATTCCAAACACTCTGTAAATATTAATTTGGATATATAAATATAAAATGGTTTTAAAAAATGAAAGACTAGAAGCAAAACAGATAATTGAGGAAGCCACTGCAGTAATCTAGTTGAAAGGTAGAGAGAGATCTACATGGGAATGGGAATAGAAAACGATGAGATGGCAGAGACTGACCTGCTGCAATAATTGACTGAAAAGCAAATAAGGAAGAAAGAGGCGGTTCAGGCTTAGAACCTGATTTATAAAAAGAACCACGTGCCAGTGACAGAAATGTTCAGAGGAAGTGCCAGCTTCAGGAGAAATAAAGACAGATGGCAGGGATTAAAGGAGTACGGAGGCAGTGAAGTACACACCTACTGTTAGAAAAAGCCTATATTCCCATGAATGGAGCATTGAGAATCCTTCTGGTAGGGCTGACAAGAAGAGGAGAACTGGAGAGACAGAATTAATCTTCTTAGAGATTAGTTGGCTGGCTGTGATTACAATGCTGGTAGAAATACAGACAGTAAAGGCAATTCTACTGAGGTCTTAAAATGGAAGCTGGGGATATTTTACTGGAAACTGGAAGACAGACCATCCTTATTACAAAGTGCCAAAGAACTTGGCTGAACTATGCCCTAGTTCCTTGTGGAAGGTAAACTATAAGAATGATGAACTGGGATATTTGGTGGAAGAAATCCTTAAAGTGTTCGGGGCTCCATGGTTTCCCTTGATTGCTTAAAACAAAATACAGAGAGAAAGAAATAAAGATGAAATGTATAATCAAAGAGAAGCAGAATTTAAAGATCTTAGAAAATTCTCAGCCTGGCCAGATTGTGAAGAATAAAAAAGTATTTTCAGAAAGAAAAAAACACTAAGGATGTAGACAAGCAAACATTTGATAAGGACATTAGTAGGGATAGAAAGAAGCCAGGTGCTATTCATCAGGTCGATGGAAGGATGACCCTGAAGATATTCCTGAGACCTTTGCGGCTGGCCTGCCTACAAAGGCCCAGAAGGCCAGGGCCTTGAAGGAAACATGAGTTCAAGAGAGGACTCCCATGAGACCTCAGAGCTTGCTGCCCAGGGCTGCCTCTAGTCTCTGCTCCCTGCATGCCAGCACAGTGCTCCTCTGCCACTCAGGCAGGCTCAAGTTCAGCTCAGGTCACCGCTCTGGAAGGCACATGCTGTAATCCATAGCAGCATCCACACAGTGCAAGCTGTGCAGGAGATACGGAAGCATAGCTCCTCACCTAGATTTCAAGGGATATTCTGGAGAGCTTTGGGAATTGCCATGGGAGCAAGAGCCACTGCAGAGAGCCCCCACCATGGCAGTGCTTAGTGGAACTATGGGGGCCGAATTGCCCCCAACACCCTAGACTTATAGAGCCACCAGCAGGCAACACTAACCTGCGAGAGCCACAAGCAACCAACTTCAACTCCTGAGAGGTGCTGCCAGGGGAGCAGTGCTACGTGGGGTCCTGGGGCCCCAAACTCCACCTCAGTATGTCCAGAAGATCATGGAGACATGGAGTCAAAAATGATTATTCCCAACTTATAAGATTTAATATTGTTCGCTTTGTTTGTGTTGGGATTTTCCCTTTGTTACCTCTTTTTTCTTTCTGATTTCTCTTTTTTTTGGAATGGGAATGTCTATGCTATGCCTATTCCACTATTTTATTGTGGAAACACATAACTTGTTTGATTTCACAAGCTCACAGCTGGAGGAAGAATTTGCCTTAAGATGAATCATGCCTTGAGTTCCCCTCCTATATGATTTAGATGAGACTTGAGACGTTTGAGTTGACACTGAAATGACTTAAGTCTTTGGTGCCTCTTGGGGTAGAATGAATGTATTTTGCTTATGCAAAGGACATAAATTTGAGGGGCCAGAGGTAGTATGCTGTGGACTGAACATGTCCCCCCAGAATTCGTATGTTGAAACCACTGCCAGTGTGATGGTGTTAGGTGGGGCCCTTAGGAGGTGATGAAGTCATGAGGACATGAGCCTTCATGAATAAGATTAGTGATCTTAAAGGTGCAAGGGAACATCTGGCCCTTTCCTGTTTTTGCTCTTCTGCAATGTGAGGATGCAGCAAGAGGCACTGTCTTTAAAGCAGAGAGCCCTCATCCGACAATAAACCTGTTGCTACTTTGATCTTGGACTTCCCAGCCTCCAGAACTGTAAGAAATAAATTTCTATTATTTATAAATTACTCAGCGTGTGGTATTTTGTTAGAGCAGCAGAAATGAACTAAGACACCAAGGAATGAACTAAGATAGAGGCGAGAGAGAGAGAGAGAGAGAGAGAGAGAGAGACAGACACAGATTGTTTCTTTCTACTTAGTAAGGTATTTAAAAGGAATTAACGTTAAACATTTCAGAAACCACTTTATATCACTGAAGATAGTCTACATTTTTCTGGCCCTAGTCCATGAAGATCAAGCTTTATTGTCAGGCGATATCTTTCCCAGATGACTTTATTAAAATCTGAAGAGATTGCAACCACTAGCCATGTGCTCTGCTTAATCTAAAGCAAAGCTCCTCTCAACTACCAGAAGACAGGGCCACTGTTATCTGTGATCTGGTAGTAACTATTTGACATGAGAGCTTGCAGCATAGAGGTTAATGGGCTCAGTAAAGAAAGAACATGAGATGAGCCTTATAGTACTGGCTGATTAAAGAGATGCCAGAAGACATGAGGGAGGAAAAGTTTCCTCCTCTCAGAAAGCTATTTGTGTACACCATTCATTCAGATAGGCTCTAGAAGTATCCATCACCGAGGAGTGCTCACAACAAAAAGTCATTCTTCAAGAAAGATATAGATAGTGGCCTCAGATTTCCGGCTCACTTACTTATGCCATCACTAAAAAGACCCACAAGAAACATGGATTGGAATTCTGGTAAAACCAGAAGCCACTGTCAGTTCACATTCAGGCGATGGATGTGTGACCTTAACAATGACCGCTAAGGTTAGGCCTGATCTATTCCATACAAAGAACTATAGTCTTCATTCGAAAGTACATCGAATCACTAAGCTGGCTTATTTTTCTTTTCCCTCCCCTCTCATTTCTTCCCCTTCCTACGTACGTGTTCAGAAGCCCATGAGGATAGCATGGGAGTATCTACCTTAGCTCTGGTCGTCTGCTCAACACGGGCCAGGAGGTCATCTACTTCCAGCTGCAAGTCACTCTTGTCTTTTTCCAGTTTCTGCTTCACCTGCTGCAGATTTTCTACCTGGCCCTCGAGCTCAGCCACGTTGTCTGCATGTCTCTTCTTCAAAGACGCAGAAGTTGCCTCAAAGTGCAGCGTGGCCTCTTCCATGTCTCGGCGAAGCCTCTGGAATTTCGTTTCCTGTTTCTTAGTTATTTCCAGCTGAGCCAAACTGGCTCCTCCTGCCTCCTCCAGCCTCTCATTCAAGTCGGCCAGGTGTTGGGTGAGGTCAGCTCTCTCCCTTTCCATCTTGGCTCGAGTGGTCCTTTCAGCTTCTAGTTTCTCTTTCAAGTCCTTTATTTGAGTCTGCACCAATAAATAATTTTGACTTTTACTAAGCAGTTGTAGCATATTCTATATTTAAGAGCTTTACTCTATTTTTTAAATCACAACGCTAACATGGAACTTTTGGTTTTCAATGTACAACTAAAGAAAACAGAATAGACAGAAGCTAAGTGATTTGCTCCAATTCAGCACCAAAACCAGAATTAGAATTTGCATTTCTTCCAAATCACTCAGCCCCTGATGATGGGCAAGCTCATTAAATGACATACATGGAGGAGAAAGCTTAGTAAAGAGTATTTCCCAAAGAAATAGGAAAATATCTTTCATATGACAAAAGAGTGTTTAAGAGCATGTATGAAAATTGGAATAATAAATTTTATATACAAAAATCTTCCTCATCTGAAATTCATTGATCTCAACTATTTGGGACTTGGGCAAAATTCTGATCAATAAAATGAACATCTTCAAGTGCAAGCAATTTACTTAAACAATATCAGTTTAATTTTATACATAATTCTAAAAATCTTGGTTACTTGGTTTTCTAGACTGCGGGAGATTTCAGGTAAGAGATCCAAAATAACAAAGGGCAGTTGGTGTAGGAATGTGGACTGATGAAGTGAGACGTGATGCGACGTCATCAGAGGTGAGATTATTGGAAAGAGAAGTGCTAACAACAACCCATGCCCTTTTAGTATAGGTCAATTATTCGGTCTATAAATCCTGACAGCATCACCGTATTACAGTATAATGAAGCCACTATGTTATTATCATCGCTTTACATAATTAGGTATGGGTTAGGACAGGGGAGAAAACAAGATAGAAACTGTTTTAGAATATGTTTTCCTTTCCATTAAATAAGAGTACAGTGGCTTAGAAAAAACTAATTTCTAGATTATACCAAATAAGTAGTCTATCAGTTCTATAGATAAGGTATGATAGAAAAAGTGCTTAAAAAATGTATGATTTTCACATTCAAGTAACCGTGATCCTCTTCCAACTGGTTATCATGGGATCCCAAACAACATTTATCCCAAATCATACCACCATTGAACCAAACATTTCTGAAATGTTTTGTCAGAAATAATCTTTATAGCACTTTCTGAAGTCATTAAGGTAAGGAAATTTGTCTTTTGGATATATTGAAATTTTTTTTATTTTAGATAAAGTCAAGAGTCATTTGAAGTTAAGCCCAATGAATATCATAACCACTTGGAGGTTAATAGCATGTCTGAAGCTAAAATATGTTTACAAAACGTTGAGACTGGTTTTCTTATTTGGCTCAAAATATTTCAGGAGATAAATATCAGAAAGAGGTTCCAAAAGTATTTTGAGCCATAGTTACTACTAAGATATTTATTTAGCACCAAAGGGAAATTATCCATCTGAATGTGTATGTGCATTTATGTGTAAAATTACTTTATAACATGGTCATATGCTATGAAACTCACACAGTCTAAAACTTATAAATAGCTATTATCACATAATGTTTTGAGGCTGCAAGTACCTATAGAACTTACTGATTTTCAGTCAGTCACCTTCTAATCACAAAGAATAATCACTATAAAAATTAAATTGCTAACACTGAATGCATACCATGAGTCAGGCACTGTGCTTATTACTTAAATATATCGTTGCAATTAAAAATATTAGCTCAATGGTTGCCAGAAGGATTCATGAGTGAAAAAACAAGTCTTGGATTTTAGCACAATGCATCGTTCACAGAAAACATTCAACAAATTAGCTATTCACTTTTATTATTCTCATAAGGAAATTTAAGCTTAAGTCTATCTGTGGAATGCCACAATTTCCCTTCTTAACCACTGTTCTTTTCCGCCTGTGCCTGTAGTTGGCTAACGGTATGAATACCTTGGCACAAAATGTGTCATTGAACTGCCAGTTATCACCCATGGATCAGAATATAAGTACACAGGCATATTTGATAATTACCTGAAGCTCTTTAACCATCTTCTGAAGCTGAGCTACCAGGCCTTTCTCATTCTCCACTTTTGAATTCATCTGACTCACTTCTAATTCTTTTCTGTTTAGAAAAATATAACAAATACAATTGTTCAGAATAATAACATTTTGTTTAAAGTAGTTAGAATTGTAATATTCCTAACACAAAGAAAAGATAAATGTTTGATGTGATAGATATCCCAATTACCCCAATTGAATCTTTGCACATTGTATACAGGTATCAAAATAGCACATGTACTCCAAAAATATGTACAATGATTATATATCAATAAAAAAAACAGGCTTTGACCAAAAAATGAAAATACCATTCTCTTTAAATATTTTTAAAATTATAGATATAATACAATAATTTATTCTCATTTTAAAACTTCAATGATTATACCTACATCTGAAGTTTTGTTAGCTATGATACATGACATGGCTTGGCTGTGTCCCCACCTGAATCTCATCTTGAATTTCCACGTGCTGTGGGAGGGACTAGTGGGAGGCAACTGACTCATTGGGGCAAGTCTTTCCTGTGTTATCCTCATGGTAGTGAATAAGTCTCACAAGATCTAATGATTTTATAAAGAGGCGCTGTCCTGAACAATTTCTCTCTTTTTGCCTGTCACCATTCATGTTAGATGTGACTTCCTCCTTCTTGCCTTCTGCCGTGATTATGAGGCCTCCCAGCCATACAGAACTTTAAGTCCGTTAAACCCTTTTTCCCATATAAATTACCCAGTCTTGGGTAAATCTTTATCAGCAGTGTGGAAATGGAATAGTATAGTAAATTGGTACTAGCATAGTGGGGCGCTGCTGAAAAGCTACCCGAAAATGTGGAAGCGACTTTGGAAATGGGTAACAGGCAGAGCTTGGAACAGTTTGGGGGACTCAGAAGAAGAAAGAAAAATGGGGGAAAGTTTGGAACGCCCTAGAGATTTGTTGAATAGCTTTGACCAAAATGCTGATAAAGTGGTCTCAGATGGAGATAAGGAACCTGCTGGGAACTGAAGCAAAGGTGACTCTTGTTATGTTTTAGCAGAGATTGGCGGCATTTTGCCCCTGCGCTTGAGATTTGTGGAACTTTGCATTTGAGAGAGATGATTTAGGGTATCCGGTGGAATTTCTAAGCAGCAAAGCATTCAAGAGGTGACTTGGGTGCTGTTAAAAGCATTCAGTTTTTTGTTTGTTTGTTGTTATTGTTGTTTTGGAGACTGAGTCTCGCTCTTTCACCCAGGCTGGAATGCAGTGGTGTAATCTTGGCTCACTGCAACTTCCACCTCCCGGGTTCAAGTAATTCTCCTGCCTCAGCCTCCTGAGTAGCTGAGACTATAGGCACATGCCATCATGTCCAGCTAATTTTTTGTATTTAGCAGAGACAGGATTTCACCATGTTGCCCAGGCTGGTCTTGAACTCCTGAGCAAAGGCAATCTGACGGCCTTGGCCTCCCAAATTGCTAGGATTACAGGCATGAGCCACTGTGCCTGGCCTGCATTCATTTTATAAGGAAAGCAGAACATAAAAGTTCAGAAGATTTGCAGCCCGACAATGCAATAGAAAAGAAAATCCCTATTTCTGAGAAAAAATTCAAGTCAGCTGCAGAAATTTATGTGAGTAACAAGGAGCTGAAAGTTAATCCCCAAGACAACAGGGCATGTCAGAGGTCTTCACTGAAGCCCCTTCCAACACAGGCATAGAGGCCTAGGAGGAAAAAGGGTTTCCTGGGCTGGGCCAAGGGTCCCTGTGTTGTGTGCAGCCTAGGGACTTGGTGCCCTGCATCTCAGCTGCTCCAGCCATGGCCAAGAGCGGTTAACATAGAGCTTGGGTCATAGCTTCAGAGGGTGCAAGCCCTAAGCCCTGGCAACTTCGACCTGGTGTGGAGCCTGCAAGTACACAGAAGTCAAGAATTGGAGTTTGGGAACCTCCACCTAGATTTCAGAAGATGTATGGAAATGTCTGGATGCCCAAGCAGAAGTTTGCTGTGGGGTCCTCATGGAGAACCTCTGCTAGAACAGTGCAGAAGAGAAAAGTGGTGTCAGGGCCCCCACACAGAGTCCCTACTAGGGCAGTTCCAAGTGGAACTGTGAGAAGAGGGCCACTGTCCTCCAGACACCAGAATGGTATATCCACTGACAGCTTGCACTGTATACCTGGAAAAGCCACAAACATACAACCAGCCCATGATAGCAGACAGAAGGGAGGCTGTACCCCACAAAGCCACAGGGGAGGAGCTGCCCAAGACCATGGGAACTCACCTCTTGCATCAGTGTACCCTGGATGTGAGACATGGGATCATTTTGGAGCTTTAGGATTTGACTGCTCTGCTGGATTACAGACTTGCATGGGGCCTGTAGCCCCTTTGCTTTGGCCAATTTCTCTCATTTGGAATGGCTGTATTTACCCAGTGCCTGTACCCACATTGGGACTAGGAAATATCTAACTTGCTTTTGAATTTACAGGCTCATAGGCAGAAGGGACCTACCTTGTCTCAGACGAGACTTTGGACTGTGGACTTTTAAATTAAAGCTGAAAAGAGTTAAGACCTTGGGGGACTGTTGGGAAGGCATGACTAGTTTTGACATGTGAGGACATGAGATTTGGGAGGGGCCAAGGGCAGAATGATATGGTTTGGCTGTGTCCCCACCCAAATCTCATCTTGAACTTCCATGTGTTGTGAGAGGGACTCTGTGGGAGATAACTGAATCATGGGGGCTAGTCTTTGCTGTGCTGTTCTCGTGAGAGTGAATTAGTCTCACAAGATCTGATGGTTTCATAAAAAGGCTTTCCCCTGCACAAGTTCTCTCTCTCTTTTTGCCTGCCGCCATCCCTATGAGATCTGACTTGCTTGTCCTTGTCTTCTGCTATGATTGTGAGGCCTCCCAAGCAAAGTAGAACTGTTAAGTCCATTAAACCCTTTTTCCTGTAGAAATTAGCCAGTCCCAGGTATGTCTTTATCAGCAACGTGGAAACAAACTAATATAATACCCAATCCCTACTTTCCCACTAGAGGGAACCAGCATTATCCATTTAGTATAAATCCTTCCAGAAATTTAACTACTGACATATGTTTGTGATTGCATGTGCATATGTAGCTGTAGAGTTTCATTTTCTTTACGATGATAGAATATCATGTACATTTGCATTTATAGATTAATAACGATCCATATTAATACATTATTACATTAAGATATTGATAAGAATAACATTTATAATATATTTAATTTAAATATCATCTTTAATATTTTAAATGTTATAAAGTTCAATAATGTATTGAACTTAATTCAATACATTATTGAATTGAGAATGTTATTTTAAGAATAACATTCTTAAAAATATATTAAGCTTAAAAATCTTAAGCTATATTTTAAGCTAATTATTATATTAATAACATATTATTAATCCATCATTTTGCCTACACAGACCTACACAGAGTACTCCATTTAAAAATTAACTATGACATGGCATTTTAAGATTTAGACATTCCTTAGTTTGTGAATTTCCCAATTAATAAGCACTTAGGCTTCCTTAATATTTTGCTTTTGCAAATCACACTGTTCATAATCATGCCCCTTGAATACACGTTTCTGTAGAGTGGATACTGAGCAGGAAATTGTTGGGTAATGTAAGTGCTAAAAAACATGATAGCCGTCTCTTTTAATCTCCACTAACACTGTGAGATCACTGTTTCTCTACATTTGTAGAGAATAACATACTCCCCAAATTTTCTTAGACAATAGAATAGTATTTCATTTTCCTTTTTGAATGTTCTCAATTACTAGTAATGACTACATCCTGTCAACTATTCATATTTTTAAATTATCAATAAATCAAAAGAACTTTTGTGTCCTTTGCTCATTTTTCTATTAGGTTGTTCATCTAATTATAGATTTTCCTTTGATTCTTGATATTTTTTATATTTGTTACAAATTTTTCTCTCACTTTATATCTTGTTTCCATTCTATTTATGTTGGCATTTGTCATATGTTTAAAATTTTGATGTCAAATATATTGATATCTTCCTTTTGTCTTTGGCTTTTTGTGACTTGTTCAAGAAGATTTAACCTGTCAATCTCCTAAGACTTATTGATTATGTTTAAAAAAAAATTTTTTTAATTGTGGTAAGAATACTTAACATGAGCTCTACTCTCTTAAGTTTTTAAGAACAAAATATAGTATTGTTAACTATAGGTACAATGTTGTAAAGCAGATCTCTAGAACTTAATCCTCTTGCATAACCAACTTTATACTCATTGAACAACAAGTCTCCATTAATTTCTCTCTCCTCCCAGCCCTTGACAACCACTTTTCTATGAATTTGTTTCTATGAATTTGATTATTTTAGATACTTCTGTCAGTGGAATCATGTAGTCTTTATCCTTTTGGTGACTGGCTTATTTCACTTTGTATAATGTCCTCCAAATTCATCCAAGTTGTTGCACATGGCAAGGATTTCTGTTCAAGGCTGAATAACAGTCCATTGTGTATTTATATTATATTTATGTATGTTTGCAGATATATGTATGAATGTATGTATGTGTGTTTGGGTTTTTTTTATTTTTTAAATTTTAATTCATTTATTTCAATAGGTTTTTGTGTATATGTGTATATACATATACACACACACCCCACATTTTCTTTATCCAGTCATATATCAAAGGATATTTAGATTGTTTCCACTGGCTATTGTGTATAATAGTATTGGCTATTGTGAATAATGTTGCATCTTCTAATGGTTTTATGGCTTTGTTTTGACATTTAGTTCATCAGTGCAACTGAAGTTTGTGTGTATAAATTGTATGAGTCAGGAATTTCTCTTATCTGAGGAAATGAATAGCTAATAATTCCAGTACCATTTACTAAGTATCTCGTCATCACTAATTTGAAATGCCACCTTTATCATGTATTGTTTCAGATATACATACGTCTACCTAGGGAAAAAGTTTTACGATTAAGTTACAACTTTTTAAAACTATGGATTTCGGGCCGGGCACGGTGGCTCACGCCTATAATCCCAGCACTTTGGGAGGCCAAGGCGGGTGAATCACAAGGTCAAGAGATCGAGACCATCCTGGTCAACATGGTGAAACTCCATCTCTACTAAAAATACAAAAAATTAGCTGGGCATGGTGGCGCGTGCCTGTAACCCCAGCTACTCAGGAGGCTGAGGCAGGAGAATTGCTTGAACCCAGAAGGCGGAGGTTGCAGTGAGCCGAGATCGTGCCTGGGTAACAAGAGCAAAACTCCGTCTTAAAAAACAAATACAAAAAAATAAACAGAACTATGGATTTCTAAAATGCTAAAACTCTTGACCTGTGGCCTACACAACACAGAGTATCATTTACACTTTGCTGGTTATCATTTGCACTGAAACACAATCTTCAAAATGGAATGCTAAGGGAACTCTATCATCATTTTTACATTATTCCATTCCATTCATAAAGTCATTTGTTTCATCATTTCTAAACACCTTTTAAGCCCAGTAACTCGTTAGTAGAATATGAGTCAGCCTCGCCAAGAGCATATATAATAGCACATGTATATACCAA
Source organism: Leontopithecus rosalia (assembly GCA_028533165.1). Lineage (NCBI taxonomy): Eukaryota > Metazoa > Chordata > Mammalia > Primates > Cebidae > Leontopithecus > Leontopithecus rosalia. The sequence goes on from CM052662.1 coordinate 87,368,886, forward strand.
CAAGAAAGTCAGATGCTCATGGCTGGTCACTGGACTCTCTTCCCTCTTTTACTGTGGGCCTCAACCACTGATACACTACAATCTTTAACCTATCTTACTCTTCATCCTCACTGTTTTCCTCTCTTATTTGGTGTAATCTAAATAAATGGCAAATCCCTAATGGTTAAAAGAAAAAAAAAGTCTAGTTAAACAGAGGAAGATGAGAAGCGGGAGAAGGTGAGAAAATCCATGTCACTGATGTGGAGAACTAAACTGAGAAAGCCATCTTGCTCTGAGTTCCTTGGGGTAGAAGGAATCCATATGAATAGAAAATTTCCCCAGTTTTAATCATCTTCATGGGATCAGATTTGAAGGTTTAATATTTATATAGTAAATTATTTGATCAAAATTCCTATATAAATATTAATTATGTCTGGCAAACATATATTATTTAAGTAACCAGAGAGTATATCAGTCTTCACATCAGGATCAATTTTTTTTTTCATATCATGACATTGGTTTCATCATGAGTAAAAGGAGAGACACATTTTTATTTTTTGATTTACAGCTGAAGGTTTCCAATAATTTATATCTCATATACCTTATATTATTCTTTCTCATCTGCTAGTCCGATACTTTCTCAGTTATATCCTTCTAGATATTGCATTTACTCTCTTTTTACAACTATAAAATTAAGCACAGCGAAGAAAAAAAAATCATTTCCTAGGCCTGTTATCCTTGCCTTGGGTCTTGAGCTATCTGGCCCTGGAGTGCCAAGGATAAATGAAATGAGAAAGCTGTTCCTTCTAATATAAGGTCTCCGAGAATCTCACGTCAACAGAAAGGTGGCTTACTTCCTCAGCTCTTCTGCCAGGTGTCGCTGGCTGCTCTCCAGGCTCTCCAGTTTTTCCCGGGTCAGCTTTAAATCGCCCTCCAGTTTATGCAGCTCCCTTTCACAGTTCAGTCTCGCTTTTCTTTCCTGCTCAAGGGCACCCTCAAGCTGACAGAAGGAGATATTATTTAGCCAAATAAATGGGTAGAGTTTATACTTCACTAGATGTGTTCATTAACCACTTACCTTCTGGAAAAAGAAAGACACAAGCACAAATTCTATAAATGATGCCCAGGAACAGAGAGATTTCCAAATAAATACTGCATATGTCAACAGGTTAACAAAAGAATCCAGAAATCACAGGGATAAAAGAAAACTTTAGAAATTACAGAATAGAAATCCTGTCTTAGGGAAGGAACCAACAAGAAATGGCCAGTGAGCCCTTGATTGATCGCTTTCCAATGATAGGAAGCTCACTTCTTCACATGGCAGCTCATTTCACGGGTGGATAAGTCCATTTACTGGGGAGTGCTTCTTCATAAGAAGCCAAAATATTCCCTGTAAATTCTATCCCCAAGTACAAGCTCTGCTCCCTGGAGCAAAACCAAGCAAATCAGTTTCCCCATGATCATCCTTAATAATTTGGAAGAACTCCTAGGCATCACTGGCCCATTCAAAGACATTCTCACATGGCATGATTTCCAAGCCTCGTCACCACCTTGGTACCCTCTTCCAGTTCATAACATCATGCCATATCTGGTTCCTCACTAAATGTTTCCCATCAGAACATTCCAGTTTTGCATGGATTAATATTGCCAAGGATGACATAGAGGTTAGTTTTCCAGGAAACTAGGTAACAGCCATAGTATGGTGGCTAAAAAAAACCACTTTTTGTTTATTGATATGTTTACTTTATAACAATGGAAGATATGCTCTGTAACCAACCAAAGAGATGAAATTCAAATTGGGAGGGAGGGAGAAATTCTGGAAAGGGTATATGTAAAAATCTGAAAGTAGATGAACAGCGAGTGCTGTGGACTGGAGTCTGTGTCCCTGTCAAATTCATACTTTAAAATCCTAATCCCCAATGTGACGGTGTTGGGAGGTGGGGCCTTTGGGAAGTGATGAGGTCCTAAGGGTGAAGCCCCTATGAATGGTATTAGTCCTTATAAAAGAGACCCTGTAGAGCACCCTTGTTCCTTTGCCATGTGAGGACACACGGAGCAGTCACTCTCTGTAAACCAGGAAATGTGTTCTCACTAGACAGCAAGTCTGCTGCACTTTGCTCATGGACTCGTGAGCCTCCAGAACTGCAGGAAACAAACTGCTATTTATTTGCCACCAGTTTATGGTATTTTATTATAGCAGCCTGAATGGACTAAGACGTCAGGAGAGAGTGTGTGGATGTGTGATATGCATACACACGCACACGTATATAAATGCCAAAAAATCCTGCGGCCGAGGCTTTGTGAGATACGTAATTAGTGGAAGTAGGAAGAAATGTAATACAACTAATAGGTAAGAGAAGAAATTTATATAGAGGCAGGAAGAAAAAGCAGTAGATTAGGAAAAAAATCCTAACACCCTTGTCAACAATTTTTAAAGGCTGCACTTTGGTGACTACTGAGAGCATGAATGCATACACTATGTCAGCTGGGGCGGGAAAAAGGAAGAATTATGAACCCACACATTGACACTGGTGTGAAACAGCTTCATTTCTCAGGGCATTTAGAGGCAAAATGGGCATCATCTCTAGAATCTTAAAAGTATTTTCCAGTAGTGTAGGTAGAACACAGCTTGTGTTCACATATCTTTCAACAATAAATCAATCTCGGCACACCACTGGAAACACACATGGCCTTTAAAACTAATTCTTCAAAACCAGTGTCAAATAGAGTACCAGCATATCTGTGGGGCAAAACACCAGGTTCCATGGGGGATATGAGGAAAAGCCCGTCACCTAAAGTGACAACCCTTTACCATTCATCTTAATGTTCGTTTCCCATTGCCCAGGATTGAATGAAAGTTGCATTTAAAAACTGACGGATTACATGCGGAGACCTCTCTTATACTGTTGTGGTTTAGTGTATAAGAAAAAGAACATTTTATTCTCAATTATCAGGAAAGCAAACTCTGCTACTAGGTTTTCCTGAAACTGTCAAGATAAATTAATGAAGTAAAAACTGGAATTAGGTGTATATGTAGACAGATCACTAACCAGATACTGACCTCACAAACTTGCTGTTCCAGCTTCAGATTTGCTTTGCTCAGGCTGCTGAGCTTCTCCTCCTCCACGTGCAGGTCATCCAGAGTCTGCTGATGGGCCTCCTGCACAACCTTGGCTGCCCTGTTAAGTTTGCTGATATCCTCATTTAGAAACTCTACTTCCTCAGTCAGGTTCTTGACCTGTGGGAACAAGATGACAGCTTCATTAAAGCCTCTGCTGGAAGGCTGGGCATAACACTGAGGGTCATCTCTCTTTTGTAGTCCAGAACAACCCATGAAGTATCCGGTGTCATCGAGCTGCATTTAGCCAAATTCCTGAAACACTGTCTAAAACTAAATTTAGCTTTTCTCCCACAAAAGTGATGTGTTAGCTGTCATGGTCAGGAAGTGAAGTATTCTGTTTAAACATTAATATGTATAAATAATTAACTATTTATTCATTAACATTATTAATATGAAATAAATTGGTCAATTTAATTCACAGTATTATATAACAGTAACAACACTAACGGTAATTGCACTTTTTTCTGAGGTGTCATGGCATGTACTGATTGTGTTGTGCCTCAGTATCCCAAGAAAGTGGCAGTTAAAGGAAGATTCCAGCTGATAAAATATGCAAACACGGACATTGAGTATATCAGCCCCATGTGCTTTTAATGTAAGGGAATATTAAAATAAGAGTGCTAGTTAATAGTCCGCCAAAGTTACGGTGTCACTGTGGAGACTGTGATTATCTGAGGCTTGATGCGGACTCCTCACTGTCCTCAATCCACACATAGATGCACAAGTTAACCCTCAACCAAACCCTCAGCCCAAACAAACAAAACGCAAAAGTCCTTAACTAGAATTAACTGACATCTTCAAGGTCAAACTCTAAATCAATGATACAGCAGGGGACTCAGGCACACCCCGAATTATCTTTTAGCAAACCCCATCATGCTCACTCTCCTTCAAAAAAAGAAAAAGGTTTCTTACAGGCCCGATGAAACCATTTTATTCTATGACAGAGTTCAGATGCAATAGGATTGGAGCAAATGAAAGCGTTTCATTTGGGAGATTAAATAAGGTTCCATAAGTTCAAACTGGAAATGTGAATCAGGACAGCACAGTTTATCAGACCCTATATTTTGTGCCAGTTCTGACTCTCCATGCTATAAAATTGCAGGCCGCTGTTTTAATTAAATAGAGCAAGCCGGATACCAAAACCTGATTTGAGAGTGGAATTCTGGCTGCTGGGCCTTCTTAACTAACATTATGGAAAAAGTACCTTGTGCTCTGTGGCTCGCTTCTCCTTCTCTGACTTCGCCAATATTGTTTCCAGGTCATCGATTTCTTTCTTCAACTCAGAACATTCATCTTCAAGTTTCCGCCCCCTGGCAGTCAGCTCAGAATTCATCTCCTCTTCTTCCTCCACCCTCTCCGACAGCTCCTTTACTCTGGCCTCCAGCTGGATCTTGGATTTAATCAGCCACTCGCACTGCTCTTCAACATTTGCCCGTGTCTCTTGCTCCTGCCATGATGAGGAGAAAATTGTTGCCAACAGCTGGAAGTAATTTATCAGCTGGGCGCAAATGCTGCTAACACATAGCAAAGAGATAATTGCCTGCCCTCTGTCCAGCACTTTCACCTACCTTTCCTAAACAGCTGCAGTAATATTCCCAGGTCCCTGATCCGATCACTAAGAGGTGGAGAAGTTGCTTCTGTTTGGAGGTGCTTTCAATCTCTCAGGCCAATTCAGTAGATTAGATTACCTCTTCTAAAGCACTTAATAGAATCCTGGTGGCCTAGAGGAGCTAGCGTGCCTCTGAAAATCAGTGGTGCGCTGCTTAAATCACAGCTTCTGGAAACATCCACACGGGCACAGAGTTTGAGGTTGATAACTGCTTAGAAAATCATCTTTTAAGAAAGCAGAGTTCCCTCAGAATATTGCACTGTAGCTATTATAAGTGCTTGTTTAATATACATCTCTTGCATATTAAATGGATGTACTTGTTTAATATACATCTCTTCTAATAAATTGAGCTGAGTTACATGTTTTTTAAATTTGTTGGCTAAATTTAGAATTCATAAGGTTATTTGCAAGTCATTAACTAGATTTCACTGTTATTTTCAACTAAAATTTTTGCCTCAATGATTCTGCCAGCACAAAGTTACATGAAGAGCGTATAGTACTCTATCCTTTCACAGGCACAGCTCTTACTGGGTGACCCATTGTTCCTGTGTTATGGGTCAAGTAAAAAATAAAGGGGCTTTTTGCTACAGAGCACCTTTCATAACTTTAAACTCCTCTAATTTATCTTTTTTGGAGGCTAAATGAAACCTCTTCTTCATAAGCAAGTTCTTAATTGTTGGAGATCTTGTTATAACTTCACATACATATTCATCTTCCATCTCTAGACCTCATCCATCCTTCACAATATGCCAGTTGGACAATGTAGTAATGATCCATTTGCCTCACTTAACTTGTGTCTGCTAATTAGACCAAGAGTTGGGGACTGGGGGGAGGTAAAACTCCAGGCTATTGGCCTCTGAGTAGCTCCTGGCTGGAGAATGGCTGCCTACCCAGCAAACCCAGCTCAAAGAGGCATAGATGGAGAGAGATACAGAGTAACAAATCTATAAGTTCACTGAAGACCCCAAAACAGGGGCTAAATAAAAAGAAGTATCAGGACATTTAGGAAGAGTCAATGCAAATGAGAGAAGCTTCCAGTGCATGGAAAATAATGGGGACATTTTATCTTAGTTCACCCCATGGTGACAAGCAGAACAGTTATTTGCTGTATTCCATTCAGCCTGTATACAAGAGCTGTCACCATCACTGAATAAAGAGGACAGTCCAATCGACCATCATTGATCTCTTCATTAAACATGACAGCAGGATTTGGGGGCCGACTGAGCAATGGTGTGGCAGTTTAGCTGTAGGAAGAGTGTTTCCCCAATGGCAGCCATTCTCTGACGTACTCACCATATTAACTGGAATGGGGTCACTCAGTTCTGGTGGAATTTTGACTAAGCAAAGAAGGATTTCAAATATTTCTTTTTTCTTTTTTTTGGATTATTTTATGTTTAGCTTTGTCTCTTAAAATGAATAATAAAATATAATGTATATATAAAACATATATATATCATGATATATATGTTACATATATATTATATCATATATATTACATATAATAATATATATCATATATATCATATATTGTATATAATATATTATATCATATATATTACATATAATATATTATATCATATATATTACATATAATATATTATATCATATATATCATAATATATAATGATACGTCTGTCAACTTCTTCCTCTCAGTTACAGTCTGAACTCATTTCAACCTTCTCAGGTTTGCTCTGGAGTTTCCGTCCATGTGATCCCCATGCTCCCTGCAATGATCTTTCACATGCATCCCAAGCTTTTGCTTGCCATGCCCTATACAAGCTGGGTCCATTTCTAGCTCCTGCATCACCCCAGGTAACACTGGCTATCTTCCATCAGTAGGAAGAATGATGGAAACTGGGAGGACAGGTCTCAACCAAAGTTACCTCTTCCCTGAGCCAAAATATTTTACAAATTGTGATTCCTACAGTTCTTACAGTCACTTTGAAATGGGGTCCAGAAATGTGTCTTTTTAATAAGCATACCAGGTAAGACTGGTATACACTGAAGTTCCAGAGCCACTGCTATGTTAAATATGATCAGAAATGCAGGTTCAGATGTGAGGTCTTATGTAAAATATAGCCTGTTGGCATGCTGGCAGATATTACAGCTCCAAAATATTAAAGAGTAATAATAATAAAAGAATAACTTGCATCAGTTGGAAAGTACCAAATTTTCTCTGTTTTTGATAAAATTTAAAAATAAGAAAAACTGTTGTTTCTTGATTAAAAAACAAGAAAAATTATATTTGAACCCAACATGTTTTCAACTTAACACTGTGCTAAGCAGAGAGGAAAGCATTACAAAGGGGGTTAAAATTTCTTCCTGGCCCTTTGGGCTGTTTTGGGATCACAGGGGTCCAGATGGCTAGGGAGGATTAACAGAAAAGAGAGTGAGTAATGACATAGTAGTATCAGCATGCAGACAGAAGCTTGAATGCCCAGACCAGGGGTTCGGATGCTAAAATGTACATATTATACAATCTGGAGGTTGCCCACCAGGGAAGTAACATGACGCTTTTTTAAAGACAATGGTTCTTAATCTAGACTGGATATCAGAGTCACCCATACGGATTATTTGGACCCACACAGAGTCTGCTTAATCAAAATATCTGAAAGTGGGGTCTAGGCATATTTATTTTTATTTTTAACATTTCACAAATGAATTTGATACAAAGCCAAGGTTAAAAGCTGTTTTAAGAACTCATCTCATTAGTCTTGTTGATCTGGACCCCGGAAGGGAAAGTAGGGAGATGAAATCAGGATTTCTGACTAGAAGCACATGCAGCATTTCTGAAGATCTCACTCAAACTCTTCTTGGGACCTACCAAAATCCTGTCTGCTGATTTGCTAATGGATCATGGGCTACATGCAAACTCTAAATTACGACCCAGAGCTTCCTGGCCCCCATGAGGTGCTATTACATTGTAAAAATCCATCTGATAATTTGTCTCTTTTTAAAAGACGTCTTGCCAGTTAAATCACTTCATGGTGAAACAGGGTGTCTCTCTGTTTTCATTGTCTTTGGTTTTATAAAATCCTTTGGTATTTGTAAAGCACACACATCTATTTATTTTTCCACATCAACATGGCCTATTTAACAAGGGAGTCTAATTAAAAACTTGATTTAAAGAACAAATGGTGGGGCTACTCACAGCCTGAAGCTGAAGAATCAGGTCATTTTTTTCCTGAGTGAGGGAGACTTGCTTTGCTTTCAGCTCCTCCCTCTGAAACTCTGATTTCTCCAAGGCTTTCTGCAATTGTGCACACTCTTCCTTCAGTCTAGCTATTTCTTCTCCTACTTGTGAAGATTTAACAAGAGGCTTGATCTTAAAGAAGAGCTTCATCCAGGGCCAGTTCTTCACAGCCATGAAAGCTCTTATGTTCCACTGGATCAAAATAAGTGCATCCCTAAATCAAGACAGAGAAAAAGAAAAGCAAGTTAGCCTAGACTATAGGAGAATTAGTTCCCAAATTAAGATTCTCAATAAGCACATCTTTTTCAGGAGTCATAAAACATAAAATTCTTATTAGTCTTCAAAGCACTTTTATATCTAGATTGTCATTTATTCTGACAAAACCCTCCAAGGGATATCTGGGGTTACCAGTATTATGGACTAGATATCTTAAAAATGTTCCCAACACAGACATTCTTTGAAGGAGAGCTGAGCCTAAAGGGAGTAAGACATATAGAAAGTAACAAAAACTTGAACAATAAGTGAATACATGCATAGCTTGGCCGTCTTTATGGAAGGAGGGAACCAGTCTTGATATTGTTAAGAGTTTGTATTTTCATATTCACATGGATAAAAAGGTAAGGCAGAAACCTTCAAAGAATCTTGCCCATAATAAAATGGAGGAATGAAAAATCAACCCCACCAGCAAAGAGAGATATCAAATTAAAGTACATCTGATTTGGTATGAGTGAAGACAAATCCTACTTCTGATTTTTTAATGGTCCAGTACCACTGAAGTATTTAAGGTTTAAATTATACTGCCTGAATGGTACAGAAATACACAAGAAATGAGCACAGTGTTTTTTTACACTAATAATAAATACCTTTTGGACCCTTGGGGTAGGAAAATGCAAAATTACATGGAAAAAAATATATCTTGAAACCAAGCACAAGAAATTCTCCTAGATAAGGGCCCCTGAAGAGGGCTTACAATCCAAAGTTACAAAACACATACAGAAAAAATTGATCCTCAGTGAAGTTGAGCACAAAGAACAAAAAGTTTGATGAAAGCCTCAAGATTTTCAGATAATTGAATTATCTGATGGAGACTATCAAATAATTATGTCAAAAAGTATTAAAGTATAAAGGAAAGAACTTTAGAAACAATGAACCATGTGATAAAAGGACACACAGACTTGAAAGAAGACCAAATAAAACGTCTAAAACTAAAAAAATAGCAATTGAAATCAAATACTCAGTGGAAAAATTAAGCAGCTTATTTGACACAATAGAAAAAAAAAAACTAGTGAATTAAGAAAAGAATAAACTTCCACAGCCCTGACAACCTCAGGTTCCAGGCCTGCCCCAGTGCCAGTCCAGACATGCAGCCTCAGACTGCAAGCCTACCCCCAATGACCCAGGCTCCAGGACCATCCCATTAATCAGTCCAGTCCCCACAGACCAGGCTTCAGACTTGTCCCCATGGACCCAGTTAATAAGGGTGTTCCAGTAGATCCTAACCAAAGACACAAATCTCATGGCCCTAGGATCCAGACATACTCTCACTAGGTCCACTACCACAGACTTAGACACCAAGGTCTGCCCATGTGGATCCAAGCTCTGGTGTATACAGCCTCCAGGATAATCTTCGTGGACCCAGGAACTCCACCTGGATGTGCACTGAAACTGCCACTGAAGGAATGTATTGTCTCCCCGTGTCCACAAGGGGGCATAGTTTCAAAGGCAAGAACTTCCCAGCACCATACCTCCACCCATGTCTCCATCTGGGAGCTTAGAGGTCTTTGTTTAACTTTCGCACGTGCAGGGTGATAATCAAAGATCAATCACTCCAGCAAAAGTATAAAAGAACTCCTTTCATAGGACAGAAAACTTGAATACGGCGGGAATATCTCCCAGGTTAAAAGTCCCCTTCTCTACCATCTGGGCAGACTCCATTTCTAGATCCCCTTCCATGACAGCATGGAAACTCGCTCTCTCTCTAACTATTTCTTTCTCCTTTTTTTCTCTCTCTCTGCCTAAATAAATCACTTTCTGTAAAACTCTTTGGAGTTCAATATTTACTTAATCACTCACCATGCCCGGCTGGGTCCTCTCCCCCATTCTTGAGTGAGGGATCAAGGGCCTGGAAGAACACAGCCCACTGGGGAGCAAACTAAGCCCATTGTCCGCAATCCAGTCACACAACCAGGCCATCATGCCCCAAGACTCACCAGTGGACCCTACCAGCTGAACTGCCAGGAATCTCTGACCGAGCTTACTGAAGAAAAGCTTTTCCTGTTGAAGCCAGCCTATAAACACTAAACGACATACTACTTCAAATGCACAAACACTAATGTAAGGCCACAAAGATCATGAATAATTTTTAAAAAATGACACCACCAAAGGAAAAATAATATGACACACTCCTTAAAAAATGGAGCTCTACAAAGTAGCAAAATCAGGCACTGGAGATGTAATAAATTACAGGTTTCTGAAACAAAAACACAATCAAAATGGACATCTGGAGCAGTTAGGGACAAAGGCCTACAATCTCTAGCCAGGATGTCTGGAGAAGGTCTTTTCCATTCAAAGCCATTTCATAAATATGATGGAGGGTAGCTGCTGTTTCTTCAAATGTACAGACACACATGTAAAGCTACAATAAACATGAAAACTCAGGAACACAGAACAGAATAAAAAGAATGAAATAAATCTCTAATAACCAATTCTAAATGGAGATCAATGAATTGCTGACAAAGAATTCAAAACAGGCCGGGCGTGGTGGCTCAAGCCTGTAATCCCAGCACTTTGGGAGGCCAAGGCGGGTGGATCACGAGGTCAAGAGATCGAGACCATCCTGGTCAACATGGTGAAACCCCGTCTCTACTAAAGATACAAAAAATTAGCTGGGCATGGTGGTGCATGCCTGTAATCCCAGCTACTCAGGAGGCTGAGGCAGGAGAATTGCC
>CM052662.1:87380235-87413226 GCA_028533165.1 Leontopithecus rosalia
GGTAGCAGGGGAGGGATGGCATGGGGAGAAATGCCAAATATGGGAGAAGGGGCAGAAGGCAGCAAAACACACTGCCACCTGTGTACCTATGCAACTATCTTTCATGTTCTGCACATGTACCCCAAAACCTAAAATGCAAAAAAATAAAATAAAATACATGGGAATAAACCTTAAATAGGAGGTAAAAGATCTGCATGTTGAAAACTATAAAGCATTCATGAAAGAAATTGAAGACACAAACAAATGCAAATGCAAAAATATCCTGTGTTCATGAATTGGAAGAGCACAAGATACTTTTGGTTAAAAGATAATAGTCCCGAAAATCATCTACAGATTCAATGCAACCCCTTTCAAAAGTACAGTGGCATTTTTTACAGAACTAGGAAAATATTCCAAAAATTTATATGGAACCACAAAAGATCACAAATAGCCTAAACAGAAAAAACAAAGCTGTAAGAACCACATTACCTAATTTCAAAATACGCTACAAAGCTATAGAAATCCAAATAGCATGGTATTAGCATAAAACCAAACATACAGACCAATGAAACAGTGTAGAGAACCCAGAAATTAATCTATGCATTTATGGTCAATTGATCTTCAATAAAGTTGCTAAAAACACACATTATGGAAAGGGCAGTCTCTTCAATAAATGGTGTTAGTAAATTAGATATCCACATGCAGAAAAGTAACTGAATCTTCATCTCACACCATATACAAATATAAGCTGAAAATGAACTAAAGACTTAAATGTAAGATCTGAAACTGTAAAATTACCAGAAGGAAACTTGAAGAAAAGCTTCTTGACATGGGTTTTGACAATTTTTTTAAAATGTGACCCCAAAATCAAAGGCAACGCAAGCGAAAATAGACAATGGGATTACATCAAACTAAAAGTGTCTGCATAGCAAAGCAAACAATCAACAAGGACAAGACAACCTGTGGAATGGGAGAAAATATTTGCAAACTATACAGGCAATAAAGGGGTAATATTCAAAATATATAAGGAATTCAACTCTATAGCATGAAAATAAATAACCCCATTAAAAATCAGCAATGAACCTGACAGACATTTCTTGAAAGACTACAAATGGCCAATGATATATTTTAAAAAGTTCAACATCACTAATTATAAGGGAAATACCAATCAAAACAATAATGAGGTATCACCTTACACCTGTTAGAATGGCTACTAATAAAAACAAAAGATAACTGTTGGCAAGTATGTGAAAAAAACGGAGCCCTTGTACACTGTTGATGGAAATATAAATTGGTACAGCCATTATGGAAAACAGTATGAAGAAAAATGCTTAACAAAACCGAATACTAATGAAATTATTATTTTGAAGAAATATCTGCACTACCATATTCATTGTACTGTTATTCACAGTAGCCAAGATATGGAATCAACTTATTTATTGACAAATAAATAAATAAAATGAGGCATATGTATACAATGGAATATTATTCAACCTTAAAAAAGAAAGCATTGTCATTTGTGACAATATGGGTTAACCTAGAAGACATTATGCTAAGTATAATAAGCCAAGCACAGAAAGACAAATACAGCATGAGCTCAGTCATATGTGGGATATTAAAAAGTCAAACTTACAGAGATAGAGAGTAGAATGGTGGTTACCAGAAGCTAGGGCATGGGGAAAATAAGGAGCTGTTGCTCAAAGGACACAACATTTCAGATATTCAGGATGAGTAAGTTCTGAAGATCTAATATACAGTAGAAATTTGCTGAGAGTAGCTAAGTGTTCTCACCACATGTGCGTGCACACACATGCACACACACAACAGATAATTTTGTGAGGTGATACTTAATTAGTTTGATCCTGGTAATCATTTCACAATACATACATCTATCAAAACATCAGATTATACACCGTAAACGCATACAACCTTTGTCAATTATAACTGAATAAAGTTGAAAAGGGAAGAAGAATAAACACAAAGAAAGTAGAAGAAAGGATAGAATAAAAATAAGATCAGAAACTAGTGGTCTGGAAAAAATTAAGTTGTTTATTAAATACACTAAATAAACATGTGGCATGAATGGTAAAGAAAAAGGAGAAAAGGCACAAGGAAACAATACTAGGAATGATAACACTCTAGAAATATAAATAATTTAGGATTATGCACTAGGAATAGAATTATAGATACAGCAGAGATTTCAAAATAATAAGGCCAGGTGTGGTGGTTCACATCTGTAATCCCAACACTTTACGAGTCTGAGGCAGGCAGATCACTGGAGGCCATGAGTTCCAAAGCAGCCTGGCCAGAATGGTGAAACATTATCTCTACTAAAAATATAACAATTAGCTGAGCATGGAGGCACATGCCTGTCATCCCAGCTACTCAAGAGGCTGAGACACAAGAATCATTTGAACCAGGGAGGTGGAGGTTGCAGTGACCCCGTATCATGCCACTGCTCTCTAGCCTAAGCAATAGAGAGAGATTCTGTATCAAAAATTAAATTAAATTAAATTAAAACTCTATCAAATTGAAAAACTCAAAATGTAAATTTTCTTTCTTAATAAAAGAAAGCTTTCCTGCACTAATTCAAGAAGAAAATATCTCATTAGACATGTAACCAATAAATAAATGGATTCAAAATTATAAAACCTATCACAAAAGAACCACCAGATCCAGATGATTTTATAGGCAATTCCCACTAAAGATTCAAATAAATGGTTTTAAGTTGGTTCATGTTTTGAAGAGAGTAAACATTCTTCAACTGTTTTATGAGGTTAGGATAACCTTGATTCAAGTTCAGATAACATAGCAGATGAAAAGAAAATTACAGGCCAATCTTATTCATGAATATTGATGTAAAAATCTCATGGTAATATTACAATCAAACCCATCAATGTGTGAAAATACTTCTTAACCAAAGTAAGTTTAACATTTTTAAAAATCTGTTAATATATTTCCACACATTTACAGATTAATTTAGAAAAACTAGGTGATTGTTTCAATAGATGTAGATAAATGATTAAATCATTTCCTGATAAAAATGCTTAACAAAACAAAATAGAAGCAATGTCCTTCATACAGTAAGTCATATCTACAAAAAAAAATCTACAGAAAACATGATTCTTTAAAGAGAAATGATAACTTTCCCCAAAGTCAGAAATATGAAGACATTTGGGAAAAGTTTTTAAAGGCTGATATACCTCAAGTGGTGAGAACATGGGACAAGGGGACTCTCATACATCACTGGTGGAGACTATGGTATATTGGAAATCTACCTGGCAACATCTTGCAAAGCTGAAGTTGTGTGTGACCTAAAACCTATTATTAATTCATCCTCTAGAGAAATGCCTCTCAAAGTGTGTGCCTCAGACCAACTGCTGTCCACAAACTGTTACCAGAAAACGGAGTATTTTGAGTAATGATGGCCTCAAGAAACTCTTACAAATATGTATGGGGAGACATTTATAAAAATGTCACTGCAGAAGTTGGTAGCAAAAAAATAAAATAAAATAACAAATTTACTTAAGCTGGAAAATGGATAAGTTATGATATATTCATTTAATAGAATATTATAGAGTAGTTAAAATCAATAATCTAGCCCTAGAATTATTAACATTGATATATTCCAAAGAATAATACTGAATATAAAAGACAAACTTCAGGACAATATATACAGAATATTATTTACATGAAGACTAAGCACATGTAAAATCATGTCACATTTTAAGGATACCTGCATATCAAGTAAGTAAAGGCATTAAAAACATACTTTTTTTTTTTTTTTTTTTTTTTGAGACGGAGTTTCGCTCTTGTTACCCAGGCTGGAGTGCAATGGCGCGATCTCGGCTCACCGCAACCTCCGCCTCCTGGGTTCAGGCAATTCTCCCGCCTCAGCCTCCGGAGTAGCTGGGATTACAGGCACGCGCCACCATGCCCAGCTAATTTATATGATTTATATATAAAACATGAAATCAGGCCGGGCACGATGGCTCACGCCTGTAATCCCAGCACTTTGGGAGGCTGAGGCGGGTGGATCACGAGGTCAAGAGATCAAGGCCATCCTGGTCAACAAGGTGAAACCCCGTCTCTACTAAAAATACAAAATTTAGCTGGGCATGGTGGTGTAGCCTGTAGTTCCAGTTACTCAGGAGGCTGAGGCAGGAGAATTGCTTGAACCCAGGAGGCGGAGGTTGCGGTGAGCCGTGCCATTGCACTCCAGCCTGGGTAACAACAGCGAAACTCTGTCTCCAAAAAAAAAGTAATAATAAAATAAAATAAAACATGAAATCAGAAACACAAACTCAGGATCTGAGAAGACAAAGGTAAGACTTGGATTACAGTGGAACTATATGGGGGCTTCAACTATGTATGTTAATTTTTTAAATGTTGTTAGCAATTACAGAAAAATAATTGTTAAGAGTTGGCTGGGTGCCATGGCCCATTCCTGTAATCTCAGCATTTTGGGAGGCTGAGGCAAGAGGTTTGCTCGAGCCCAGGAGTTTGAGACCAGCCTGGACAACATAGGGAGACCCTGTTTCTACAAAAATAATTAATAATAATAATGTTAATAATTGATATACTTTCATGATGGCTCCGTGCATATGCATTATAATATTTTCTGTATTTTTTATTTGCTGGAGATCTTTCACAATAATCTTTAAAGTCACGATTTAGACAGAACAAATCATAAGGGCTTCATTTTAGACATGAAGAAAGTAAACTATGGAGAAATTAAGACTCTTACCCAAGTTTACACAACTAGTCCTAGAAGCCATGTTCCCTGATCTCCAGACCCCACCACCACATTGACCACTACATG
The DNA here is from genome assembly GCA_028533165.1 of Leontopithecus rosalia. NCBI lineage: Eukaryota > Metazoa > Chordata > Mammalia > Primates > Cebidae > Leontopithecus > Leontopithecus rosalia. The sequence continues at coordinate 87,385,037 of CM052662.1, forward strand.
AGAGTCAGAGAAGACCCTTCAGAGTCATCTCTCTAATATCTTTACCATCACCACGAAATAAGCATTTTCTCTCGGGAAGAAACAGAATTAACAAACTGTCAATTAAACAGGTTATACCAAGATCTGCAGACCTCTCTTCAGAAGATAATATATGCTAAGGAAAAAGTAAATACAACTTCAGCATCTTCATCTCTTATTGTTTAGAGATTTTCCTAGCTTGCTTTCCATGATTCTATTAAAGAATAGACAAACACATGAAAAAGTGCTCATCATCACTGGTCATTAGAGAAATGCAAATCAAAACTACATTGAGATACCATCTCACGCCAGTTAGAATGGCGATCATTAAAAAATCTGGAGACAACAGATGCTGGAGAGGACGTGAAGAAATAGGAACACTTTTACACTGCTGGTGGGAGTGTAAATTAGCTCAACCATTGTGGATGACAGTGTGGCGATTCCTCAAGGATATAGAAATAGAAATTCCATTTGACCCAGCAATCCCATTACTCGATATATATCCAAAGGATTATAAATCATTCTACTATAAGGACACATGCACACAAATGTTCACTGCAGCACTGTTTACAATAGCAAAGACCTGGAACCAACCCAAATGCCCATCGATGATAGACTGGACAGGGAAAATGTGGCACATATACACCATGGAATATTATGCAGCCATCAAAAACGATGAGTTCGTGCCCTTTGTAGGAACATGGATGAACCTGGAAACCATCATTCTCAGCAAACTGACGCAAGAACAGAAAATCAAACACCACGTGTTCTCACTCATAGGTGGGTGTTGAACAATGAGAAAACATGGACACAGGGAGGGGAGCATCACACACTGGGGTCTGTTGCGGGGAGAGACAGTGGGGGGTGGGGAGCTGGGGAGAGATAGCATGGGGAGAAATGCCAGATATAGGTGAAGGGGAGGAAGGCAGCAAATCACACTGCCATGTGTGTACCTATGCAACTATCTTGCATGTTATTCACATGTACCCCAAAACCTAAAATGCAATTAAAAAAAATAGACAAAACCAATGCCTAAGAATGTCCAAGCATGGTGATAAATGTCCCTAGTGAACGTTATGATTACATGTCAACAAGAGCCACAGTTTCTGACCCACGGGAGGTAATAAAGGGGTCAGAACACCTTGGTCTTCGAAGCACACTTCCTCGCAGAGTTGGCTATGGAATATGTGCAAACCTTTCCAGGTTGGCTTGTGATAAAAATGGTGAGACACACCACTGTCAGAGCCAGACTTCTCAAAATACAAAGATCCTCCCAAGGGGAAGCCTGAAAGCACAGCAAGAAATACTGAATTATGCTTATACTTGGTTAAATACGGCAATAAAAGCCCTTTGCACTCTGTCTTTTTGTTAAATCATGATTTAAAAATGTTTGGCCAGCCTGGTGGCTCACACCTGTAATCCCAGCACTTTAGGGGGCTGATGTGGGTGGATCACGAGGTCAGGAGTTCAAGACCAGCCTGGCCAACATGGCTAAACCTCATCCCTACTAAAAATACAAAAAATTAGCCAGGTATGGTGACAGGTGCCTATAATCCCAGCTACTCTACTCGGGAGGCTGAGGCAGAGAATTGCTTGAACCTGGGAGGCGGAGGTTGCAGTGAGCCAAGAGTATGTCACTGCACTTCAGCCTGGGCAACAGAGCGAAACGCTGTCTCAATAAATAAATAAATAAATAAAAATGTTTAAGACCCAGCCTAAGCAGAGGAGGCAGCTCTTGCCTGCTATAAGGCAATGGGATTAGGTTGCACTGGTTGAGGCAAACTATTATGTTAGCAGTGGGGGTGCAGGGTGGGCATATAATACCTTTCTTCTAGAATCTTCTGGAATTTGATTCGCATCAGTTTGCCCTGTGCTCTGGCTTGGAACAATGTGAAGACTTTGGCTAGTCTTTCATCTCTCATTGCTTCCAGTTGGCCCAGAAACCCAGCTTTAAAAAATACCTAAAAGAAAAGTCAGATGTTAGCTCCACTCATAATGGGTATTCCGCAAAGGTCTATTGATCCTGTGAGCAACTGTTGTGTTCCTAGGGATAACTATATCAATTCCATTTTGTTAAATTTATTTAATGTGTACAATCTACTTCCTAGAAAGTTTGATTTTACACATCTAAAATGTGCAAAAGACTTTTTATTAAATTGTGGTTCTATTGTTTGCATAAGAACTTAAACTATTCTTCCCCTTATTTCTTCCCCTTTTATCTTGATTGCTCAGGAAGCCTGGCCTAAGTTTTAAGATGGGCTCAGGCAGGCAGCACTCCAAAGTACCAGGTAGGGTTCTGCAAACATTTTCTGTAAAGGATCAGATAGTAAATATTTTAGGCTTCATGGGCTACATACAATCTCTGTAGGATATTCTTGTTTTTTAAACAAACATGAACCATCTAAAGCCATTTTTGGCTAGTAGGCCATTTAAAAAAAAATAGTCCATGGCTATGGCTCTTGGGCCGTAGTTTGCTGACCTCTGTTCTAGAGTAAGGCACTTTTGTCTGGGCATCAAATAATCCATGAAAGTATTTTTTCAAGAATAATTACCAAGAAACAAGGTGAAATGAGTGAGGTGCCTAAGGCACACATTTTATGTAGGCACTCAGTGTGAGAGTGTCCTGAGAGTGTGTGCCTCTCAGCCTCACTGGCTCAACCCTGAGAATAAGAGCCTCCTTGAAATTGGTGCCTTAGGAGCTTCACTTGCCTCATGTCAATCTTGGCCCAGATGAATAGTAAACAGCAAAAATAACTAATCACACAAAGAAGGCATTGTCAGTGAAAATCAGCAGAAACAATAAACAACAGAAACTGACTCTCAGTTATTCAAAATGTGGGAGTCACCATTTTATAACTATATCCTACAGAGTTCTAATTCTCTGAGTTCTTCATCCTAAATTTTCCAACTCTCTTTCAAATAATGTTTCTTGTATGGATGTCATCAGGAACAAACTGCTTTTATTTTGAGACGGAGTTTTGCTGTTGTCACCCAGGCTGGAGTGCAATGACCGCAACCTCCGTCTCCTGGGTTCAAGCAATTCTCCTGCCTCAGTCTCCCGAGTAGCTGGGATTACAGGCAAGCGCCACCATGCCCAGCTAATTTTTTGTATTTTTAGTAGAGACGGGGTTTCACCGTGTTGACCAGGATGGTCTCGATCTCTTGACCTCGTGATCTACCCACCTCGGCCTCCCAAAGTGCTGGGATTACAAGCGTGAGCCACCGGGCCAAGCCAGAACTTTGAAGTTTTAAATTACTCAAATAGACTTCTAGAAATTAGTCCCTAAAAGGATACTGTGGATGAATCAGTTCACACACAGACAAGCCATCAGCTCCAGGAAGTTGATTCACCTGTTTCTAGCTCTGATATATACACATCTTCTTAGACCATCAGGTTGATTCAGTATTTTATATCTTGGCAGAAATTTGCTTAGATGACTAATTATAAAAATGTAAATGTAGTCAAAACTGAGGTTTAAAAAACATTAAATTTTTTTCTCAAACAGCACTGAAGTTTTCACCTTCAGCTGGGATCTATTTGTGATATTTGCAGTCATGAGCACTGAAGAATGCTTTATAATTGAGTGTTCGCAGGTATTTTAAGATACACACTAGGACTGCCCCCCATTCGTCTCTAAATGCATTCTTTGCAGTTTTCGGGTTACCTTAGTGATTCCAAATCGGTACTGGGTGTGGTCTATCTCCAAGGAGCCAAGTAACTCTTCAGCTGCTTTTCTGCTGCTCATAAACTTGCACTTTGGAAAGGTCCTTGGATTCAGGATGCAGTACCTAATTTAAAATAAAGAAAAAATCCTGGGGTTGGAAAATCCTATTATTCAAGTAAAGACTAATCTAGACAAATGAGGTGAAAGGAGATATAGATTTTTATCTGTTACTAATATGTTCAATTTTCACAAGATTCTTAGTAACAATAATGAGGGTACAAGCAATCATCTTTTGCATTGGTATAACAATTTGTACTTTTCATACTGTTTAAAAGGCAACCTCATTTGATTGATTGCTCAATTTAGGTGGTGGCAGGAGTGGGGGGATTGGAAGAGGAAAGAGAGGGAGGGGGGAAAGCATAAGTATCTCCACCGCATGGATAAGGAAACGGAAAAGCAGAGACATTAAATGTCTTTTCCAGGATTCTTTCACCCTGTTGGCGAGTTGGTGGAAAACAAGAAATATGCCTCTTAATTCTAAAGCAAGAAATATGTCCCTTTTTACTCCACCAGACTTTGCTCAAATTGACTTGATGACCTATAATTTAAACTTCTAGAATCCAGGAAATAGAAAAGATGCCGCTCCTGCCTCCTGCCATATACCCGGCTGGCTTCCATCCGTTCAGGGGCTTGCTGGTAAAGCCACAGGCTGTTTGGATGGCAGCTATGATTAAGTATACAGAACATTTCAGAGATTCCGTTCAGCTTCCATATGTTTCTTCTGTATATATTTCTTCTATATGTGGGTCTATTATCTGTTAATAGAGATTTAAGGATATTACAGTTGCATGGATGTTGGATTTAAGGGAAAAAATAACGAAACTCTGTCATCATATATCTTACCACCACCAAAACACATCGATTTCTAGTCTGGAGGACATCAACCAAACAAATAATGCATGCCTAAACATGCAGAAAGGGAGAAAAACAGAATGAACGGCCTCTGGCTTCTTGGATCCTGGAATGTATGTTTACCTTTGTTTAAAATCAGCATACAGCAGTCGGTTTGGAAAACCTTCACGGCATATCCTAATCCCTTCCAAGACACCGTTACAGCGCAACTGCTGTAGAACCAAGTAAGGGTCCAGGACACCTGGAAAAAATGAGTCGTGGTGGGTCTGTGCCTGAAAAAATTATTAGCCCAGATTTTGTCCAATTGCTGCATCTTGGGTTAAAAAGAAATAGTCTGAACTGGATATTTTCTACGTAATAGGTCATAGGAGTTTACTCACTTACGGCCTGATAATACTCGTGGTAGCCATCCTATTATGCAGGCATCTCCAAAAACGATTTGCCTGAAATTCCTTTAACATGGAACAAACTCCTTAATTCACAGTTGGATGAGATGTTTATAAGCAAATATTTTTGGAAGGCAAAAAGATTACATTTTTTTTGCTAGAGTGTAAAAGGCTGGTCTCATATTCATTTTCCAACCAAAACCAGCTAGAAAGGGTGATAAGAACACAAAAGAAAACTTCCTCTCTGTGCAGGAGGGGGATGGGATAAGAAAGAAAGGGGAAGGTGGACATAACCACACATTCTGTTTACAGTTTTGCTTAGGAAGGACTTGTCCACATCCCAGACTTCATTCTCCCCTTATTTTCGTGAGAGCGTCTACATTCTATTCTGTATTATAAAGCATCCTTCTGTCACCTTCTCATTCATCAAAAGAAGCTCTACTGCAGCTGTCAGCTGAAATCTCCAATAGAAGGCTTCGAAAAATCATTCAAGAAGCCACTGTCCCTGCCCTCAGTGAGTCTTCTGAAAGAAGCCAAGGACCACATCTCCTCACACAAATTCCTACTATGGTATTACATGAAAAATGAAAAAAAAAGGACTCTATGCCCAAGGTAACAGAAATAAACTTAAACCATATACCCATATTTATATACTCCAATTCCATTCACAGACAGAAACCAATGACCTATAAGAAGTGACAAGGTGGCCAGGCACAGCGGCTCATTACAGTAATCACAGGACCTTGGGAGGTTGAGGTGGACAGGTCACTTGAGGCCAGGAGTTCGAGACCAGACTGACCAACTTGGCAAACCCCTGTCTCTACTAAAAATACAAAACTTAGCCAGGTGGGGTGGTACATGCCTGTAGTCCCAGCTACTCAGGAGGCTGAGGCACAAGAATTGCTTGAACTCAGGAGGCAGAGGTTGTGGTGAGCCGAGATCATACCACTGCACTCCAGCCACTGCACTCTAGCCTCAGTGACAAAGCAAGACTCTGTCTCAAAGTATTATTGTTTTTTTTAAAAGGGGGTACAAGTAGTAGAATCCTATGACACCTTAACATCAAACTCATTCTCTTTAAGTACATATGAATAACTGTTTTGATTAGATCAGGAAGCTTTTCTTATGACTTTGTCTTATGACTTTAAGAAAAAAATGAAACCTCTGAAATCCAAGTTGACTTGGTGGGAAGCAACTCTAATAGGTAACAGAATTGCTCCAAAATAGAATGCAGCTAATTAGGTTCCTTGCTAGATGGAAGCAGTGTCCCTAGACACATCCAGAAACCCAGCTGATAGGAAACAATGAGGCAAAAACATACAGCCATGAATGAACATGAAGTGTTTGTATTGCAAAAAGTCCAACTGCAGCATCATTGTTTTGTATCACACTTTCCAAAAATAGGCCATCGACTGTCAGGATTGGAGTCCTAATTACAGGAGGTTAATAAAAACGCAAGATACTACAGAACCTCAGAAATCAGAACCAGCAACATCTGGCTACGTATTACAAGGGTGGTTAGTGCTCCGAAGACATAGGGCTTGTCATATGCACTCCAAACCAAGCTCCAGAGAGGCCTATAACTCCGAGATGGCTGGGAATCTTCAAGCTCAAGAAGTAAGGAAAGTAATCTATGTAGTTAAGTTTGGTAAAACCTTTGTTTGGGGAATTGAAAACATTAAAAAAAATCACCACCATTTACCTATCACATCATCCCCCTACCACCATTCACTGATCAAAAGATATCCACTGCCCAGAATTACATAACTAAAAGAAATGGATGCTATTAGACAGAGGGAAGAAGATGCTGGCATTGGCAAGGAGGACTAGAGGGTGTTATCACAACTAGAAATGGATTTAGGAACTGTCTTCAAGGTCAATTTAGATAACTCCGACCAAATATCTTTATGGTCAATTTAGATAACTCGGACCAAACAACTTCCTTTATGCTGAAATATCTACCGTAATTCCCTAATTGATTATTCAATTCCTTTTCTTTATAGTTTGCCCTTGTAGACAGTGGCATGGGAGCTCATCCATGTTCAGCATAAGTTCAAGGAGGAATTTAAATAGTAATAGCAAACATTCGAACGTCCGATTGAGCCTGCTTTGTGAGATTATTCTGTATGTTCACTTACAAGGCAATCTTGAGGAAGTTCCAAAGACCTCATTTTTAACATATTTTCATTTTTCTATACGAAATTCTACCCCTATATAAAAGGCACCAATAAATATTTCTTAAAAAGATATTCAATATAGCTAAAATCAAATCTATGTCCTAGCGTGAATTACAAAGAAATCTAGTTCTTACCTGGCATTTTGTTCACATTGGGATTTATGCATCTCACAAAATGAGGTGTCGTTGATTTCAGATTAGTCATCAATTTATTCAGGTTTTCCTAAAATGGAGACCGTAATAAACACAAAATCACTTTACAAATCACTAAAAACACTAATCTGTTTCACAAATTCTCCAAATCTATCAACTTAATCTCACAGCCAAGATGTATTCTAACAGTAAAATAATGAATTCAACATTCTTTCCTGCCTAGCAAATGCACACCATTTCTTTCCCATGGCAAGTCAATATTTATCTGACAGACATAGTTCCATCGTGAATCATCTCTACCTATTTTGAATTTGATAGCAATAACTTACGGCAGGGCAATAAAATGACTTGAAAAAAGAAATTGTTTCTCAAGTTCTCTCTCTGTGGAAAACATTTGTCTTAGGTCAGATTCTCTAGAAGCCAAACCTGAGATGGGAATTCTGGTTCAAGAGATTTATTTAGGTAGTGAAGAAAGCTGGGAAAAGCAGGGGAAGAAAAAAGCATTTAATGAGACTCAGCTGTAGTCTGATTACACAAATGCACCAATTTCACCGTAGGTGGTGCCCCCTTGAGGCAAGGAAGAGGCTAAAGTCTGGAGAGGAGGGCAGAGAGGCAGCATAGCTTCTCCTTTGGCGAAGTCCAGTTCTGACAACTCAGAGTTGTTATAAGCCAATATGCACATCAGCTACAAGATGGGTGCAGGGACGATAAAGGGGATGTAGGTGGGAACCAACAGTGTCCTCTAAAGCCCTCGATAATAACCACATAAAGTTCAACTTTTCCAACTTGCAAACTCCCGATATTTTATCCTTATTTGAAGATGTGAAATGTCACATCAATAATAACATATTCGATTGTGAAGCAATTAATATATGAATAGATGCAATTAAAAATTACTTTATGCAGAGAGGCAATCGTTCGGAATGAAGCTCCTTTCTTTCGTTTCTTCTCCCCAAATGGTATAGCTAGCAAAAAAAAAACAAACAAAAACCAAAGATAAAAACATGTAAAAAGCTCATTTTTGTCACATTATCATACCCCACTGATGGAAGCATAAATTCATCAGAGTTCTAGAACAATATGGCAATATCTACCAAACGCTTCAAAACATTTATGCCTTTTATCACAAAATGTGTATTTTTACTGCTTTTCCTTAAGGATATAATCAGGCGATTGTACATACTCATTGAAGCATTATTTAGTCATTGCAAAAAAATTAGGCAAAAATAAAATTAATCAACAAATGCACATTATAGCAGATTAATTTATGAGAGAATATGCATACAGTGAAATAGCTTTTAAAATGACGACATGGATCCATATAACTCCTATGGAAGGATTTCTAGGATATTTGTAAACAAAAAGTTACTTTCCAAAGCCTGAATTTTATATGTGATGATCCTGAATGTGTATCCACGTTTTTAAGTGCAGTTGTGTTATGTGTGACTATAAACTTGAAAACGTTGAGAGGCGCAAATACCAAAATGTGAACCGTCTGTTAGTCTATAGGGGACTACAGGTCATTTTTATGTTCTTTTTTCAGTTTTTCTATATTGTCACTGTTTTTTAGCAACAGTCATGTATTTATTTCCATGATTTATTTAAAAAATCTATTTTCAGTTTCTAAAAGCAAAAAACCTGTTCTAAGCCAACCAGCTTTGCAAACGTTTGAAGAGGCTAACTCACTAAGGTGTTCAAGACAGCAGCAACGAAATCCGTAGGCAGGCTGGAGACGGGCTAGCTGTCAATACGGAAAATTAATAAACTATTCTCTGTGCCTGAGTAGCAACTGTGCGGTGGCAGATGTCATGATGTTTAACCAGTAATGTTCTTTTGAAACACCCAAGTCTCTAAGTGAAACACTTGATTTCTTTGTACCTCAGTTTCTCCATCCATGAAAAGGGAATAACAATATCTTTCATTAATTTTTTATAAAGAATTATAACCCTGGTTTAAATTATTCGGATTCCCCAGGAGAAAGTATAGTTATTGCAAGCAATTTAATGTTTGGATTCGTCAGAAATGTGGAGGCAAGTATTTTCAAAGAGTGCTTAAAGAATTACAAAAAAAAAAAAAAAGGCCTTTCTGGACAATTCTTGTCTTGTAGTTCCAAAGAACCCAGAACACACCCTGAAGAGTTAGAAGACGATTTCTCCTCTAATTCTCTGCCCAAACCATTCTCTGATCTCTTATGATCAGAGAATTACTCAACTGGGAGTCATAAGCTTATGTGGCTACTATCAAACAGACTTCTCAGAGGTACTTTAGCAGCTATTAGAATCAGGCAAATGTACTGCCTGAAGATTAGCCGGGTCCAGACACGAGACCTTCCATCTCTCCTTGAGGCAGGCCCAGAGGATTTCAGGCATGTTCCAGAATTATGTCATCATGTGCTGATGAAGCCAGGAAGTGCTAAATTCTCTCTCCATTCCCTATGTCAGTCGGAAGAACCAATCAGCCTGATAAGGGCCGGGAGTTAACATGCAGCTGGGTGTAAGATAACAGCAGGGTAAGTATGATCGAAAGCGAGAGTGCCCACCCCATTTAAAGAACGGTTGCTGTACTCTGCCACACTGTTGCCATGGGGAAATCAGAACACAGGCTGGCTACATTATCTCTTTCCCCAGAATTTCCATTTTTTCAAAAGAAAATGGAAACTCAAATGTGCATATGAAATCTGATTTTTTAACTTTTGTGGACCAAACAAAATGTGTTTGAAGACCAGTTTCTGCTCAAAGGCTGTCAATGTGTGACTTTTGCTGTAAGTAGTGGAGAGCTTCCCTCTGTATGTGGTTAGCATTTAGTTCAATGAGGCTGGTGTTAGCAAATTTGCTCAGTATCTTCGAATCCATCATATGATAATTAAACAGAAGTTTCTGTTTTATTTATTCCTGGGAGACAGTGAGTGGGATAGGCAGTGAACTAGAAAACAGAAGTCCTTCCTTCTCCCTGGCCTTTGCCATATAGTATATTTGTAAAATCAGGGATGCTACTTAACTTCTCTATCCTTGTTCCTGTGTAGATTTTACAAATCTACTACATGGCAAAGGCCAGGTAGAAAGATGGGATGCTCTGCATATATCTTAAAGTGTCATGGTAAGTGGTAAAATAGGAACACTGGTAAACATAGAAACACTCTGTGTATATCTTAAAGTGTCATAGTAAGAAGTGACTAAGATAATGTATCTAACAGTAGTTTGTGAATTACAAACTCCTAAACAAGATTAGTTGTGAGAATAGAATGCCTGCTAAACAGGTATTTGCTGCATGCTACAGGCTACAGTTGAACAAGTCAGACGTAATCTCTGCCCTCATGAAGCTTATAATAACCCTATGTGCACAGAGTGCTGTGAAACAGAATATTCCAAGATACTTCCATCTATATAATTGTATATATAGCTAGCTAGATAGATAGATAGATAGATATTGCCCCCAAATTATTCACGAAAATATGTTTTTTGTTTTCCCTTTGCAGCTAGGTGAAGTAGAAGACAAAAGCAGGCCAGGAACAGATTTCTTGAATCTATCTTGAAGCACTAGCAGCATCTCCCTGAAGAAACCCCAGCCCAAGGACAGAAAGACTAATAAGAGGGGATGACCCAGTCTGCAGGGAACAGAAACATATCACAGGAAAGAAGCAAGAATTTTGGAAAAAGCTGAGGCAACCATGGGTTCCATTCTGAGGCTGAAAAATCAAGGAAGTTTGTATGACTCACCACTGTCAGTACTGATGTAATTTTCAAAAAGCCTCGCCAGGAGTCTGTTGGAAGACTTCTGAAATACAGCTACCACTGTGTCATTAAGGAGATCTTTGTTCTTTTCAAGCCAACCGCTGATATTATAAGGTACCTTTGGAAAGGCATGCATTTCGGGTAACGAAAAGAAAAAAATTGCGTAAGTCAACATAGAAGACTGTGTATTACTTTTCTTTCTCTTTTTTTTCTTTGCTTTCTTTCTTTTTTTTGAGACAGGGTGTTTTTCTGCTCCCAAGCTGGAATGCAGTGGCATGTCACAGCTCGCTGTAGCCTCAACCTCTTGGTCTCAGTTTTGTTCCACCTCAGCCTCCAGCGTAGCTGGGACTATAAGCACATGCCGCCATGCCTGGCTAATTTTGTTCTGTATTTTTATTTATTTTGTGTGTGTGAAGATAGGGTTTCAACATGTTGCTCTGTTTGGTCTCAAACTCCTAGCGCTCAAGCAATCCACCAACCTCAACCTCCCAAAGTGCTGGAATTATAAGGAGTCACCATGCACAGCCTGTGTACTACTTTGAAAAAAAATTACAAAGTATGTGGGTCCTTTCCCTTTAAATCAGTTTAATATAACAGTACTGAATAATACCCCAAAAGTCCATTGTGCAGTCCAGAAAGATTCTCAAGATTCTTACCATTAACGCTGTCAACAGAAAGGAACAGACAGGAAGGGGAGAAGGGAGAGAACTAGGGGAAGACGCAGAAAAAAGAAGGAGGGAAAAGAAGGCGGAGAGAGAGCAATAGAGCAGAAGGAAGGATTGAATGGAATTTCACATCACTGGTCCTCAAAGGCAAGAATGCTGAAATAACTGTCTCTGACACACACTGAACACTCAGAAGAAAGCAAGCAATTATAATGCTACTTTACTGTATATATCATTATAATTAATATGCCAGTATATCAAAGAAGAGAACTGTAAACACGTACAGCTGGCAGTTCATTTTTAGGTTGAAGTATTATTTTATCCTTTATCAGTTCTCTTTTTGTTACACCCAGAATCATTCGCCAAAAGTAGAAAGGCAGAAACAGGGGCGTATACACTGCTGAGGAAATGAGGAGAGGCAGCGAGCATCATTAGAAACTTTTTTTGGCCATAGTTTGGATATCATTACTTCACATTGACTATTTCTTTATGAGATAATTTTTTTTAAATCTTCAATAAAAAGATCAATTGAAATCACTCATTCACACAATGTTAAGTTTAAAGGAAGGACAAATGGGGGGAAACCATGACTTTGACTGTCTCCATCCCTTTCTGAAGCTGCCTTGCTTTGAGTTGAGGTGACAGAGTCCATTTGGAGATTTCTGACCTCTGTGCACATGGAATGCTATTGCAGTTGGCCATTTCATTTCCTGAGGGCTAAAAGGCAACACTACCTTTTCTGCTGCGGAACTAAGATGTATTTTGTTCTTCTCTTCATTTAATCTAAACATTACTTAAATATTATCTAAGGACTTTGGCTGAGTGCACTTGAAACACAGTCAGGAAAACTGAAGCCCGGGGGTTCCAGAGGTAACTCACCACGCCTGCATAATGGACAAGTTCAAAATGAGCTTCATATTTCTTCTTATCAGGCTTGGGCTTCTGGAGATGAACCGACTTTCCAAAATGGTGGTCGAAGAGTTTGGTCTTGAAAGTCTGGTCTGTAGCCTCAGGACACATACACTCTTCTTCAAGGATGGAAAGGATGCCCAATGGCTGTTGAAGAGGCACAAGAGCAGCAGATTAAAAAAAAAAATCTGCACTTTCAGTAGGGGGTCAGTATAAATTCTCTCCCAGGAACCTTATCAATTGACAAAGGGAAGAATATTCACTGCATAGAAGTAGCAATCATCCATTCAACTAATATTAATTAAATATCTGCTACTTAATACCGATATCTGTAGCCACCGGTGATGGATGCTGCTGTGAGCCACGTACACTAAGTGCCTGTCCTCAGGGTGCATGCATTCTAATGGAGTGGCAGGCAATAGGAAAGTAAACAAAGAAATAACTAAAAAACACAAACGACTTAGTTTATAGAAGTGCTCTGAAGAAAACATTCAATGTAAAGAAATAGAGAATGACAGGAGGTAAGGAAGGGAGCTCTTTTAGATAGAGTCATCAGGTAAGACACCTCTCCTAAATGAGAGCAACAACCTATGAAGATCTGTGCACAAGTATTCCAGGCAGAAAAATGAAGAATGCAAAGTCCCCAAGGCCAGAGCCTACTCAGCAAGTCGGAGGTCCTACCAGAGGTCAGCGTGAGCAGAGCAAAGCTAGCTCGATGGAGCACATGGTAATAGATAATGTCAAAGAGGTAAGCAGCAGCTGGATCTCAAAGGCCTTACAGGCTGTAGTAAGACATGTGGCTTTTATTTTAAGTGTAATAGGAAGCCTTTGCGGACTCTTTAAATGAAGTGCTGTGATTTGATTTATGCTTAAAGAGGATCACTGGTTTAGAAAGTACGGCTCATGGGCTCAGTCCTGCCTTCAGTCTGTATTGGAAAGCCAGTGAGCTAAGAATGGCTTTTACATCTGTAAAGGGTTTCAAAAAGCAAGCAGGTTGGGTGAGGTGGCTCACACCGGTAATCCCAGCATTTTGGGAGGCTGAGGCAGGTGGATCACCTGAGGTCAGGAGTTCAAGACCAGCCTGGCTAACATGGTGAAACCCTCTCTCTACTAAAAATACAAATATTAGCCAGGAATGGTGGTGCATGCCTGTAATCTCTGTTACTTGTGAGGCTGATGCAGAAGAATTGCTTGAACCCAGGAGGCAGACGTTGCAATGAGCCAAGATCGTGCCACTGCACTCCAGCCTTGGCAACAGAGAGAGACTCCATCTCAAAAAACAATCACAATATGTTACTGCAAATCTCATGACCTCCGTTAGCACAATTTTTCTCTGAAGAACCGTATAGTCTCTGTCACACCTTTGCATCAACGTATTGAAGCACTGTAAGCAGCATGCCACACCATGTAAACAAGATGAGTGTGGCCGTGCTCCCATAAAACTTGATTTACATAAACAGGCTGCGGGCTAGATCGGGTCCACAAAACCTGTTTGCTGACCCTTGGTCTAGAGTACTGGTAGTGTTGGAGCTTATGAGAAGTCATTAGAAATTAAAAAGGCATTGAATTTAGAACTGGGTGCCAACTCGCAGATGGAGAGAATGTGCTATGTAGGAAAATTTTATTGCATTTATACTGCACATAATACTTTAAATGTATTTTTACATTTATTAGACTTACAAATTCTTTACTTGACTGCAGATTTCCTGAAGGCAAAAGCTATTTATAAGAAATGCTTACATTTTTCTACAGCATTTACGCAGTGTTACATATAGTAGTGTGGTAGAAGGCCTAAAATTAAGGCCCAACATTATGTGTGTCTGCACATGTGGGAAAAACCAGAAGGGGCTCAAAAGTTCCCTTTCTATTGTGTTCCCATGTTAGCTCCCTTAGCCAAACACCCTCCTTATGGCAGGGACCAGACATAGTGCCTGCTTACTCCTGAATAATGGGTTTAATTTCTCTGTTAGCCCATGAAATTATTCAGACAAGCCTATGACATCCTCCTGTAGGATCCTATTGTCACGTCACCTGTAATTAGGACAAAGTCTGCCTCCCACAGCCCCTGCTTGTTAGCTCTATTCTCAGCACAACCCTCTTGTGGCCCTTCATGGTTCAGGGTATCCCCGCTGCAGGCTGTGTGCATTTGTGAGCAATAAAATGCGAGTCTCATCTGTCTGGTGTTAGATGTCACACGTTCAGCCTTCGCCATGAACCTCGGGTGGGGTGCCCTCTCTCAGCAATGGGGTGAAGAGGAAGCAATCAAAACACATGTTGGGAAGCAGCAAAGGAGAACGGACTTGCAGAGGGCCTACATAAATTGGTTATGAATAACATATAAACTGGGAACAACAAACCACAGCAAACTGCAGGAGGCCTCTGCGGAGGCAAACTTCTCCACGCCTCATGTTCCGGTGCAGGGTGACCTCAGCTCTGTTACCATAAACATTGTGCTCAAGGACCTGGAACCCCTTCGTAGCACTATGACACAGCCAGACTTGAGGCTCCTTGTAAGGCCCACGTTACATCAGCTACACATAATAAGATAAAGATAACCACACGTTCTTGTTTTGTGATACTCCCAAACCACCACCAGTTCCGGCTCGCCGATTCGCTCCACCATCTTGTCACCCTCTCCCCATCATCACTCCACCCCTACCCTATGGATCAAAGTGATTGTAACCAATAAATAGTGTAGATGATCACTGTCTCCTCCAGTAATGAGTGATGCCCCCACTCCCACTTTCTCTCTTAATCTGTCATTTTCTCATTGTTTTGTTGCCCCCGAACTCGGGGTACCCATGGGTGTGATGTGGGGCTACTTCCCTACAACAAATAGTTGCAAAACAGATTAACTCGATGGTTTCATAAAAATAAAAGCCTTTGTTTTAAGGCTATTTCCAATAATACCGGAAGTTCCTGGAGTGCCAGGATGATGCCTTCTGGGGTTTGCACTTCATAACCCTTACCATAGCAAGTTCCGAGGTAACTAAAGTGTAGGTCCTCAGCATGTTTCTGCCAAGTAAGTCATTAATTGACAGGTGAACCCTGAGACATACAGGTTTGAGTTCTGGGAACTTGACTGCTTTGCTGTGATCAATTACCAAACAAAATATTTAAGAGTTTCCAACCAAAAACGCATGCAGTTATGTGTTTAAAGAAAATATTCATGTGCATATAAGATATAACTAGATATTAATGTGATTCATTTTATATTAAAAACACAAGAATTGGCCGGGCGCAGTGGCTCAAACCTGTAATCCCAGCACTTTGGGAGGCCGAGGCGGGTGGATCACGAGGTCAAGAGATCGAGACCATCCTGGTCGACATGGTAAAACCCCGTCTCTACTAAAAATGCAAAAAATTAGCTGGGCATGGTGGTGCATGCCTGTAATCCCAGCTACTCAGGAGGCTGAGGCAGGAGAATTGCCTGAACCCAGGAGGCGGAGGTTGCGGTGAGCCGAGATCGCACCATTGCACTCCAGCCTGGGTAACAAGAGCGAAACTCCGTCTCAAAAAAAAAAAAAAAAAGCAAGAACTAACACATATGAAAAGCTCCTCTAGGGAGGTGATAACACTTACATAATGCCAAGATGTTGCTAGGATTTAAAACTTTTTAGCACTTTCTTTGGGATATCTGATACTATTGACTACTGATGCATGAAAACTTCCTGTTGTCTGACAGTATATCTTTGTATAGAAACAATAAAAATTATTCAGGTCGAGTCAGGCCAATAAAGCAAACAGTGTGGTCAAGCAGTTTGGACTCAAAAACCAGTGAATGAAAAGTACCGAAGAAAATTTTCTCTTGAGGCTGGAAAAATTCTAAAATCGACCCGATCTTCTGAGGAAGTTTCCAAAGAGCTAAATCATTGGAATAAGTATGTTGCCTTCCAGGGTGTTTACACCAAACGAATAATAAGTTTTAAAAGGTACAAATTGCAGAAAATGCATTAAGAAATAATAGGGAAAATCTCTTTACCAATGCCTTACGCACAACCATAAATTTGTAGTCATATATTAATACTTTAGTGTGTACATTTTTGATGCCCAAGTGCTAAACAAACCAGAATATTTCAAGTGATGAAATAAGTGTGAGCTAATTCCATAACAGACTTGTTCACAGTGTAAATGCGAAAGGAGGTCACTACAAACTCAAAGACCAAATTAACAATTAAAGTTTGTATTAGAATACGTTTTTTGTTTTAGCTGGTATAAACTTTTTTTTTTTTGAGATGGAATCTCACTCTGTCATCCAGGCTGGCATGCAGTGGCATGATATCTGCTCACTGCAATCTCCACCTCCCAGGTTCAATCTATTTTCCTGCCTCAGCCTCCCTAGTAGCTAGGACTACAGGCATGCACCACCATGTCCAGCTAATTGTTGTATTTTGAGTAGAGACAGGGTTTGACCATGTTGGCCAGGCTGGTCTCAAACTCCTGACCTTGAGTCATTTGCTCACCTTGGCATCCCAAAGTGCTGGGATTACAGGAATAAGCCAATGAGCCCAGCTGACATAAACTATTTAAAATAAACTTCCAAATATGAAACTTTTCTATATGAAAATCCTTTTTTCTTATATGTATATAGAAATGCCTACTATATGACATTTTATGCATGTTGATGTGTTTTAGTTCTTTTGAATCTTAAAAACAACCCATGACTCATTTTATTTCAAGGAGTGAGTTTGATGATTAATATTTGCTACAAATCTTCTCCACAAAGCCCCCAACCAACATAATGGATCTTTTCAAAATTTAGAATCTTTTCAAGAAAGGGTTTGTTATTCTCATTTGCCTGACCTGCATCCTGTTACAATTGTTCATAGAAAACCAAAGACTTAGCTTTCCCTTTTATCATCTGGTCAGTAATTTTTTTCTCATCTTGTCGTATCAGTAGAAAATACAACAGGAAATTACATCCGTGATGCTGGTGTGTTATTTGGAATAACCAAGACTGGCATAAATGAGGCAACAGACTTCAGCTCAACTAAAAATCAGTAACATTCACAGAACTCGTCAGGATCTGAACAATGACTATGTCCCGCCTTCCTGTCTACAAACAGCATCTTGTCATAATCAAAGTGAGTATGTAGTATAGGTGACAATTGCCAGAAGCTAAATCTGTCCCTCTGAGGACCTCCAGTTCTTCTGTTTCATTTCTAATCAGAAAACTACAGCTTTATAAGGCCAGAGTACATTTACCAGATCAGAGTCGCTTCATTGTTATTACTATTTGTAATCAGCTCATGGTTGATTCATTATTATTTTTTAATCAGTCTGTCTTTCCCCCAGGAATTTCACTGGTTAAAAAAATACATAAAATCAATGGCATATCCACTCCACGTTGAAAATAATAGTTATTTTCAAGAAGATCTAAAGCCTAATAAATGAAATTGATAGGACACAGATTGATAAAACATGAAGCTTGCAAAGGACATGGAGGGGTCAGTCGCCCTAGCTCCTTCAGAGCAGGATTGTTGAGAATCAAATGTGACAGCATCACTAGAGTTTTCAGGAAATTAAAGTCTTCAGGCTGCCCAGACCCATCTTCAAGATTCACCGCAATCCATGCTTATGGCGAGGCACAAGGGGCCTGTAACTACTCACATGCCGCCATGCTCGCTCCCGTGGAGAGAGCCACAGAAAGAATCACACAGAATTCCCCTGCAAACCCCACTCATCTTTCCCAGAACAAGCAGAAAGATTTCAGAGTATTGGGACATCACCAAATTCAGAAACCGTACACTGCAGCTAATTTACTAATAAGCCATGAAGTATTGTCATAAATTACTTAAACTAACTGGTACTTGTCCAATTAAATGAACAAACTACATCCTGCAAGGTAGCAGCCTTGAGGATTGATGGCAGTTGTTTGTTTGAATGCTAATTTGCCAAAGTTCGTTAAGCTGCTCTGGGTCTACTCATTCACCTTATGTTGATCAGTCAGGCCCTACAGTGTTCACATTTTCAGCTCTGTGTTTTTCCAGTCAAGAGCATGACCATTTTTAATCTTGACAAGTTTCCTCGCACATTATCAGTGGAGGCCATGCATTCGCAGCAAATGTGCAGTGAAAGCCGGCGTTAGAGATGATGGAGTGGGGCAACTGACGAGAGAGTTTCATTCGGATGCCACGGGTCATGCACACAAACACCATTGAGATAAAATGTGCAGGGCTTTCCGCCCCCATTTCCCATTCCCTGACAGAGCCTGAGACCTGACATGGATCAACGCAGCAGGCAGGGACAATTCTCCCGAGATGAAAATGGACAAGGAGAAAACATATATTACCTTCTCGATGAGATCAGTACAAGCTTGCAAATCCAGACCAAAGTCCACAGATACCCATTCAATGCTTTCTTTCCTATATTCCTCTTGCTCCAGAACAAACATGTGCCGGTTGAAGAACTGTTGTAATTTTTCATTGGTAAAATTAATGCAAAGTTGCTCAAGGCTATTATACTTCAAGGATATGAATAGGTGAAAAGAAGAGATAAAAATAAAATTGAGGTCCACTTTCAAGAATGTCCAATAAACAAAAAAACATAACCCTTATTATATGATGGCCAGTAGGCCCAACAAGTAAGAAATGCTCAATTAACTCAATTAATTGTAATTTTGAATTGTAATATCATTAAGTGCAATTTTCTAAAGATTATTACAGTAAATAACACTTAACGGTATTAAAATTTGAAATCATAATTCCTTTAACTCTATTTGCCTTTATGTGAACCAGAATTAAGAAATCAATAAATACTATCATTAATTATAACAATAATTATTATTAATAACAATTATAGCATTTTTCCAACCAGGATAGCCCTTAAGGTTTGCGCAGAATTGTCCTCACGCTTTGACCATATTTTTCCATCTTCAAGTGACATTTTCTAATCTTCTTGTACATACACATCGACTTCCTTCTTACCAGATACACTTACCTCAAGGATTTCAAAACCAGTGATGTCAAGAATGCCAATGAAGAACTGCCTTGACAGCTGGGCATCCAGGGCCCTATTGATCCGTGCCACCAGCCACTTAAACATCCTTTCATACATTGACTTGGACAGGGCACCCACAGCACAGGTTACCTAGAAATCACATTGAAAACACTCCTTCATCTGACAGGAGTGTTCATTTCAATTCTGGGCATTATCTATCAGCAACCACCTTCTAGTCAAATCAGGATGTCTTTATTGACCTTCTGTGGTTCTAGCATTCTGATGAATACAATGAGAAAAGGAAGGAAGATGGAAGGAAGGAAGGAAGAAGGGAGGGAGGGAAGAAGGAAGCAAGCAAGCAGGGAGGGAGGAAGAAAAAAAAGGAAAGAAAGAAGAGAGAGAAAGAAAAAAGAAAGAACAGGAAAGAGAAGGAAGGAAGGAAGAAGGGAGGGAGGGAGGAAGCAAGCAAGCAGGGAGGGAGGAAGAGAAAGAGAGAGAAAAAGGGAGGGAGGGAAAGAAAAAGAGAGAAGAAAGGAGGGAGGGAGGGAAAAAGAGAGAGAAAGAAAAGAAAGAAGAGAGAAGGAGAGGGGAGAGAGAGGGGAAGGAAGGAAAGAAAGAAAAGAAAGAAGAGAGAGAAAAAAAGAGAAGGAAGGAAGGGAGGGAGGAAGAGAAAGAGAGAAAGAAAAGAAAAAGATAAAAAGAAAGAAAGGGAGGGAGAGAGGGAAAGGAAAGAAAGAAGAGAGAGAGAAAGAAAAAAGAAAGAACAGGAAAGAGAAGGAAGGAAGGAAGGGAGGGAGGGAAGGAGGGAGGGAGGGAGAAAGAGAGAATAAAATAGGGAAAAGGAAGGAAAAAAGTAGGGAAGGAGGGAAAGGAAAAATGGAGATGGGTAGGAGAAAGGAGTAAGCTACCCTGGTGCCACCTTACGAAAACACAGATGAAAGGAATCAGGTTCCTATTATTAAAGGACTAACTAGCCCAGGGTATGGGGTGGAGATGTGTTCCAAAGCCTTGCTATTCAAAGTGTGATCCTAAGACCAGCAACAGCAGCATTGCCTGGCAGTTTATTAACGATGCAAACTCTCAGGCCCAGTCCCACACCTACTGAATCAGAATCTGTCAGCTAACAGAATCCCCCACGTTTCCTGTTGACAAAGACTCTCTCCTCGACCAAACGTTAGTGAGGCTCCTCCGACCTGCCTTTAGCCTGACTAGCCCAGCTGCAGGAAGAAGTCTGCTAAATTTCTCCATTGAAATCCCCTCATCCTTCATCTCTGATTAAGCTCCTTATCCCTCACCTTTGACGTATATGTTCTTGGCCTGCCTTAGCAAGAATCCTGTTAGGTCAGTTAAAAAAAATCCTCCTACCCCCTGCCGTTAGTAATTTTCCAACCACGAATCGCTCCCTCTGGTCTTGTGTTATAAATCCCCACTTATCCTGGTTGTATTTGCAGCTGAGCACAATATCTCTCCCCTGTTGCAATATATATATATTGAAGCAGTCCTGAAAAAAGTCTTCCTTACCACTTTAACAAGCTTCAAAATATTTTCGATATCATGCACAATAGTTTGAAAAGTAGTGGTATAGTACACTAGCAATTTATAATCCCTCACCTTCGTTCTGCCACTGCTGTGGCTGCTAATGAGTTCTGTAAGCTCTGGCAAGTGACCTAACCTTTCTAGAAAGCAGCATCTTCATCTGAAAAGCACTCTTGAAGGGTCTTCCTAGCCTTGGCTTGCAAATCTTTATTATATTAGTTCCCAGTGTTGCTCTCAACAACCTGGACAGAGAATAGCCATTTGGTGCATCATTCTGATTCAGATTCTCCTACTGTAAAACTGAGGCTGCCTTTCCCTTCCCTGGAGGGGTGTGGCAAAAGTAATTTACTGAGGAGAGCTCCAACCTTTGTGCCTGGATGATGCTTTACGACCGCAGATCCTGCTTCCGTAACTCTAAAGCGCTGCTGTAGTAGCAGGTTTCTGACATACTCCAAGGAGGAGAGAATTTTAGCTGGCCATTCTCCAAACCTGGAAACAGAACGTGCTCCAAGCACTTAACATTTAAAACAGGCCTATCACATCCATCCTTCTGCCCAGGAGAGAGCACGCAGCAGGAGCCAGTTGGTGTCTGGTGGTGATTTAGTTATGAGTCACCGACTCCCTGATCAGTTATCTTGAGTCACTTCCACAGTAATCCATAAGCCGGATGGCATCAGAGTTTTCGTTATCAGCATCAGGAGCACACACGTACAAATAAAGCATCAAGAATGATTTCCATCCTCTTTAACACCGAAGAAATCACTCTGTCTACAGCAGTCACTTTGAAACTATAAAAAGAACATGACTAACTTGCTCACCCCCTTTTAATTCCCTAAATACTTGGCAAGTGGGAGTGGGAGAGACACTGTTAGGTCAGTGGCGAGTGGTGGGGAAACACAGGAAGAAAGCCTGGAGGTGTAGGCAGAAGGAGAAATGGATGGTAAAGGTCTGTGGAATGAATTCATGAAACAGATCAATATGCTACTCACTAATTAGTCATTTTCATCATTTTCTGTCCAATGAAGAGGGCATAAGGTGGCTAAATCTATACTTCCACTTTTCAGGGGTTAAATGGATCCATTTCTTAGCTCTTTTTAAAATAACCTCACAAGGCCGGGTGCAGTGGCTCACGCCTATAGTCCCAGCACTTTGGGAGGCCGAGGCGGGTGGATCACGAGGTCAAGGGATCAAGACCATCCTGGTCAACAAGGTGAAATCCTGTCTCTACTAAAAATACAAAAATTAGCTGGGCATGGTGGTGCACGCCTATAGTTCCAGCTACTCGGGAGGCTGAGGCAGGAGAATTGCCTGAACCCAGGAGGCGGAGGTTGTGGTGAGCCGAGATCATGCCATTGCACTCCAGCCTGGGTAACAAGAGCGAAACTCCGTCTCAAAAAAACAAAAAACAAAATAAAATGAAATAAAATAACCTCACAGAAGACTTTGGTTACTGAGGGCAATAGTATGTGATAGAAAACAACAGAAAAAAACAAAGTCAAATAGTTATTTTTTTTTTTTAGACAGAGTGTTGCTCTGTTGCACTCCAGGCTGGAGTACAATGGTGCGATCCCAGCTCACCGCAACCTCCACCTCCCAGGTTCAAGTGATTCTCCTGCCTCAGCTTCCTAAGTAGCTGGGATTACAGGCACACACCACTATGCCTGGCTAATTTTTGGTATTTCTAGTAGAAATTAGGTTTCACCATGTTGCCCAGGCTGGTCTCGAACTCCTGACCGCAGGTGATCCACCTGCCTCGGCCTCCCGAAGTACTGAGATTACAGGCGTGAGTCACTGTGCCCAGCCAAAATTTTTAACTATACTCATCCCTGCCTTTCTCATCTGTAAAATAAGAATAATAAAATATGCATAGCTCAGGGTTTTTGTGAGATATCCAATGAGACAGAGGATGTGACCTGATAGAGCACATTTGACACTTAGTATCCAATCAATGTTAATCCTCCCTTTCCCACTCCTTTTCTGCTTTTCTCACTTCCTCATCCTTACCCCAGTATTTACTTACTAGAAATGTCACCTTGAGTGGTCAATCTTTCTTTTCTTTTTCTTTTTTTGAGACGGAGTTTCACTCTTGTTACCCAGGCTGTAGTGCAATGGCGCGATCTCGGCTCACCACAACCTCTGCCTGGGTTCAGGCAATTCTCCTGCCTCAGCCTCCTGAGTATCTGGGATTACAGGCACACGCCACCATGCCCAGCTAATTTTTTGTATTTTTAGTAGAGACGGGGTTTCACCATGTTGACCAGGATGGTCTCGATCTCTTGACCTCGTGATCCACCCGCCTCAGCCTCCCAAAGTGCTGGGATTACAGGCATGAGCCACAGCGCCCGGCGGAGTGGTCAATCTTTCTAAGGGTCATTATCTTTAGCCGTAAAATGAAAATAGTAAGATCTACTTAACAGGCTTGTTATTAGATTAAATGAGATAATCCATACAAAGCACTTAGTATTTCACCTATAGTTAAACTCAGTGGATATTATTATTATTGTTTGGTTATTATTAATGATAAAGTAACATATTTCTAGTTGAAATAGTTAGAAATATTATGGAATCATAAAATACTAGACCTGAAGACCCTTAGTTCTTGGTAGTAATTAGTCATATATAGTGGTTTTCGCCTTGGCATGATATCTCCACAAAGGAGGAATGCATTTGGAGATGCAAGTGGCATTTTCTGGTTGTCACCGTGACTAAGAATGCAACTGGCATTTAGCTACCTGGGGGCCAGAAATCCCAGACATCTACAATGTGCAGGACACTCTCATCCATAAAGAATTGTCCCATCGTAAATGCCAATTATTATGGAGAAACAAAGCTGTTCAACCACTTCCCTGGGGGCTCAGAGAGATGAAGATAACTAATCACAGTAACAGAGTTAGGTAGCACTGTAACTGGAACTAAGTAATTAACCACGGTAACAGAGTTAGGTGGCACTATAACTGGAACTAAGTAACTAACCAAGGTAACAGAGTTAGGTGGCACTATAACTGGAACTAAGTAACTAACCACGGTAACAGAGTTAGGTGGCACTAGAACTAGAACTAAGTAATTAACCACAGTAACAGAGTTAGGTGGCACTAGAACTAGAACTAAGTAATTAACCACGGTAACAGAGTTAGGTGGCACTATAAGTAGAACTAAGTAATTAACCACGGTAACAGAGTTAGGTGGCACTAGAACTAGAACTAAGTAATTAACCACGGTAACAGAGTTAGGCAGCATAACTAGAACTAAGTTTTGTATAGAATGTTAACACTGCAAAAATGTTTCCCATCTTTTGCGATTGTCATCAACAGAGGATACATGTCTCTATTTTTAGCAGGGGCAATTGTCTCTACAAAATCAGTAAAATTCCCAAGGGAAAAAAAAGCCTTAGAGTGTGCTTTCTTACTGTGTCTCCAGGAGAGAGACAAAGAGGAGGATTTTTTAATTTTAATGTTCAATCATAATAGATTAGTTTGTTTCACTGGTCCTGTTACAGTAAAGGCTGGAGTCCTTACCAGGATACTGCGTTCTTAGTCCCTCAGAACACAATATTAGAGAGACAAAGCCTTGATCTCAGCCCTCCTCTGAGTTCATTAGTTTTACTGTATATTTTTCTGCTTTTATTATTATTTTAGTTGACAAATAATTATATATGTATGAGGTACAGTCTATTTTGACATGTATGCAATGTGGTATTGATCAAATTGAGGTTATCAGTACATCTATACTGCAAATGTTGATCATTTCTTTATCTTAGAAACATTCAAAATCTGCTCTTCTACCATTCAGCATCGTTAGTTTTATACAGAGGAAAACCCTGTTCTAAAACAGCATGTCATGCATGTATGCTGCGGTGAACGTCTAAGTAGGCATGAAACTGCCGAAACTCTAACCCCACTGCTGAGAAACAGCTCCATTATGTGTCCTGCTGACCACGATTCAGGTTTAGCTCAATGTAGTCTATTTTAACACGTGTGGAGCATTTACTGCTTACAGGGCGTTGTTTTAGATGCTTGGGGTACCAAGGTGAAATACATATAGCCCATGCCTCAAAGAGGTTAGAAGACAAAAATGTAAGCAGATTACTTCAATATATGATAGCAGAGGTAGAAGTATACATGTATAGATTAAGCTAATGAATAAATTGATTTCAGTTAGTCACATAAGTGTTTTAAATAACACCGACACATCAGTTACCTTAATATACTAAGGGAAACACATCTAGTCATCACATAAAAGATTACTGTCTTAAATCATGAATTTGTACATTTGTCTGTCTTTCAAAGTCAGGGCATATGCTGAATAAGACAATGAGTATCACCTGAGTACCAGCTTTATATCCTTTGGAATGTTAGTTAACATTCCCTCAGCCTCAGTTTCCTCAACTAGAAAAATACATAAGGTACACATTTCTGCCCTACTTAGCTCTCAGTATTGCTATAAGAACAGAAGGCAATAATACCTGTGGATGCTTTATCCATACTATATATGACACCATTTGCTCTTTCCAGAAAGGCTGCATTTCTCAGCCCCCTTTCATAGCTCAGGGTATTATCTGACTAATTCTTACCAATGGAATGTTAGTGAAAGTGATATTACTTCTAGTCCAAGCAGTTAAAGGTGGTTGTACTTTCTCTACAAATTATTTTTCTCCTTGTGCAGTCACTTTGGGGGCCATGTGTCCCAGATGGCATAGAACTACACAGAACTACAAAAGAACTGCACAGAACTACAAAAGAACTACACAGAACTACAAAAGAACTGCACAGAACTACAAAAGAACTACACAGAACTACAAAAGAACTACACAGAACTACAAAAGAACTGCACAGAACTACAAAAGAACTACACAGAACTACAAAAGAACTACACAGAACTACAGAATGGAGAAGGCTATATACTCTGTATTGGGCTTGATGTAAAAAATATTTTGTTGTCACTGAGATTTTAGTGTGTATGCATTACTGCAGCCCAGCTTATCTCATATTGACCCTTACACATTACAGCTATAAATTATTATTTTTGAAACATACTAGCACTCTTAGATGGTCTCATTATCCAGTGGCCCTGGGAATATTTACTGCATTAAGGCAAAGCCTCAGAGAATTTGTTATTCTATCGCTATGATCTTCTCCACTATAACGTTCTCCCAGATGCTAAACAAAACCTACATGACCTTCCACCTCTCATTTCTGTTTTCAAAACCCACCTCCCTTCAAATACTGGTTTGTAGCATATGTCCTAAAACTATTTCTTAACTAACGTGTCCCATGTGTCTTTTATGCCAAAGGAATCAATATGCCAAATACATGAGGCATGCCAATTTGCCAATTTTATCCATGTTAGGAACGAACAGCTTTGAAACCTTCCTCGCTGGATGACCAAGATGTTGATACAAGTGAAGGGTTTGCCTTCACCGGTAAAGATGCTTGCTACCTAAGGGACACTTTCACAATGTATGTTTCAGACGAGAGCGTTTACTGTGCCGTGCGTCACAAGTAAACACATTTGGAACACTCATCCCAGTGGTTTTTTTTTTTAAATAGAAGCTTCTGTTATTTCAAACGTCCTTCATATTGAAAAATATACAAGAACAATATATATACAATTACTGGAAGATCATAGAATAATAATGCTCTTGAAATATCAACTTACCTGTTCTACAGTTTGACTTCTGGTAACATATTCATTACCAACTTTGATTCTAGGATGGATCAAGCCCTTTATCAACTCAGAGGAGTTAATGCCCATGAGGAAAGCAGCTTTGTCAGCATCTGGTCATCAGAAATAAAAGAAGAAAAGAAAACAGACAGGTAAACCCTGTAAAAATTCATTCCATCATAGCCAAACTAACTACACAGAGATCAGAAAGACGGTGTGTTTAGAACGATGTAGGAACGTAGACTGTAGTTTTCAAATAAGTGCCTGAATCCTAAAAGTTTAAAGGAATCTATTTCTTGGAAATGCAAGTGAAAGTCACATTGAAATGCCACTTCATCAGTTTGTTGGCATTAATGAAAAAGAAAATATAATGTCACTTCACACCCACTAGAATGACTATAATCAAAAAGGCAGACAAAAACAAGTGTTGGCAAGGATGTAGGAAAATCTGAACCCTCATGCACTGTGGGTGGGAATGCAAAATGGTGTGCAGTTGCCGTGAGAAACAGTTTGGCAGTTACTCTGAAGTTAAACATAGAGTTCCTGTAGAACCCAGCAATTCGACTCTTAGGTACACGTGGCGAGACATGAAAAGACACATTCACACAAAAAATTGTACGCAAGTTTCTAGCAGCATTTTTCACAATAGTCAAAAGGTGGAAAAAAGTGAAATATCCATCACGGATGAATGGATAAATAAAATAGGGTATGCTCATATGCAGGATATCGCTCAGTCATTTTACAGAATGAAGTGTTGATGTATGCTGCAACACGACTGAAACTTAAAAACATTAGGCTGAGTGAAAGGACTCAGACACAAAAAGCCACATTCGTAGGGTTCCATCTCTACGAACTGTTCAGAACAAACAAATCGTAAGCACAGACAGTTGATTTTGCTTGCCACAGGCTGAGGAGAAGCAGAAATCAAACTACCAATAGTTGCTACTAAGAGTTTCTTTTGCCAGGCATGGTGGCTCATGCCTGTAATCACAGCACTTTGGGAGGCCAAGGTGAGTAGGTCACCTGAGGTCAGGAGTTCGAGACCAGCCTGTTCAATATGATGAAATCCTGTCTCTATTAAAAGTACAAAAATTAGCCAGCGTGGTGGTGTGCACCTTTAGTCCCAGCTACTTGGGAGGCTGAGACAGGAGAATTGCTTGAACCTGGGAGGTAGAAGTCGCAGTGAGCCAAGATCATGCCACTGCATTCCAGCTTTGGTAACAGAGCAAGACTCTGTCTCAATTTAAAAAAAAAAAATTTTTTTTAAGGTTTATTTTCGGCCGGGCACTATGGTTCACGCCTGTAATCCCAGCACTTTGGGAGGCCGAGGCGGGTGGATCACGAGGTCAAGAGATTGAGACCATCCTGGTCAACATGGTGAAACCCCGTCTCTACTAAAAATACAAAAAATTAGCTGGTCCTGGTGGCGCGTGCCTGTA
>CM052662.1:87413326-87427874 GCA_028533165.1 Leontopithecus rosalia
AAAAAAAAAAAAAAAGTTTATTTTCTTGATAAAATATTCTGTAATTAGATAGTGGTGATTGCACAACCTTGAGAAAATACTAAAACCCAATAACTGCACAGTTTAAAAGGGTGAATATTATGGTATGTCAATCTTCTAAAAGAGGACTAGTATCAAAAAACAGATTATTTTTAAAATTCAGATGTAATTTGTCTGAAGGACATGGAAAATGCCATCTTTATTATTTGTCTGTTTTCTCCTTCTCTGTATGTACTTGTGGATTCTTTCCACAAAACACAGACTTGGGCCATGTAATCTGATAATTATAGACAAGCACCAATCAACAGAAGCCAGGACACTCGCCAGTTATCTGTAAAACACCCTCCCTTTCCCTGCAGTCTCTGTTTACTCCGTAGTGCCCTCTGCTGTCCAACAATAATACTTACACCCCACAAAACTGTTTTCTAAAATACTTCCATTTCCTAAAGAAGTGGAGAATGAGTATTAGCAGAAGGAAAAGTATTATCAGAAGGAAAAATGACACAGGCAAAAATGTATAAACATATTTCAAGTTGTAGATTATTTCAGTTACCAAACAAAATAAATCTTCCACTATCCAAAACCTCCGTTTTCTATTATAAATGAATTTGGAGATATGCTACTATGTCTGACATCCTTCTGTTGAATAATGTCTTATAATAGAAGATAATGCAGACTTTCTTTAATTCACTAAAGAAAAGAATGCAATTTTTCCTGAGCAATAATCACAAACAGAAAATAAAGTAAAAACAAAATACAATTAGAGAGCTCTATCTCGTCTGCATTAGCAGTATCAATTTCCTTTTGACAGCCTTTAAAATGTTTACAGAGGCTTAAAATGTTTGAAATGTTTGATCAGCTTATAAACCAAAATCAATACATATTATACATACATTGCTACAAGCCACATACCTACTTTAAGTTAGTTTATTTGCAGTGATAATAGCCTGAGTAGTTGGTTGCTATGAAACCTTTCAAAACACGAAGCCTACTTGGAAAAATAAATGAAAATCAAAGGTAGAACAGACATGCCCATCTATGCTGAGATGCGCCTGATAACAATACCAGGTCTGGAGGCAAAAGCTTGATAATTTCAAGTTGAGGATCCAGTATGTCAGACCATAGACTTTTGGAACGGGAAGAGATTTTATAGAGTATTTAATCCATTGTGAAAATATTTCAAAGATGGGAAGAAATACAATGTGCCTGGTTAATCCAAGTGGAGATGAACAGTAACCAACAATGTGAAAAACAATTTTCCAGTATCTGTCCAGATTTTTTTTTAAAAAAAGAAACACATTTGTTTTTTCTAAGCTTTGGAAGCATGCAGAGGGCTAATACACGTAATAATGGTCTCCAAGTATAGTTTCCCACACCAAGAGCCTACATATATCCTTTCCAGTGTTAAGCACAGTCATTTGAGTCTATTTTTATCCATGAACAAAAGAAACTCAAAGTCTCTCAGGAGTATCCCACCTTGAGCTTAACGGAAATAGCATGTAACATTACAGGATTATTTTTTCACTTACTCCAGAGATAGTTGCGTATCTACAGACGGGACTAGTGTGCCCTTGATTTGCTCCAGAGATTTACATTATGCATCACATATGCTCTCTGTTTATTTTGTGTTTTGGACCAGGTCAGGAGAAACCATAGAGGTCATCATATTCCAAAAGGTAAATTACTTTATTTGTGCTAAACATTACAGCTTACAACCAAGATGACGATAACACAAATCTGAATAAACACCCATCTGACATTCAGGAGCTACTATTGTACAGGCAGCAATGTGTATAAATATATTTTAATCATATTCCCAAATAGGCTTTATGAAATTCCCACCAATAAGCATGAGTTCCTTCAGGACCTTGTGAATAAACCCATGGATTTTAATTAGGCTGCATGATCTTACCTGGGAGAGGTAACATTTAGCTAGAGCGGTGATTCTCAAGCATCAGTGTGTTTTGGAATAGCCTGGAGAGCTCATCAAAGATTAAAACAACAGGCTCCCTGAAGCAGGTTAGGGCTGGGCCTCTCTAGTTTTATCATGTTACCCAGGTGATTCTGATACATGTAAAAGTTTAAGAACAAAGTCATGATTGCAGTAGTTCACAACTTTGACTGCACACTGAGGTCCCTAGCAAGTTGTAAAAACAAACACTGATGCCTGAAATTCACCCACAGAAATCTGGCTTATCTGGCTTCGGCAAGACCTAAGCTTCAGGACTGTAAAAGTTCCCCAGTGATTCTGGTGAGCAGTCAAGTTTGCAAACTCCTGTCTAGAGAATAGTAGCCAGATTTGGTAAGTTCATTTTGAAATCAGGAAGATGGAAAGAACAAGGTAAGACTTCACCTGAAAATAGGTAAAAAGGTAGAGAAATCCAAAAAGCAATTGTTTCCAAATTTAAAATTCTATCCTACTTCAGTCCCATCTGCAAATAACCAGATATATAAGAATGAAACAAAACCCAGTTTTGTTAGTCTACAGGGGTTATGATAATGATTAATCTCTTTTATGGAAGGTTATAATACAATTTTTGAGCTGTTCATATTTCATTAATTTATTAAACAACGTTTACTGGGCATTTGCTATATGTAAGCCCGGATGAATAAGAAGATAAACAAGGCAAAAATCCCTGGCATCAAGAAATTATAATCTCTGAGAGTAAATAAAATACGGAAAAAAACAGTATGTCAGTGAAACAACTGCATAAGAGACACAGAATCAAGTATCACAAAACTGGACTGCATGACCAGGGAAGGATTAAAAAGAAACAACATTCAGTCCGAGCCCTGAAGGATGACAAGAGTTTTTGTAAGCAAATATGGGAGCACAAGAGTTCCCATAACAATGAACAACATGACTTGAAGCCACAGGCACTGAAGAATACAAGGTATGGTCAAAGAAGAGGTTATAACCCAAATGGATTGGTCTACGATGCCAGGGAGTGAGTGATAACCTGAGAAAAGTGGGTGATTTCTGGTTGCAAAAGACATCTAATGCCCCTATACTTTATTAAAGAATGGAGAAATGCTAAAGGAGCTGTAAGCAGAGAAATGGCATAATTAGAGTCATGCTTTCGAATGCTTAATTTTGGAAATGTGCAAGACAGACAAGAGTAGGCAGAGTTTAAAAGTACAGAGAGTGAACTCATTGCAGAATGCCGAAGTGTGAGATGCTGAAGCTCCAAACTGGTAACGAGGAAGGGGAAAAGAGACTGAGAAACACGACTAGGATGTTTCCAGTCTGAGAAGTAGAGAAAAGAACAATACTGTAAATATGAATAGAAATGCCAATAGGAAGACATCCCTGGGGAAAGAAGACGGTGGACTCTTAGCCATGCAGAGTTTAGGGTACTGGAAAATATACAGGTGAGAGTCGGTAATGTGGAGTTGGAACTCAAGAAAGAGGCAAAAGCTGAGTTGCCCCTTTGGGTTTGGGTGCCCTTCCTCCTTCCAACTTCTTCTCCATCTGTCCAGCTCCTTGAATTCCTTCCTAAATAATTAACTGGGAGAAATTTCCCAAAGCTTAATATATTAAGAACCCTGAGAATTAAAGAAAAATTCAACACCTCCATTTTTAAAATGAGCTAGAGGTAGAAGCATACTGAAAAAAACTCAGTATCCAGTAAGATGCTTAAGTTAATTATAGTACGTTCATACCATGGAATATGTTGTAGCCATCTAAAAAGATATTACAGAAAAGACAAAAGATACATAAAATTTGGTTAAAAAAACTAGTATAAAACAACATGTATATGATCATATATTTTTATTTTAAAAAGTTATACATCCATATTCAAGTAGAAAATTATATTAAAAATATGTCCTTTGGTATTCACCGTGATTATCCCTGAGTAGGTAGGATTCACATAACAAATAATTATCCATTACTATGTGCCAGGCACATTTTATAACCTGGACATATAGCAACGAACACACCACATTAGGTCCCCGCTCTTACAAAGTGTACATCTGGTGGAGATTGAGGGGTGGAGGCTAGGACCCTCAGTAAAAACTAGCAGTATAAATAACATGAAGAAAGATATTTAGGGTAGGGGGAGAGTGTGGAGGTAGCTACAGAAGGCTTTTCCAATAAGGTAACATCTGAGAAGTTACTTTAATAAGTGAGGGAGTAAGGCATGAGGACAAGCGAAAAGTTCCCAGCAGAAGCAGGAGCTGATGGAAACAGTTCTGCAACAGGAGGGCTTACATGCTCCAAAAACAACCAAGCGCCAGGACACATCCATGGAGGGGAACCAGAAAGGAGAAAATGGCAGATTTCACTACCAATTGTAGGGATTAGAGAGAGAGAGAAGTATCGGTTGGTGCAAACGTAATTGTGGTTTCTGCCACTAAAAGTAATGACAAAAACTGCAATTACGTTTGCACCAACCTAATATCATAGAGGTCGAGGAAGCTGTGACAGGAACGTGGGATTTTATTTGGAGTAAGGGAGCCATTGTTGAGTTTAGAGCAGAGGCAGGACGTGGCAGGACAAGGGCTGACCGACACTGTGAAAGGACTGACACTAGCTTCTGGGTGCAGAGCTATCCATCTATCCACCACAGCAAGGGTGCAGGCAGGGAGATTAGGAAGGAGGCTGTGGCAATAATCTGGTAGAGATGCTGGCTCGGGCTAGGTGGTGGCAGTGGACATGGCCATGTTGATAAGTCGTGAGCTTTTGGATGTATTTGAAAGGTAGGGACAATGAAAAAGAGAGGAGTCCGGGATGATTCTGAGATTTGAGTCAGGGCAACTGGGTCAGGCCAGGTGTGGTGGTTCACACCTGTAATCCCAGCACTTCGGGAGGCCAAGGTGGATGGATCACTTAAGATCAGAAGTTTGAGACCAGCCTGGCCAATATGGTGAAAACTCATCTCTACTAAAAATGTAAAAATTAGTTCAGTGTAGTGCTGCACCTATAATCCCAGCTACTTGTGAGGCTGAGGCACAAGAATCACTGAACCTGGGAAGTGGAGGTTGCAGTGACCCAAAATTGCCCCCTGTACTCCAGCCTAAGCCACAGAGCAAGACTCTGTCTCAAAAAAATTATTTATATATATATATATATATTTGTCGAGCAACAAAAAAACAAATAACCCAATTTTTTAAATGGGCAAAGGACTTAAACAGACATTTCTCAAAAGATATACAAATGGCCAAAAAGCACATAAAAAGATGTTCAACATCACCAACCATCAGGGAAATGCAAATTAAAACCACAAAGAGATACTACTTTATACCCATAAAGATGGCCATTATAAAAACAAAACAAAACAAAATCTCAGGGATTGCTGGCAAGATGGCCAACTAGGAACAGCTCCAGCGTGCAGCCACCAGTGAGAGCAACACAGAAGGTGGGTGAATTCTGCATTTCCAACTGACTGACACCTGGAATGGCAGTGAGACAGAACTGTTCACTCCCCTAAAAGCGGGGGGCTGAAGCTAGGGAGTCAAGTGGTCTGGCTCAGCAGGTCCCACTCCCATGAAGACCAGCAAGCTAAGATCCACTGGCTTGAAATTCTCACAGCCACCACAGCAGTCTGAGCTCAAACTGGGACTTTTGAGCTTGGTGATGGGAGGGGCACCCACCATTGCTGAGGCTCAGTAGGTGATTTTCACCTCATCTGTGTAAACAAAGTCACTGGGAAGTTTACACAGCAACTGGGTGGAGCCCATAGCAGCCCAGCAAGGCCTCTGTAGGCAGACTGTGTCACTAGACTCCCTCCTCACTGGGCAGGGCATCTCTGGAAAAAGGCAGCAGCCTGTCAGGGAATTATAAATAAAGCCCCCACCTTCCTGGGACACAGCACCTGGGACAAGGGATAGTTGTGGGTGCAGCTTCAGCAGACTTAAACATCCCTGCCTGGCAGCTCTGAAGAGAGCAGCAGATTTCCCAGCACAGCATTCAAGCTCTGATAAGGAACAGACTGCCTCTTCAAGTGGCTCCCTGACCTCTGTGTATCCTGACTGGGAGATACCTCCCAGCAGAGGCTGACAGACACCTCATACAGGAGAGCTCTGGCTGGCATCTGGCAGGTACCCTTCTGGGATGAAGCTACCAGAAGAAGGAACAGGCAGCAATCTTTGCTGTTCTGCAGCCCCTGCTGGTGATTCCTAGGCAAGCAGGATCTGGAGTGGACCTCTAGCAAACTCCAGCAGACCTGCAGCAGAGAGGCCTGACTGTTAGAAGGAAAACTAACAAATAGAAGGAAATAGTTTCAACATCAACAAAGGATGTCCACTCAGTGACCCCATCCAAAAGTCAACAACTTCAAAGACCAAGGGTAGATAAATCCACAAAGATAGAAAGAAGCCAGCACAAAAAAAGCTGAAAATCCCAAAAACCAGAACACATCTTCTCCTCCAAGGAATCACAACTCCTCACCAGCAAGGGAACAAAACTGGATGGAGAATGAGTTTGACAAATTGACAGCAGCAGGCTTCAGAAGGTGGGTAATAACAGACTTCTCTGAGCTAAAGGAGCATATTCTAACCCAATGCAAGGAAACTAAGAACCTTGAAAAAAGGTTAGATGAAATGCTAACTAGAATAACCAGCATTGAGAAGAACATAAATGACCTGATGGAGCTAAAAAACACAGCACAAGAACTTTGTGAAGCATATACAAGTTTCAATAGCCGAAATGATCAAGTGGAAGAAAGAATATCACAGATTGAAGATCAACTCAATAAAATAAAGCGAGAAGATAAGATTAGAGAAAAAAGAGTGAAAAGAAATGAACAAAGCCTCCAAGAAACATGGATTATGTGAAAAAAGCAAATCCTTTCATCATTGTACCTGAAAGTGACAGGGAGAATAAAACCAAGTTGGAAAACACGCTTCAGGATATTATCCAGGAGAACTTCCTCAACCTGGCAAGGCAGACCAACATTCAAATTCAGGAAACACAGAGAACACCACAAAGATACTCCTCAAGAAGAGCAACCCCAAGGCACATAATTGTCAGATTCATCAGGATTGAAATGGAAAAAAAAAAAAAACGCTAAGGGCAGCCAGAGAGAAAGGTCACGTTACCCACAAAGGGAAGCCCATCAGACTCACAGCAGCTCTCTCAGCAGAAACCCTACAAGCCAGAAGAGAGCGGGGGCCAATATTCAACATCCTTAAAGAAAATAATTTTTACCCCAGAATTTCATATCCAGCTGAACTAAGTTTCATAAGTTAAGGAGAAATAAAATCTTCTATGGACAAGCAACTGCTGAGAGACTTTTGTCACCACCAGGCCTGCCTTACAAGAGCTCCTGAAGGAAGCACTAAACGTGGAAAGGAACAACCAATACCAGCCACTCCAAAAATGTACCAAATTGTAAAGACCATCAATGCTATGAAGAAACTGCATCAACTAATGGGCAAAACAACCAGCTAGTATCATAATGTCAGGTTAAAATTCACACATTACAATATTAACTTTAAAGGCAAATGGGCTAAATGTCCCAATTTAAAAGACACAGACTGGCAAATTGGATAATGAGTCAAGACCCATCGGTGTGCTGTGTTCAGGAGACCCATGTCATGTTGAAAGACACACATAAGCTCAAAATAAAGGGATGGAGGAATATTTGCCAAGCAAATGGAAAGCAAAAAAAAGCAGGGGTTGCAGTCATGGTCTCTAATAAAACAGACTTTAAACCAACAAAGATCAAAAAAGACAAAGAAGGGCATTATATCATGGTAAAGGGATCTATGCAACAAGAAGAGCTAACTATCCAAAATGTATATGCACCCAATACAGGCACACCCAGATACATAAAGCAAGTTCTTCAAGACCTATAAAGAGACTTAGACTCCCACACAATAATAATACAGTGGGAAATAATACAGTGGGAAACTGTAACACCCCACTGTCAATATTAGACAGATCAATGAGACAAAAAATTAATAGGATACCCAGGACTTGAACTCAGATCTGGACCAAGTGGACCTAATAGTCATCTATAGAATTCTCCACCCCAAATCCACAGAATATATGTTCTTCTCAGCACCACATTGCACTTTTTCTAAAATTAACCACATAATTGGAAGTAAAACACTCCTCATTGAATGCAAAAGAACGGAAATCATAACAAACAGACTCTCAGACCACAGTGCAATCAAATTAGAATTCAGGATTAAGAAACTCACTCAAAACTGCACCACTACATGGAAACTGAACAACCTGCTCCTGAGTGACTACTGAATAAATAATGAAATGAAGGCAGAAACAAAGATTTTTTTCAAAACTAATGAGAATGAAGATACAATATACCAGAATATCTGGGACACATTTAAAGCAGTGAGTAGAGAGAAATTTATAGCACCAAATGCCCACAAGAGAAAGGAGGAAAGATCTAAAATCAACACCCTAATGTCACGATTAAAAGAACTAGAGGAGCAAGAACAAACAAATTCAAAAGGTAGCAAAAGACAAGAAATAACTAAGATCAAAGCAGAACTGAAGGAAACAGAGACACAAAAAAAAACCTTCAAAAAATCAGTGAATTCAGGAGCTGGTTTTTTGAAAAGATCAACAAAACAGATACACTGCTAGCCAGACTGATAAAGAAGAAAAGAGGGAAGAATCAAATAGATGCAATAAAAAATGATGAAGGGGATATCACCAGTTATTCCACAGAAATACAAACTACCATCAGAGAATAGTATAAACATGTCTATGCAAATAAACCAGATAATCTAGAAGAAATAGATAAACTCCTGGACACTTACACCCTCCAAAGAGTAAACAGGAAGAAGTCAAATCCCTGAATATACCAATAACAAGGTCTGAAATTGAGGCAGCAATTAATAGCCTACCAACCAAAACAAGTCCAGGACCAGATGGGTCACAGCCCAATTCTACCAGAGGTACAAAGAGGAGCTGGTTCCATTTGAAACTATTCCAAACAATAGAAAAAGAGGGACTCCTCCCTAACTCATTTTATGAAACCAAAAACATCCTGATACCAAAACCTGGCAGAGACGCAACAAAAAAAGAAAATTTCAGGCCAATATCCATGATGAACATCAATATGAAAATCCTCAATAAAATACTGGCAAACTGAATTCAACAGCATATCAAAAAGCTTATCAATCACAATCAAGTTGGCTTCATCCCTGGGACACAAGGCTGGTTCAACATATGCAAATCAATAAATATAATACATCACATAAACAGAACCAATGACAAAAACCACGTGACCATCTCAATAGATGCAGAGAAGGCCTTCGAAAAAATTCAGCAGCTTTTTATGCTAAAATCTCTCAATAAACTAGGTATCAATGGAACATATCTCAAAATAATAAGAGCTATTTATGACAAACCCACAACCAATATCAAACTAAATGGTCAAAAACTGGAAGCATTACCTTTGAAAATCAGCACAAGACAAGGATACCCTCTCTCACCACTCCTATTCAACATAGTATCGGAAGTTCTGGCCAGGGCAATCAGGTAAGAAAAAGAAGTAAAAGATATTCAATTAGGAAAAGAGGAAGTCAAACTGTCTCTATTTACAGATGACATGATTGTATATTTAGAAGATCCCATTGTCTCAGTCCAAAATCTCCTTAAGCTAATAAGCAACTTCAGCAAAGTCTCCGAATACAAAATCAATGTGCAAAAATCACAAGTATTCCTATACACCAATAACAGACAGAGAGCCTAATCATGAGTGAACTCCCATTCACAATTGCTACAAAGAGAATTAAATACCTAGGAATACAACTTACAAGGGATGTGAAGGGCCTCTTCAAGGACAACTACAAACCACTGCTCAAGGAAATAAGAGAGGACACAAACAGATAGAAAAATATTCCATGCTCATGGTTAGGAAAAATCAGTATCTTGAAAATGGCCATACTGCCCAAAGTAATCAATGCTATCCCCATTAAGCTACTATTGACTTTCTTCACAGAATTGGAAAAAAATACACCTTAAATTTCATATTGAACCAAAAAACAGGCAGCATAGCAAAAACAATACAAATCAAAAAAAAAAAAAACTGCCAGCATCACACTACCTTACTTCAAACTATGATATACTACAAGGCTACCATAATCAAAACAGCATGGTACTGGTACCAAAACAGAGATATATAGACCACTGGAACAGAACAGAGGCCTCATAAATAATGCCACCCATCTGCAACCATCTGATCTTTGACAAACCTGACAAAAACAAGCAGTGGGAAAAGGATTCTTTATTTAACAAATGGTGTTGGGAAAACTGGCTAGCCCTGAGCAGAAAGCTGAAACTGGATCCCTTCCTTATACATTATACAAAAATTAATTCAAGATTGATTAAAGATTTAAATGTAAGATCTAACACTATAAAAATGCTAGAAGAAAACCTAGGCAATACCATTTGGGACATAAGCATGGGCAAAGATTTCACGACCAAAAGGCCAAAAGTAACGGCAACAAAAGCCAAAATTGACAAATGGGATCTAATCAAACTAAAGAGCTTCTGCACTGCAAAAGAAACCACCATTAGAGTGAACTGGTAACCAACACACAGGGAAAATTTTTTGCCATCTACTCATCTGACAAAGGGCTAATATCCAGAATGTACAAGGAACTTAAACAAATATACAAGAAAGAAACAACTCCATCAAAAAGTGGATGAAGGATATGAACAGACACTTCTCAAAAGAAGACATTTATGCAGCCAACAAACATATGAAAAAAAGCTCATCATCACTGGTCATTAGAGAAATGCAAATCAAAACCACATTGAGATACCACCCCACACCAGTTAGAATGTGATCATTAAAAAATAAGGAGACAACAGATGCTGGAGAGGATGTGGAGAAATAGGAACACTTTTACACTGCTGGTGGGAGTGTGAATTAGTTCAACCATTGTGGATGACAGTGTGGTGATTCCTCAAGGATCTAGAAGTAGAAATTCCATTTGACCCAGCAATCCCATTACTGGGTATATTCCTAAAGGATTATAAATCATTATAGTATAAAGACATATGCACATGTATGTTTATTGCAGCACTGTTCACAATAGCTTGGAACCAACCCAAATGCCTATCAATGATAGACTGGATAAAGAAAAGGTGGCACATATACACCATAGAATACTATGCAGCCATAAAAAAGAATGAGTTCATGCTGTTTGCAGGGACATGGGTGAAACTGGAAACCATCATTTTCAGCAAACTGACACAAGAACAGAAAACCAAATACCACATGTTCTCACTTATAAGTGGGTGCTAAACAATGAAAACACAGACACAGGGAGGGGAACATCACACACTGGAGTCTTCGGGGGTGGGAGGCTAGGGGAGGAATAGCAGGGGTTGGGTGATTGGGGAGGGATGGCATTAGGAGAAGTATGTAATGTCGATGACAGGGCGATGGATGCAGCAAACCACCATCATGGCACATGTATACCTATG
The DNA here is from genome assembly GCA_028533165.1 of Leontopithecus rosalia. Lineage (NCBI taxonomy): Eukaryota > Metazoa > Chordata > Mammalia > Primates > Cebidae > Leontopithecus > Leontopithecus rosalia. Next base: position 87,424,755 of record CM052662.1, read on the forward strand.
TAACAAACCTGCACGATCTGCACATGTATCCCAGAACTTAAAGTGTAATAAATAAATTTTAAAAAATAGCAAAGACTTGGAACCAAATGCCCATCAATGATAGACTGGATAAAGAAAATGTGGCACATACACACCATGGAATCCTATGCAGCCATAAAAAAGGATGAGTTCATGTCCTTTGCAGGGACATGGATGAAGCTGGAAACCATCATTCTCAGCAAACTGACACAAGAACAGAAAAACAAACACCACATGTTCTCACTCATAGGTGGGTGTTGAACAATGAGAACACATGGACACAGGAAGGGGACCATCACACACCAGGGCCTGTTGGAAGGTGGGGGGCTAGGGTAGGGATAACAGAGGGGTGGGGGCCGGTGGGGATAGCATTAGGAGAAATACCTAATGTAGATGACAAGGTGATGGAGGCAGCAAACCACCATGGCATGTGTTTACTTATATAACAAACCTGCATGATCTGCACATGTACCCTAGAACTTAATGAATAATAATAATAATTTAAAAAAACAGAAAACAACAAATGTTTTCATAGATATGAAGAAATTGGAAACTTTGTGCATTGCTGGTGAAAATATAAAGAGGTACCTCCACTATGGAAAACAATATGATTGATGGTTCCTAAAAAATAGAATTACCATTCATTCTAGCAATTCCACTTCTAGGTATATACACAATGAATTGAAAGCAGAGACTCAAACAGATATTAATTTACCAACATTCATAGCACCATTACTCACAATAGCCAAAGAGTAGAAGCAATCGAGTGTCCATAGACTGATGAAAAGATAATCATGTTATATGCTTACACTGGAATATTATTTAGCCTTAAAAAGGAATGAAATTCTGTTACAACATTGATGAACCTTGAAGACCTTATGCTAAGTAAAATAAGCCAGTTACAAAAGGTCAAATATTGTATGATTATACTTACATAAGGTGTCTAGAGTCAGAAAGCAAAATAATGGTTACCAGGACCTCGGGAAAGGGATAATGGGGAGTTTTGGTTTAATGAGAACGTAGCTTATTCAGGTTGACATGATGAAAAAGCTCTGGCAACGGATAACATTGCTAATTACACAACAGTGTGAATGTTCTTCATGTCACTGAGCTGTACACACAAACATGGCTAAAATTGTAAATTGTATGCTATGTAATTTTACACATTAAAAATATAAAATTAAAATTATTTGTTGAAAGAATTGAATGAATGTGTTTTCTCTTTTCATTTCAGTTGAAAGGAAGTTTCATATTAAATGTAGTAACTGCTTTCTTCTTCTCATAATTGTAGGGATTTCTTTCAATGATCATTCTAGACAGATCATTCATTGTAACGTGCCTCAAATCTTTATGGTAAGCAGATAACAATACAGATTTATTAAATGTGAAGGAAAAACAAGGGGAAATAAAGCCTCCTGGTCTCACATCTGTGAGTTAGTTACTTACTGCTGAAATTCCAAGGGCATGAGTTCACATCTCCGTTATATCACTTAATACGTTTTATCATAATTTGTTTATTTTTTAAATATTTATTTATGTTTTTAGAGATTGAATCTCTCTCTGTCACCAAGGCTGGAGTGTAGTGATGCGATCTAGGCTCACTGCAATCCCCGCCTCCCTGGTTCCAGCGATTTTCACGGCTCAGCCTCCTGAATAGATGGGATTATAGGTGTGCACCACCACACCTGGCTAATTTTTTGTATTTTTAGTAGAGACAGAGTTTTGCTATATTGGCCAGGCTGGTCTTGAACTCCTGGCCTCAAGTGATCCATCTGCCTCAGCCTCCCAAAGTGCTGGGATTACAAGTGTGAGCCAGAATGTCCAGCCATAATTTGCTCCTTTCTCTCATTTTTCTCAATCATCTATGTGTTAATGGCAGACTGTCTTAATCAATTATCTTTCACCCAAGTTTAGCAAATTGACTCTATCATCAATAATTATTGAGGAGTGCTTCTTATTCTGTGATAGAAGGATTCTACTTTGGAATGGTAGTTGACAGAACCATTTTTGAAGAACAGCAATCAAGGGAGACACTATTGATTAATTTCAAGAGGTGAGGTTAACTGCAAGGAAAAGGGGAGCAGGCCTGGGGCCAGGGATTCGAAGTATATGCCATGTCTCCAAAGTAATTCTTACTTTCTGTGCCATCTGCCTGCAGTTGCTGTTCTCCAGGTTTCTGTTTAAATTTCATGTTTCCAAAGTGCATGATGGCCCCAGTGAGCTTATAGCATCCATACTTCTCATCAGGAAGAAAGCCCAAGATGTCCATGGCTTGCTGTAAAAAGAGAAACAGATGGCCGTGTCTTCATTTGCCTAATGGCTGCAGTGGGCACCTCACCCCCACTGTGTTCCACCTCAGGCTGTGTGCTGAAGGGAATGAGACAGCTTTGTTCAAAGCAATGCAAATCAGCCCTGTTGGCACTTGGTCACCCGCAGCCTGCTCATTCCTGTAAAAGAGAATTAGGAAGGCACAAGACTAGGCTTGTTTAGGTCCCAGTAGTTTTATACCTTTCCTGCAATGCCCTGCCCCTCTCTTGTTCCTTCCTGCAACAGATCACTTACTGCCTATATGAGGTCAATTATTTTGCCTTTCGTGGTTATGGCAGAAAGCACCATATCCGCTGGGTTGCTTATTTCTGTGGTCCCACATGTTCTCCTGACTTTATTCCAGAGCAGACACATTTCAAAGAGTGGTGAAAGGAAATGTTTAAGAAAAGCCACCTCCCCATAAAAGTGCAGCCTAAGAGTCCGCTGCACAAGATGGGCATTCTCATCCTCTCCAGGAGGGAAGAAATTGGTACAGTCTTTCTGTGGTTAATTTAGAATGCGTACCAAGAGACTAGAAAAAATTCATAATCCTTAGTATTTTCACATCTAGGAATTTAGCATAGGGGAACCTGCTATACAGAAAAAGTGTTTAGCCACAAAGACATTCACCTCAGTGGGGGTGAACAAACAAACAAAAACCCCGTGAGTCTAACGCTAGGAGAAGAGCTCATTGAACAACAGGACCGATGGAACCTCGAGTTTCCACTTAAATGTTTACAAAGAGTTCCTAATGATACTTGAAACGCTTAAGTGATTAAACTGAGAAAGCAAGTT
>CM052662.1:87428374-87465891 GCA_028533165.1 Leontopithecus rosalia
CTATAATCCCAGCACTTTGGGAGGCCGAGGTGGGTGGATCACGAGGTCAAGAGATCGAGAACATCCTGGTCAACATGGTAAAACCCTGTCTCTACTAAAAAAAAGAATACAAAAAATTAGCTGGGCATGGTGGCACGTGCCTGTAATCCCAGCTACTCAGGAGGCTGAGGCAGGAGAATTGCCTGAACCCAGGAGGTGGGGGTTGCGGTGAGCCGAGATTGTGCCATTGCACTCCAGCCTGGGTAACAAGAGTGAAACTCCGTCTCAAAAAAAAAAAAAAAAAGAATTATTTACATTTGGCTTTGGAATAATGTTTTGTCTTAGCTCTGAAAGCACTTCCCTGACACCTAGGAATTCTAGTTTTCCTTCTCAAATATTATAATAATGCACTATATTTATTTTCATATGTATAGTTTCATTTGGTCGTCACAGCAATGGAGGAATGTAGATAGGACAAGTATTATTATCTCCTTCGATACAGGAGGAAACCAGGGCTCAATAAAGTGAAGTCGTTACTCCAATTACACAGCCAGAGATGGTCAAGGACAGGAAATTGGAGCCCAGGACTACCTGGGAAATACTCGTCCTCACACCACTTCTGTTTGACCGGACTACAGAAAAGCAAACTCCACTGTGTACTAGGCTGGGAAGATGAACAACTTCTGCTAACACTTGTCTCTTTGCTGCCAGCGCGTTTCTATGAGGAAGGATTGTTTTGTCCAAAAATATTAATAGAAAATTATGTAGATTGCTATGTTTTAAGTAATTATTTACGGTGTTGATTTTAATAAATGCATCATCCAATTATCTGTGATGCTTAGGAGCAATTTTTATTTTCTTTCTGGCACCACTATTATCTTGTTCCCTATTATCTAATTACCTGGGCTAAGCCTCTGCATGACCAGTTCTGACCTCAGGGATAGTTCTGTTAATGTATTTGATTTGATGGATTGTAATTAGCCTAAAATCCAATCACAGTCATGAAATCCAATGACTGGAAACTGGGAACTGATCCAAGACTGGTCTGTGATGGAAATATAATATCCTCCATAACTGGCTTAAATTATAATTGGTTATATTAAAGTCTAATTTGACTAATTCTGAGTACAAGAACGACATTCAGCCAGTTCTTATGTTGCACTATTGAGTAACTGGAATTAAGACATGTAGGTAGCTTGATGCTATATCACACTGTGAATCTGATTTCTAAATCTCCAATTAGCTGAAATTCAGCCCAGACATGTACAAGTAGCTGGAAAAAGAATAACATTTATTTAGAGATTTCAAAGTAGAACGCGGCCTTTTTTTAAACAAGGCTAAATCCTCACTAGCCTTTGTCCTTGCCTGTAACTACCAAGGGCTTGTGATCAGGGTGAGCAAGTGTCCTGATGATCTTTCATTTAGTGCTGGCTGAGTGACCTGCCAACGCAGAAGAGTGTCAGAGGGCAGAGCTCCCACATCAGAAAACACTGGAGAGCCAGAGACAACTAAAGCCTGCAACCTTACCAGAGCCTTTCCCTGTCTTCTTCCCACCCTCTCGTCTCAATCACAGTCCCCTCTCTACTGTGGCATTCACTGATAGCTAAGAGGTTTCTGGGAAAGCCTTCGTCTATGACCATTCCTGCAGGTGTCTATGTTATAACTGTGGCTCCTTGAAGAGAAAACCTGTCTTAGGACCAAGTGTGTAGGGCCCAGGCCTAGGCTGCCTCCCAGCCACCCTCCTTTTCTGTGGATACCTCCATTCCTACCCTGAATACTCAGAGGTCCTCAATTCTCAGTTTCCTAGAGGCTGATTGCACCCCAAGCAAAGAAGTTAGTCTCTAGAACTGAAGGCTCTTCTCTATCAATCAAATATCCTAGTCGCCACCTTGAAGTAGCAAAATAAAGTGAAGCCGGAAGCCACCACATGTCTCACCATCCAAGGCTGTGGCCTGTAGCAGAAGCAGCTCAGCCTCGCTTCTTCTGAGGAAGGTTGCAGCTTCTCCAAGCTCTGACAGATCCATCCTCATTAAAGTGATCCACCAACAAAGGGCTAGGGCTGAACACGAGTAGAAAAGATTCTCTCTGCAAAAAATAATGTATAGAGAAAAAAAAAGTGGAAACGAGGCATCAAGCTCCAAACGAGCAACCATTCACATAGACCAAAGAGTGTTAAGTTTTCCTTTAACTCCCTGTGCTCCGTCTTTCTCTTTGCTGTCTCAAATTTATGACAAAATTGGACTCAAGAATACCTGACTGTAGCAGGGCTGACTTATTCACTAGACATAGAAGGCACAGTGCCTGAAGCCCACGATGCTTTCGGGGGCCCATGAAAACGTTTATTTTAAAATCAGAAGAAAAATATAATATGAATGATACAAAATAGTGAACAGAGCCTGGATTATATTTATTGTTATGCCAACACAGTTATGAAATCTGATTTTTAATATTGTTTTTGTGGAGAAATGGTCTTTAAAAGACAGAAGTAGGCCGGGCGCGGTGGCTCATCCCTATAATCCCAGCGCTTTGGGCTGCTGAGGCGGGTGGATCATGAGGTCAAGAGATCGAGACCATCCTGGTCAACAAGGTGAAACCCCGTCTCTACTAAAAATACAAAAATTAGCTGGGCACGGTGGCTCACGCCTGTAATCCCAGCACTTTGGGAGGCCGAGGCGGGTGGATCATGAGGTCAAGAGATCGAGACCATCCTGGTCAACATGGTGAAACCCCATCTCTACTAAAAATACAAAAAATTAGCTGGGCACGGTGGTGCATGCCTGTAATCCCAGCTACTCAGGAGGCTGAGGCAGGAGAATTGCCTGAACCCAGGAGGCGGAGGTTGCGGTGAGCCGAGATCGCACCATTGCACTCCAGCCTGGGTAACAAGAGTGAAACTCTGTCTAAAAAAATAAAAAATAAAATAAATAAAAGACAGAAGTGCCTATAGCCTGTGAAAGTCATCATCAACCTAGTTATATCCAGGCGGACAGACAGACCATCATAGACAGGATATGGTTACAAAGAGAAGTGATTCAGATAAATGTTCAGTAGTGTACAGGAAGGGATCAAAAGATAAGTGTCTTGGCAGAGATAAGTGTCTGCGAGTAGGTGATTTACAAAAATACAGGTGCAGATGGGCATTTGGGAGGCCTGGCCAAGAGCAGTAATGAGGAAACCCAGGCTGACGGTGGCTGGCAGGTTACAGGGTGATGAGAGTGGGGCTGCAGTAAATAACGAAGCTCATTGGCTCAAGCAAGGCAAGTACCAGTCTTAAAGGGACTGAGTTGCTAGGCAAATTATCAAGGCTGAAGTCATTGAGCACCCGCTCTGTACCAAACGCTGTACATAGTTTACCTTTAATTTTCACACTTTACATTTGATAGCAGGGAGGAGAAGAAATAGAAACTGGAGGCCGGGCGCGGTGGCTCAAGCCTGTAATCCCAGCACTTTGGGAGGCCGAGGCGGGTGAGTCACAAGGTCAAGAGATCGAGACCATCCTGGTCAACAAGGTGAAACCCCGTCTCTCCTAAAAATACAAAAAATAGCTGGGCACGGTGGCACGTGCCTGTAGTCCCAGCTACTCAGGAGGCTGAGGCAGGAGAATTGCCTGAACCCAGGAGGTGGAGGTTGCGGTGAGCCGAGATGGTGCCATTGCACTCCAGCCTGGGTAACAACAGCGAAACTCCATCTCAAAAAAAAAAACAAACAAGAAAGAAATAGAAACTGGGCCTTCATGATCTTAAATCTGAAGCTATTCTCTCTATTTGGACGAAAAAAAAGTCTTCCTCTTCATGCAAGTGTGCAAGGCAAGTGTTACTAACCCCACTTATAGATGAGAAGGTAGAGGAGGACTGCCCAAGTTTGCTTAGCTCAAATTCTGCCTTTGAGGACAGATCAGAACCAACTTCAGAATGAGCTATAATCACGTTCTATCTTGAAATGAACAAATCCAATAAACTCATTTCACTGCACTTAATCTGCGCTCTTCGTGGTGGCTTGGATAGGTATAGTGGTATCACTTCTAGGATCTAGGTTCAGGTTTAAAGCAAATGGTTTAAAGCAAAGACTAATGGTCTGGGCTCAGAGTTAGTTTTGTTTTTGCCAGAAAGTAGGCATGTGACTTGTGGGCATCAGCCCTAGTAAGTGCAGTTTTCTCGCCTATGCAATGCAAGGACTACTCTTGACGTGTAGGAACATTTCCTGATGTGGAGAGAAGAAAAGATGCTCAAGAGAAGCAACGTGAATTCCCTCCGGAGAAGGGACTGGAGGTGGCATTTCTCAGCAGAAAAGACAAACTGATTTTTCTGTGGGTGAGCATTCAGATTCAGGTTTTGTAACCACTACAGCAATAATGTCATTAGACATTTGAATGTAGAAGAACTCAAGATAAAGGAGAGCTCTGAAAGTAAGGCAGAGAAATTTAGAAACAGACGATGGGAAACTCATTGCCTCTTTGGGCAGGGACATGAGGACGCAGTATTTAGGGAAATGGCTCTGGCAGCGTATTCTGGGTAGATGGGGATAAGGAAAACCTGTAGTCAGGGAGACAAGTTGTGAGTCTGCATTTGTGAAAGAATGCACTGTGTCCTCCTCCTCTCTGTATGTGTGACTTCCCGGTGGCTTACGCTCAGTAGAGTTCAGGAAGTATAATTGGAATATAAAAGGTATCCATTAATATATGTGTGTACAAGCTTCCTGAAAAGATCCCTAAGGAATGGATATCTGTCTGAGTAGTGAGAACAGGAGGTGGGAAGAAGGAGAGAACTGCCTTTCATTTCATTCCATTCTAGCCTGTCAATGTGTGCCATGTGCTTATATTTCATAATTAACAGATTTTTTACAAGTAGTTCTTATTATAACATCAGAGATGAAAAGATCACAGCAAGACATAGAGCGCACAGCTGTGTAATCTCCTTCCAAGTTTGGAGCATTTAACATATTTAAAGGTATACAAGGAACAGAATGTGTAGGAGCAGGCACTAGAAAGTAGGAAACAGTAGGTGCCAGGAGTAGGGGGGCCTGGCAACCACTTGGAGGTAGGTAACTGAAGCCAAGAGAATGATTCACCTGAGCAAAAACAGGATTGAAATCCTCCTTTCTCCTTGGACCCTTCGGCATTCATTAACCCCCTAATGTCCTACTGACTTCGGGGTCCCTTTAGGTTCCAGTAGCACATATGGCTTTAGCATTTCATAGAATAACACACTTGTCACAGCCCAGTCCCAGCAACATCTTAAAATAGAAAATGAAAGAGCCCAAATGCCCGAAAGAAGTAAACAAATTAACCTTGACAGCAAAATAATCAGGAAGCTATATTTTGTGAATGACAGAGAAACATAGATGAGTATAGAACTAAATATAGAACTAAAAGTAATTCTCTTAGAAGGAAAAGTTCATCTACATGTTGAAAGGAGATTATGTTCAAGACTGGTATACTTGTACATGTTTATCAGAGGATTCTGATGTCCACTTGTATCTGCTATTGCATATATTTACAAGACAGGAGAGCAGGGGGCAGCAATGGAATGCTGGGAGAAGAGGGAAGGGTAGGGCAGAAGGGCTGCATCCACATTGCTGTGAGTCTCACTTCTAGTGCCCAGCTCTACCTCTGAACATTCAGGAGCTTGATTTATCAATACATCCTGGCGTGCTTAAGCTCTGGGAATCACATCACTATGCTGCTAAGAATGCATATAATTCATCACCCAAACCTGGACATACTTTTTCTTACTGGGATTTTTAAGAAGGGATGTTATTAATATTTAAATCAGGACAACAAACTTAATCTAAGGTTGTCCCAAGCAAATAGGGACATATGGACCATCTACTAATATGAAAATCGATGACTCGAAATGGTAATTTCTAAACTGACAATGAGGGTACACCTTTTTCATAACTGCAAAGTCCATTTACTTGTCTGAGTGACCCACAGGACACAGAGACAAAGCCAATGGAACAGAACAGAGGCAACGGAGGCAACACAACACATCTACAACCATACAATCTGTCACAAATCTGACAAAAACAAGCAATGGGGAAAGGATTCCCTGTTTAATAAATGGTGTTGGGAAAACTGGCTAGCCATGTGCAGAAAGCAGAAACTGGACCCCTTCCTGACACCTTACACTAAAATTAACTCCAGATGGATTGAATGAAGACTTAGACATAAGACCTGGCACCATGAAAACCCTAGAAGAAAACCTAGGCAAAACCACTCAGGACATAGGTATAGGCAAGGACTTCATGACCAAAACACCAAAAGCATTGGCAACAAAAGCCAAAATAGACAAATGGGACCTAATCAAACTCCACAGCTTCTGCACGGCAAAAGAAACAGTCACTAGAGTGAATCGGCAACCAACGGAATGGGAAAAAAATGTTTGCAGTTTACCCATCTGACAAAGGGCTGATGTCCAGAATTTACAAAGAACTCAAACAGATTTACAGGAAAAACAACAAACAATGGGCTTGTTGTTGTTGTTGTTGTTGTTGTTGTTGTCACCCTAGTTCTCCTCGTCCCCCAGCAGAGAACCCTTGGAGTCGTCTCTAATTGCTCCTTCTGTCTCATGCCACATTCAATTCATATTCACGTTTTATTGATTGTATAATTACCAGATTTTATCCACTTGTAGCCGACACAGTTTGGCGTGCCTGCTGAGCCCACACTCCTGTTAGAAGTGCCTGCTCTCAGCCACAGGAATGAGCCACAAGTAACCATATCCATAAGGTGACACTGGTGTCCTGGCCCAGCTTATAAACCAGGCTTGAGTATCTGTTCCTGGGATAATCAGAGACAGTCAGGCTATCCCACCTGGAATATAGATTTGAGATTTAGATGCCACTCTCCATCTGGGCTCTTTGCTTGAATAGGGTGATGCAAACTTGAGGGTTGGGGTTGGCATTGTGGTGTGGTCATGTGGTGCCACATGCATGCTAATCAGCAAAAGCATTAGTAGAGAGGAAGTCACAAGGAGGAGGAGAAGTGGCAATAACAGACCAAAGAGAGAGACAGAGAGAGACCACTTTCTTATATGCCAAAGAGCTTTCCTGGCAGCAGTACCTCCTGAGACCCACGCGCACTTTTTGCCTTTGGTTTCTATAAGCTCTCTCAATGACCTGTCAGTACGTTCTCATTTCTTTCCCAACTTTTAATAATCTCAAGTGAGTATTCGTTATTTGCCATCAAAATATCCTTAACAAATGCATTACGTCTCAGCCTTTGTCCTAACACAGGTTCTTAGTTTCTCTCCTAAGATGATGTAAAGACTGTGAATAACACTGAGCACATTGTCTGGTGCAGAGTAAAACCTTAATCAACGTTAACTGTTCTTATTACTATTCCACAAGCATTTACGCAGTCTTCAAACACTCTGCTAAATATGTAAGAGCTTTGCTTTCCAAATTGCTTAGTCTATCTGAGATGTGCAAAACCATAATGGAGGATGGTACCACAGGGAAGTAAAGAGGGAAGTTCACATCGTGGCAGCTATTAGCTGAGTAGAGGGAGAGAAGAGAAGGGAATTGTCTATTCGGATGGTGGTCGCTTCTGAAAGGTCACACTTTCTGGTCCTCTTACTGCTGACCACAGTAAATCTATCACTCAGCACCATCTCCTTCAATCAAAGCTAGACAATAAATGTGGAGATGAGGGGGTGCAGAAATCCATATCTCCTTGGCATTTCAGTGCCTTAACTGTAAGCAGAAACTCAAATGCTGCCTATGAAGTAAATTGTTAAAAGAGTTAAGCTCTTTTCATGTTAGCAGCCCTGATACTTTTTAAAGAAGGTTTCGGGCCGGACGCGGTGGCTCAAGCCTGTAATCCCAGCACTTTGGGAGGCCGAGGCGGGTGGATCACGAGGTCAAGAGATCGAGACCATCCTGGTCAACAAGGTGAAACCCGTCTCTACTAAAAATACAAAAATTAGCTGGGCATGGTGGCGCGTGCCTGTAATCCCAGCTACTCGGGAGGCTGAGGCAGGAGAATTGCCTGAACCCAGGAAGCGGAGGTTGCAGTGAGCCAAGATCTCGCCATTGCACTCCAGCCTGGGTAACAAGAGCGAAACTCCGTCTCAGGGCGGGGGAAAAAAAGGAGGTTTCATCATAATTGATTAGATTCGCTTGAGTTCTTCATCAAGATACGTTATTATGTGTGTTACTTTCAAAGCCTTCTACTGCTGGGAAGCCATGATGTAAGTAATAAGAACAAATATTAATATTCCTTTGAGTAAACAAACACTAAGCGTCTTTTGACACAGCCTCTTCCATTATTAAAATTGGAGACAATGCCTGAAAAGGAGAATGGATTTATCCAGATGTCAACAGCTAAAGGGAAGAATTATCAAGCACTTAAATGATCCCAAACAAGCTGAAACATATGTCTTCCGGCAGTAAATGAAACACATTTGAGTTACAAGGCCCAGTAAATGCCACAAATCTGGGGAAATGCTGCAAGATGCTCCTAATTGGGGACACTACTGGGTAGACAAATGATGCTGATGCCTCCTAGTATTCATGCTGCTGAGATAATCACGTTATGTGCCTTAATCAGCAAGGTTTCCTCCACAGAATAGCTTAAGTGGTTAGTCTTTAAGCACAAATCTACCACCCCTTAATCAGCGTCACTACCTGCAATTTATTTATTCATGTACAGTTTATCTCTCTTCAATAGCAGGGGCTTTAGGCAGGTTTTATCTTCAAAGAGGAATGTTAAAAGTTGAATTACAAATCAAGAGTATTGCACAAATTATTGATTATTTAAAGCATTTGCTCCAAAGGGTGATTATTATTACAGCTACAGGTCTCCAGGCAATGCAGACACGCCTAGATTCTGCTCCCCACTCCTTTCCCACTGGGATTTGGCTTTTCCTTCCATCCCACCACAGAACATTTTCTTTCTAATGATCTCCCAAAGACAAATCCTAAATGGGTGCTTTTCAGTTTCCAATCTTACTCACCCTCTTTGCAGTATTTGACACTCCCTCTTCTTTTTCTTCTCTTCCCCAGTTGTTCATTTACTAATCAAAGTTCCATCCACAGTAAAAATTGTGAATATCAATGACATTTCTCTTGTGCTTCCTCCTCTCACTAGTTCTTCTCTCTCAGCTTTTGCTGGCTCTTTTATCCTTTCCAGAACTACCTTCTCCTACACTTTTCTCTCTCTCAATATCTGATCAAAATGCTGGATCTCTGCACTAAGCTATTGGCTATTGATCTAGAGAAAAAATTCCGATTAAATTCTTTTTTTTGAAACAAAGTTTTGCTCTTTTTGACTAGGCCAGAGTGCAATGGCATGATCTCAGCTCACTGTAACCTCCACCTCCCAGGTTCAAGTAATTCTCCTGCCTCAGCCTTTCAAGTAGCTGGGATTACAGGCACCTGCCACCACGCACAGCTTTTTGTATTTTTGGTAGAGTCAGGGTTTCACCATGTTGGCCAGTGCTGGGATTACAGGCGTGAACCACCATGCCCAGTCACCTTCTAATTAAATTCTGTCATGCATTTATTTTAAAGTATGTCCTCTTAGGATCTGTGGATTAAAAAAGTAATAAGACTTCAAGAAGTTCCCACTCTAATGGGCATGGGCAGCAGAGATATAAATCAGTGACTATAATTCAATATGATAAACGGTAGGTTCTAGGATAGAGCAATGTACAGGGCCATACAGGTCAAGGAGGCATAACCAACTCACCTGTATTTTTTTGGGATGGAGGTTTTTTTTTTGAGATGGAGTTTCGCTGTTGTTACCCAGACTGGAGTGCAATGGCAGAATCTTGGCTCACCGAAACCTCTGCCTTCTGGGTTCAAGCAATTCTCCTGCCTCAGCCTCCCGAGTAGCTGGGACTACAGGCACGCACCATCATGCCCAGCTAATTTTTGTATTTTTAGTAGAGACCGGGTTTCACCTTGTTGACCAGGATGGTCTCGATCTCTTGACCTCGTGATCCACCTGCCTCAGCCTCCCAAAGAGCTGGGATTATAGGCGTGAGCCACCTTGCCTGGCCTATATTTGTATTTTTAAGAATAACAGTTTACAATTTAAAGGAAGGAATCTCAAATATCCCTGAAATGATACCTTTGGAAACCATACCAATATACTATTTAACAGAAGCAAGTCTGAGTGTATCAGAAAGTTACCATTTCTGAATGTGTATCACACACCAGGTACCAGGTTAAGTGCTTTATATATAACAACTCTTAGCTTTGCAATAGCTCTATGAAGGACATATGTAATAACTTTTATTCTATCGAAACACTGAGTCTTAGAGAACTAGCGAGTGTTGCCTGTAGTTTTAAATCCAGATACGTGAAAGTCATTCTTGTTTCTACTTTGTTAATCTTTCCATCCAATCAGTTGCCAAGCTCTGCTAACTCTTTCTCAGTACCAGTCAAACCATCTGCATCTCTCCGTCGCCCCTGCCAGCATCTGGATCAAGGCCATCACCATTTTTCTGCTGGCTTATTGCTGTATTCTCTTAGTCTCTTGACAGCAGCCAATCCAGAATGAGGCCCCCAAGCAGAGAAACACAGTTACTGTACTATCTTACTTTAAAAACAATGCATGTTCACACTCGTAAGTCAGTGTTGAACAATGAGAACACATGGACACACGGAGGGGACCATCACACACTGGGACCTGTCAGGGGGTGGGGAGGCTAGAGGAGGGATAGCAGGGGGTGGGGAGGATTGGGGAGGGCCAACATTAGGAGAAATGCCTAATATAGATGATAGGGGGATGGATTCAGCAAACCACCATGGCACGTGTATACCTACGTAACAAACCTGCACATTCTGCACATGTACCCCAGAACTTAAAGTATAATAAAAATAAAAAGAGATCATTCTGCATCCTGTGATAAAACCCCAACATGTGAACAGAGTCTGTAGAGTTCTCCATCCTATTGCCTGACTGATTCTCCCACCCCTATCTGTCTTACTGTCTCATCCCCCAGCTTGACCTGGCTCAGACACTGCTAATAGATGCCAGGAGAACTCTCTGAGCTCTGGGTGTCCACACATCATGTGACCCCTGCCGGGAACATTCAGCCCTGTCCCACCTCCTCTGGCTAATTCTTGATCATCCTTTGGGTCTCCGGTAGACAACATTTCTAGGTTCGTTCCGTCAGCTCGATATGTGCTTAGATTTCTTCGCTACTTGCATCATGATAATTTTCATCCTATGATTATATAATTGCCCATCTACCAAATGAAACATAAGCAATCTGAGGGCCGGGACTAGATCTGAAGCACTCAGAGAAGACTAGTTCTTTGCACAGTCTAGAGTTTTCATAAACACTTAGGGAATGAACCAACAAATAAAGTAGACCCATCGGTCTGACTTCTGAGTCCCTGCTCTTAAGCATGATGCTATACTTCCTCTAGCTGAGCTTCCAGCCTATGAGGGGGTGATGTTCTTGATTAGAAAAGCATCTAAGCAAAATGCAACATATCTATACAGGCAACATGTCCTTGTTCTAAAAAACCATCACCACTTCATTTCTAAGTTGGATGAGAAAAATTTAGATTTACAGTTCAAAAGAAGTATGCTAGGGATAAAAATCAACTGGGATACCATATCAAGAAAACCAAACTGGTAGGGAAAGACTTAAATAAGCAACTTATTTTTTAAATAAAGGTATGTAAGTCAATACATCTGAATTGTATTGCCCCAAGATTTTTGAATCCATTGAATCTGAGAACTAAAAGTTCTTTAATATCAGCTGTCCCAGTGCTTCATAATTTACAGGCGAGTATGCAAGGACAAGCAAAATACATGCTTGACTCACTTCACCAACCAATAACAGTGGAGCAGGACGAAATCACCAATAGTTTTGAGCAGAGCTGAGGGAAGATGCTGATGATAGATCTATGAAGAGGAACTGAAGGAAACTAAGATTGAGAGCTGTACTTCTGTGCTTCATAACTGAACGCAAATATACCCTCCTATAAATTACTAGTTAATACCACAGTCATGGAATAAATACTAGCTCAAATCACATTGTCGTGATAATATTCCTTAGGGTCAGTGACCCATGATCTGCCTAATAGAGTGACACCAGTTTAGAATTGAGGCTGCTGTTATTCAACACAAAAGATATGCATTAAATATTTTTAGTGATTCTAAAAGGTGATATATAGATTCAAGGTATTAATTGCATTATTTTCAATAATTTATTGGTTTCATATTTTCTGAATGTTCTTAACCCAGAATAATTATGAGTTTTAACTATATACAAATGTAGTAAACATCTTTACATAATATTCAGATATACTTATCTAAAATAAAACTAGACTACTATGTATTCTAGTTCAATAAATATAACAATTTTTTGAACACCCAATAAGTGCCAAGAATTATCAAAATGCTTGGGATAGCAGAATAATTAAGATATGGCTTCTGTTTCAAGATTCAAGTCTAGCAGGAACCAAGATTTGTCAATACAGTTTTCAATATGGCAAGTAAAATAAGAGATATACATTCTCCAAAAGATTATACTAAAACAAATTGCTGTTAAAATTCTCACCTCAGAGCAACTATCCTTTTGTTTCATATAACAACCCCCATGCAAAAACTATCAGTAAAAATAGCAAATTGTTTTTCATACCCGCTATTCAATGTACTGGTGGAAAAGGGAGAGATAGAAACCTACCTTGGAAAGATCAAAAGAAATGAGCAGACCAGGGTTGAGTCAAGACTTTATACACTCTTGTCAAGGTCAATGGTGACAGCCTCAGTCAATTTTACCATTGTTTCTAAATTTGTCTACTGGTTTTGAGAAGTTGAACCCTTGGATCTGGATTTGGCACCCCAAATACCTCTGAGGCAAGGGTATGAGATGTCAGAATATGATTCCATTTCTATAACCAAAATCCACAGACTAATTTGACTCATTCCCCAAATGCTTGCTACATAAGAGGATTAGACAATATTAATAAGAGAAGCAGCAACACCCTCTGAGGTGGCATCAATTTTGGACTCTTGGGCTCTAGTGCTGTCTCTCCAATGATTTGGAGCAATTAAGTTAAGGGTCTCAACATTTTCCATATTGCCAAGAAAATAGTTAATCATTGTTATCTACTATTTATTTAGGCTATTCTAAAAACACTAAGAAACAGTATTTATTGGCTGGGCGCGGTGGCTCAAGCCTATAATCCCAGCACTTTGGGAGGCCAAAGCGGGTGGATCACGAGTTCAACAGATCGAGACCATCCTGGTCAACATGGTGAAACCTCATCTCTACTAAAAATACAAAAAAATTAGCTGGGCACGGTGGCACGTGCCTGTAATCCCAGCTACTCAGGAGGCTGAGGCAGGAGAATTGCCCGAACCCCGGAGGCGGAGGTTGCGGTGAGCCAAGATCGCGCCATTGCACTCCAGCCTGGGTAAGAAGAGCGAAACTCCATCTCAACTCAAAAAAAAAAAAAAGAAAGAAACAGTATTTATTAAGGGTGTCTTATGTTCCAAATGATTGTTCCCATCAATTTGCATATGTAAATTCATATAAGCCTCATAACAACCTAAGATAGATTTTATTATTCCCATTTTAAGATGTGGAAACAAAGGCAGAGGTAATAAGCCAGTAATTTTGGGATACAATATTTGAGCCTAGATGTTGGGCTTCAAAATCTATTCTTATAATAATTATGATATACAATTTTTATCTCATACCTCTTATGCAGTTCTTTAGTTTTTTCCTACACAAAAGTGTAATTTTTACAAGTTTCCTGTCTATCCAAAGAAGTGCATTTCTATTTGTCTCTTTCGACATTGAGAAATTTTTCTTTTACTGAGTGTCTAGGTGAAGCAAACAGCTAACTGATTGCTATAAATGGGGAGATTAGCCATTAGGCCTTTGACTTTGAATTACTTTCTTAGGACTTACAAGCCTTTTACAAAACCTTAAAATGTCTCTCTGCAGCAAAAGAGTTTCTGCACTATTTTTAAAATGGCTCTTTGGAAATAATGTAAAAAAAGAAGCAAACTCTTCGAGTCATAGGAAACAGTTTATGCAATCAGTTCTCACTTCTCATGGGTCAGTTCCGCATAACTATTTCACAGAAACAATTTATTAACCATTTCCCATTGAGGAATAAAAGATAGTAGAGAGACACCTCTACTGAAGTCTATTACAACAGCATTGAGGGCAGAAATAAGCTAATAGTAAATGCTGAATCAAGTACTTATAATTACACCCAGTCAATTTTACCAAAATAAGTCAATATGGCAGTCTAATTGAGATGATCCTTGTTGCTTCTAACAGGAATGTGATTTAATTAGAATCTCCAGCGATGGTAAATAGGTAAACTGAAGTCACCAGGAACCTCACAGAAATCCCAGGCAATATGAGATGAAGCAATAGCTATAAAACCCTAGCTGGCTTTGTGTCCACAGGAAATGGACATGAAAGCTCCCCACTTGGCCTTTGGGAGGCTGCAAGCCATTTGAAAATGGAGTGCCTGGTGTCTGAATAAAAGGGTGTGGTGTTGTGTCCGGACATTTGTAAAAGATTCAGTCCAGATCAAGCAAACAAAACAGTTTAACTTCCATTTCAAGGAGCTCTGAGGATTCAAGATGTTCAATTGTGGAAGAAATTAACAGGACTGGGTTTACGAGGGGTTTAGTTTGAAATAAATGAGAGACAGCTGTTAAAAGTAATAAGCCTATTTCCATCTTTGAAAGGTTGGGAGACATGTCTCAGTAGACTCTGAGGGCAGGCTGTGGGGAGCAAGAGAATGTGTATGTAGTGAACATGGTAGACAAACAGAGGGGGATTGTGGTCCTGTCTACAAAAAAAATCCCAAGAAAGGGCAAGAGGCATGATCAGGGAGATGCTGGTGTGGCTTAGTAGGCATTTGGTAGTTGACAAATCTGAAGAGTAGACAGGTGTGGCAACTCGAGATTTAAATTCTACCTATGGCATCATTTATTGTAACCCCTGGAACGTGAGGCAGTGTTACTTCTTCTCTGGGTTGAACAGGGAATAGGGATCAAAACAAGGGTCTTAATGTAAAGCAAGATCTTTTAAAAAAATCAAGTGAGGACTAAGCTCTGTTAACAGTTGCTGTATCCAAACGATTCAATCCCATAGAATCTGTGGGTGGCTGACTTGATGACAAAATTAAAGTAACTATTCCCAGCATAGAGCCCCTCTGAAGATTTCTTGTCTATTGACGACCACAAGTTGTCCTGCTTCACATATAGTTGATCTAGTACTGTAATTCACAGAACCAAATGTCAAATCTGAAACCTTTCTAATATAATTGCTAAAAGAGGAAATGTTTTTTAGCATTTATGACACAGATGTTACCCAACTATTTGAGAGCCAAATAATTCATATGATGGTGTTCTGAGACCCAATTTTAAACGCCAGTTATTCCTTCCCGTTCCTAAAGAAGGGTTGATATCATAACAAATGTTAGAATGTATTAGGTGATGGAGGGAGGGAAAGAGGGCATCTTCCACGCAGATTTTCTACAGATTTACAAAGGAAGAAAATCCTCTCACTTCCAAGATGCCTATCTTCCTTCTTTCCCAGTTTTGTTGGTGTGATTTGAGAATGAGAACATTTGTCAAAGGACTTAATGTGTGGATATAAAATGACAGTTTCATATTTGTTAGAATGTAACATCATATGCTTCTGAGGAGAATTCATTATTAAAGATGTTTGTTATATTTAAATGAGAATGAGTTATAAAACAGTATCTACAACATATTTAAGATTATATGCATAATAAAAGTTGTAAACTGGCTATTGCTGGGTAGTGAGATGATGGATTCTTTTAAAATGATTTTGCAACTCTATATTTTCCACTCTTCTCTTTTTTTTTTTTTTTTTTTTGAGATGGAGTCTCACTCTGTCACCAGGCTGGAGTGCAGTGGCATGATTATGGCTCACTGCAACCTCTGCCTCCAGGGTTCAAGTGATTCTTCTGCCTCAGCCACCTGGGTAGCTGGGACTACAGGCACGTGCCACCAGGCCCAGCTAATTTTTGTATTTTTAGTAAAGACAGCATTTAACCATGTTGGCCAGGCTGGTTTCGATCTCCTGACCTTGTGATCCACCCCACTTTGGCCTCCCAAAGTGCTGGGATTAAAGCGTGAACCACTGTGCCTTTTCTTTCTATAATAAAAATATCTTTTTTGTTCAATAAAGATTATCTTAAAACAAGGTGATGGTCAGTATTTCTGGGTATAAATTAGGGTCAGAATTAGATATATTTCATATTGAAACATTACAGTGTACCCTGTAAATATATACAATTACTATTTGTCAAATAAAAATAAAATCAAACTTTAAAAGTTTGATCAAAGTCATTTATATGTTTTTATACATACACTATATAATATGCCCCTGTAAATATATAAATAAAATATAATTAATTTTACATATCAAGAAGTTAAACATGTCATAAAGCTTGGGGTTTATTTTTTGGCTTGCCTTTGTCCTTCTGTCATAGCCCGTATTAGATCTTGGATTCTCTTAACCCTTCCACTCATATTACCCTCTTGCTTTTACTCATCCCACACATAACCCAGATTAACAATTTAAGACGTACTCTTCAATATTTTTCTCCATGCTTATGTGCTCAGGTAAACAAATACTCAGACACATCGCATATTGCTGTGGGTTATTTAACAAAATAAGAACAATTAGATACAGGCCTCTATGTCCTAATTCTTCTCACTCAATAATACCTCACTGAAAATCTGCCAAATCAACTGCCGCAACTCAAATGCAGGATTTTAATGATTTCATATCACACCTTATGTATCATAATTTATTCAGCAATTCCCCATGGACCATTTTTTTTTTTGCCGTTATAAAAATGTAATCAGCATCTTTGTATGTGTCATTACTCATGATTTCACTTATTTGCAAAAGTATCCTGGGATGGGAATGTTAAGTCAAAGAAAATACACATTTAAAATTCTAATAGATATTGCCAGATTGTTTTCCAAAAAGGCAGTGACAGTTAACAATTTCAACAGTCATATATGAAAATACTTTTCCTGCATTACGGACAGTAATAGACCTTTTCATTCTTTATAACTTTTTGACAATCCAATAGGTATAAAGTAATATTTCATTGTTAGTTTAATTTCATTTCTCTATTAAGTAATTTGAACAACTTTTCAAATACTCATTTGGATTAGTTCTTGTCTGAGTTGTTTTTTCTGCCTGCTTATTTTGTCTACTTTTCTATGGGGGTATTTGCCTTTTCCTTTCAATTTGCAATAGTTCTTTGTACATTTTGTGAGCTAATCTTGTCTTTTATTATTAATTTAATTTACCAAATTTATTATTTTTATTCTTAATTCACTTATGGTAACTTTTGTCTTACATTTTTATTGTTTTTCGTTTTTGTTTGTTGGTTTGTTTGTTTTGAGACGGAGTTTCGTTCTTGTTACCCAGGCTGGAGTGCAATGGCGCGATCTCGGCTCACCACAACCTCCGCCTCCTGGGTTCGGGCAATTCTCCTGCCTCAGCCTCCTGAGTAGCTGGGATTACAGGCACGCGCCACCATGCCCAGCTAATTTTTGTATTTTTAGTAGAGACGGGGTTTCACCTTGTTGACCAGGATGGTCTCGATCTCTTGACCTCGTGATCCACTCGCCTCGGCCTCCCAAAGTGCTGGGATTACAGGCGTGAGCCACTGCCCCCGGCCTGTCTTACATTTTTATACAGTTAAATATGCCTATCTTTTCTTTTTATAACTTAACACTTTTTTGCTCCAGCCTTGGAGGATTATAAATGGTTATATTTAGTCAGTATTTCTTGGTAGTCCTAGTATTAGTTGCCAAGGGTAACAACAACAATAACAAAATTGCCCTTTGCAAGTAGAGAAGTTAAAAACAGAAAAACCTTAAAATAACAATGACTTAAATACAGCCAAAGTTTATTTCTCTCATTAAGTCTGGAAGGAGTTAATCCAGGGCTCCTATGTATATCCCAATGTAAGAGAGCAGGTTTCTTCTGTCTTGATGGCTGTTCATGGCTTTTATTCCCTAGGTCAGGGCATGATTCAACATTCTGGTAGAGACCCAGCCATTTTATTTATTTCCACTTGGAAAGAAAGAAGAGAAGAAGAGACATGTCCTTTAAGGATTTTTCCCAAACATTGTCTGACATTTCCATTCACATCACATTATCAAGAACTTAATTACACAGTTACACCTAGTTGCAAAGGATGCTTATGTTTCCCTGGCCACTGTTGTAGAAAGTCTATGAAGTCCTGATTTCAGCTAAAGAATAGGGGTTCCAGTCTTTAGGAGATGGAAAAAACGGCTATTGGTCACTGCAATTACTTCAAAAGAGTAATTAGCTGACATATTTTAAAACTAGTGATTTGGGATAAAATGATTTTGTAAAGATGCTATGCTACTCTAAATAAAACAGATAAACAATGACTAGTAAATGAATGAACTCACTTTTAATATTTTTCTAGAGCTCGTTTATTTACCTTAACCTCTCTCTTCCAAACGATCACTCCCAGTAATCATCTTCTGTAGCTACATGGGTTCAGATGTTTTAGCAGATAACATCTACTTATTAGAAAAATTTCTGTCAGCCAGAATGACCCAGCACACTGCATTGCTCAGTTGCATTAATTGCTTATCTCACACATCTGATGGTCTTAGCAATTTAGAAACTTCCCTCATAAACATGGTAATAGGATAAACGAAAGAATCAACTGGACCAAAAACACTTTCCAGCTAGAAGGATTAATGCTACTGGGTGTTTTTTTAACAAGTGGCTCTATTCAAAGGAGTATCTTCTGTTTAGATGCTCTCATGTCTAGCCCATTTTTAATAAGATTACACATTGACAAAACGTAATAAATTTTATCTTTAACTGGTAAAGATGGAGGCAAAGCAGATGCCATGGCTTATAACGTGCGCTGTTATCTGTTTGCTGTTTGGACCTGAGCAATAACTTTCAAAATTGATTTCACTGATGTCTGCTATATATTAAAAATAATGCAGACTTTTTGATGAAATCAGATCTCCAATTTTGAAATAAAATATCGGTATTATTAAATAAATGGTCTGGAATTAGAATTAAGGGCATATAGTAGGCAAACAAACATGTTTTGATTTTATTATTTGATCAGGTCTAGTAGCAATATGAAAAAAAAAGAAAAGGGAAGAAATATCCGGTTCTGAGCTACTCATTTACAATTCCAATATCTGGGAAAACTCCCGGGTCTGTCATTCAGCAGAACAACTTCTTCCCTCATGATTGAAACTCAACTCAAATGTGCCAAATGGGCCAATAAAGCTAGACTCTTAAACAGTGATGCTTCGATAAATAAGCTCACCATGCAGCACTTTATTTATCAGTTCATGCCACCAACAAGTACATTAAAATGACAACTTATGCAAATTAGAGCATACCTAATTTTCCAGCTGTGAGGCATATACTTCCACATCGAGCTTCTATTAGTGTCACCAAACTAAAGAAGATAAAGTTGTCAATTCTAAAATTTATTTTCCCTGTTTGCTTCCTTTTTCTATTTCTGTTTTCTCACTTGTGAGGGTAATGCTCTCTGATCTGTTCACAGGTTTCCAGTCAGTTCAGCTCATGATCTATTTACTGAGCCAGTCAAGGAGTGGGCACCGGTGAATAAGGAAGGTCCCTGCCCTCAGGGAACTGGTGCTCCAGAGCAGAAGGCAGACCTGTCTGTGTTAAGACCCCTGACAGTTACTTGAAACAGGCCAATAATAATTGCGTTCTGATGTTTCCCAGTGATTTTCATTTTAAAAAGTATAAATTAGAACAGATTTTAAAATATCTGTCCATTAACACTTACTACTTGATATCACTCACATGTTTCTCCAGTGGAAGGGTCTGGCTGAAACTTGGTCATAACCTGCAGCCCATCTGATCGACGCTGCAACCCTTATTAAGCCTTGACTTTAATGAACACGAGTCCTGTACATGGCTGAGGAGAAGGGTGAGGACTGATGTTTTGGTTGACTTATTTCCATCAAAAAGAATTGGAAAACAGATCAAATGCAGTGAATGAAAATTTATTTACATTTATCCATAACTAATTCACTTTGAAGAGCTCTCAACTATGTTCTCACATTTTAATATTCTTATTTCTAGTTGTGGAGCTCAAAAAGTTTTCTGCTTGCAGTTGTTCTTAAAATTTAGTATGTATCGGAATTATTTAGGTGGTTTGTTAAAACACAGATTGCCATGTGCCACTTCCAGAGTTTCTGATTCAGTAGATCTGAGACGGGGCCTGAGAATTTGCATATGAACAAGCTCCCTGTTGATGCTACTTGTCTGGGGGACAAGTTCTCAAAGTTCTCACTTTGAGAACTACTGTGCTGGACTGGAGAAATTTTCTACCACAGTAAGCAAGCAGGAAAATTCTGTTTAACTGCCAGGTTGCTGAATTCTTATCAGATCTGCCTACACAGCCAGCCCTACGGAGCAGCCTCAATTAGCCTTTCTCTGGTGACCTCAACACTCACATTCCCCAGCCCTTCTCCGTAGTCCAGGAGAGGCAAATATTGCTCCTCCCAGGCACCTTGCCCTAGCACAGATCTGCCTGAAAACATCCTTTACCACCTTTCATTTCAAAGGACTCTCAGCTGCAGATAGTCATGTTTTATGAGACAATTTATTTTATTCTAACAGAGTCTAATTCTTTCTTTAAAAAATTGTCTCCTATCTCAACCCTAAGAAGTTCTGCAATGCATTTCCATGATGCCTACTTTGTGTTGACCATGTCTCTGAATTTCTTAGTATATACACTAGTCAGATCAACTGTGGGTTTGAAAAATAAGTCACCGTAGACAAAATCTGATCGCTTATCAAGGAGTTCAGAGGTTGGCTCTGAAGTCAGACTGAGTGTGAATCACAACCCTGTTCTTGCCTAACTAGGTGTCACTGAGCAATTCTTTATTCTTTCTGGGATATAGTTTTCTCATCCATAGTATGCCTTCCTCTTGGTCTGTTTTGTGCTTTTGTAGCAAAATACCACAGAATGAATAATTTATAAAAAACAAAAATTTATTTCTTACAGTTTTGGAAAGTAGGAAGTTCAAGGCCAAGGAGTCTGTATCTGGTGAGGGCCTTCTTGCAAAATCATCCCTTGGTGGGGGACGGAGAGCAAGGTAGAGAGGGAATGCAACCTTTTATAAGAATCCACTTTCTTAAAATAGCATTAATCCATGAATGAGGTAGAAGCCCTCATGACCTAATCACCTATTTCTTAATAGTTTACCTCTTAATACTGTAACAATAGCAATTAAATTTCAACATGAGTTTTGAAAGGAACACATATTCAAACCATAGCAGTCTACCTCATAAGGTTTTCATTTTCAATAAAGTAATATCCGTAAAATATTCAGAAGAGTACTCAGAACAGAGAAGGTATTGAATAAAGAGAAAAAACAATTATTACAAAAGAACTGTAATTATATTGGGGGTATATATGAGTAGAGTTTGATCCAGTTTCTTAATAATAAAGAATGGCCATATCATGGGAAGACCAGTAGGCAGGCATAAGGCATGATGGATTTCTCTGGATCTTAAACTTCTTGCAGTAGTCTTCTTGGTAAAACAGTTGAGATTACAGACACAGTAAAATCTGGATGATGGTTGGGTTTTTCTGCATTCTGGCTTGGGCTTTGAATAGTTTGATAAGGAATTTTGTCTTTAAAAGCAAGGACTTAATTTAGTTGTATGAGCATGTATCTCAATTCAATCCAGAAGCAGTAAACTCCCACTGAGTGTGCAGAAAGATGATCTAAGTTCTTGTGTTTACACAGGATTCCATGTGCTGGGTACTATTGTTGTCTTCTGTTTGTAAGTGAGAAATTGAGGTTTGGAAAAGAGAGATGAGTTCACAAGGTCAGAGTGCTAATTAATACTCAGCAGAACCAGTGCTCAAACTCATCCAGTCCAACACTATAGACGGTGCTTTTAACTCTTCTGACTTTTTGCCGTGGGGTTGGTCCCAGAGAAAACTACCCTCAGTAAATTAGAATTCAGGCAACTTTGGTAACAGCAAAAATAGAGAAGGTGACATGTGACACTCTGTCCCACTAAATACAGAGGAAAAATATGGTGGAAAATGTCGGCACCATGACCCTTGGTGTCTGAGAAAGGGGAGCGAGAAGTAGTGTGTGGTGGACCGGACACAGGAGCACACAGAATGAAATCACATGAAGTGTGTTACCATCTGTCTGGATTTTTAAAAGCAGGCTGACTACATTTATGTCATATAATGATCACTTGGCAATTACATCATGGCCTATTTTTATGCTATCATATAGTAATTGGCGTGCTGCTGATTAAGACTAGCAAGAATAAATTTCTAGGCGCCTACTGTCAGGCTACTCAGCATTCTCTTAGACAAATTACAGACTTATGTTGGGAGTCCACTCACTGCCCAGTCTTTTTGCTAAGCCTTTCAGGAAAAAAATAAAGATATTAGACATAGTTCTCATTCTAAAAGAGCATATGATCTTTTTGGTAAGATGTGGTAATAAAGTAAAATGATCATATGAAGTAGGAATGACCTAAATCGAGGATCACATGGGAGAACGGTAGCCAGGAAGGCAACATCGTGTTGACAGCATGGGAAATCTGTGAATAAAGAGGTAGAAACATGCAAGATATATTTAGTCATTGTGCTTGGAACAAGGGAAATAATTTCAAAATTCAGAGTGAGAGCATACTGTGGAAGGCTTTGGCTGCCTCACTAAGGAGTTTAGATTTTATTCTAGATTTCAACACATTCTTTTAGGGCAAAACACATTTTTCAAACAAGTCCAGTATCAGTCTTTTGACTGAGGCATTTGCTTCCAACAAGGTGTGGACAGGGGTTTATCTACTTTTTAAAAAAGCACAGAACATGATACAATGGGTTTAAGTAATTGATTAATAAACAAAAAGGACAATGATCCCTGAAAGAGGGGAGCAAACAAGGTGAGCCCCATGACTGCCTCAGCTTGGAGAGTTTCCAGGACATAGCACAGGGAATTTTCAGACCACGACCAGCAACCTCTTTGAGTTAAGGAGATGAAGCTAGCAGTCTGCAGTGGCCACGACGGCTACAGTTGACAGAGAAGAGTACTGGACAGGAGAGAGCTGCTCAGAGCGAGCTCTGGGGAACTGCAGAGGATCCTTATCTAGTCATCAGTAGAGTAGTGATCTGTGCATGTTTATGAGGATTAAAGGACTACTCAAATAAATTAAAAGAAAAATCCTTGGAGCCCTTTAGAAATAGATTTTATGTCTGCGATCAGAGAGGGAAACTTCATTCTTTATGGGGAATCAGGAATTGTATTCACAAGGGTTTCATATCAATAGTGGCGATTAGACCTAGACTAAACACTGCCCTTGTCCTTTCTAGCAAAGCTTAAAAATCCAAATGGAAAGAATCTGTTTCCAAGTAACTTAATTACATCTCAGAACAAAGCTCAAGGATATTTATAGGAATACAAATATATCTACCGCCCAACAAGCTAGAATTCACAATGTCTGGCATCTAATTAAGAATTACCAGGCAGAAAAGGCTATATACTATATGACTTCAACTGTATGACATTCTTGAAAGGCAAAACATGGAGACGGTAAAAATATCAGTGATTTCCAGGGAGTTGTGAAGAGGGAGAGATGGGTGGAGGACAGAGGATTCTTTTAGGGCAGTGAAGCTTTTGTGAGTGACACCATAATGGTAGATATATTTGTCCATATCCATAGGATGTACCATAGCAAGAGTGAACCCTAATGTGAACTGTGGACTTTGGGTAATAATAAGGTGTCAACGTAGGTTCATCAGCTGTAACAAGCATTACCGCTCTGGTGGGGATGTTGATAATGGGTGAAACTATGTATGTGTAAGGGCAGGAGGTATATGGAAAATCTCTGTTCTTTCCTCTCAATTTTGCTGTGAACCTAAAACTGCTCTAAAGAATACTGTAAGAAATTACCAGACATTCAAAGAAGCAGAAAAATACAGCATAAATGAGAAGAAAAATCCAATAAAAATGAACCTAGAAATGACACAGATGATGGGATGAGTAGATACAATCATTAAATAGTTATTATAACTATTTCATATATTCAAGGAACCACAGGAAATACTGAATATGATAAGTAGAGCGTGGAATAGCTGTTCTGGCTCAAGAAGTGCTGACCTCAAGATGAGCAATGTCATGGGGTTCAGTGAAGCACAATTTGAGAATTATTGTTTTAAGTTATTGGAAACTCAATACTAAAGGCTTTTCAACAAAATCTGGCTTAAAAGTTTTGGTATTTTATGAAGATTGAATGGGTAGTAGGATGCAGGACAGAACTGATGGAAAGAATGAGACCAATGATTTCAGGCACATGGTAACCTTAATACAACAGAGAAATGAGAAGTTTTGACCTAAAACCAGTAGGAATACAAAGAAAGATCTTATTTTTAAAATTAATATGTATGATAACACGACTGATCCCAGAGAAGCTGGCAGGAGCCCAGGGAGAGTTTTCTTTCCTTTGTGAAGGGCAGGGTGTGCTAGAACGGGTTCATCCCAACATAGTGGCCTGAGTGTTGGAAAGTGTCATGGTTCCTGCAGCATCTGGTGAGCTCTCGCTAGCTCTTGAAAATCTGGGGGAGAGGGTATAAATCTCAAGCTGGGCCATACCCCTATTTGCAGCAGGTCTCCAAAGTAAACAGCCTCTGACATGCTGAAATAATGTAGGAAAGGGAGAATATTTTTAAAAGATCATAAAAGTAAAATATAAATATTTTGTTACTAAGAATGTCTATTAGCAACAGATCTTGCCATCTGAAAAATTAAAACTTGACACTTAGAGAGGTTAAGTATTTATCCTAAGGGTACAATATTAGAGTAGAAACTGAAAGAGGTAAAAACTGAAAAACAACTATCAGGTGTGTGGGAGAGCTCCCACTCTCATCTCAGAATACATAATTTTTAGGGAAGCAATGAAAGGGAGGGGAGGTGGGGAGAAAGTAGCTGAAGTTTTCTCAAGAAAGGTAAAAGAGAAAAGAGATAGAAATTAAAATAGACCCAGCACTTTGGGAAGCCAAGACAGGTAGATCATGAGGTCAAGAGATTGAGACCATCCTGGTCAACATGGTGAAACCCCATCTCTACTAAACATACAAAAAATTAGCTGGGCATGGTGGCGCGTGCCTGTAATCCCAGCTACTCAGGAGGTTGAGTCAGGAGAATTGCCTGAACCCAGGAGGCGGAGGTTGCGGTGAGCCGAGATCGCGCCATTGCACTCCAGCCTGGGTAACAAGAGTGAAACTCCGTCTCAAAAAAAAAAAAAAAAAGAAATTAAAATAGAACACTTTCCCTGTATAGAGTTCCTAAATGTTGTCATTTCTGAGGGTTAAATTTTTGTCTTAACTTGAGTGGGCCACAGGGTACTCAAATATTTGCCAAACATTATTTTCGACATATCTGTGAGGGTGTTTTTGGCTGAGGCCAATCTGCTTTGCTCAGTCTACCAACGAACTTTTCTTAAGAAAGGTAAAAGAGAAAGGAGATAGAAATTGGTAGACTGAGCAGAGCAGATTGACCTCACTAATATGGGCAGACCTTATCCAATCAAAACATCTGAATAGCACATAAGGCTGACCTCCTGAGAATAAGCAGGAACTCATCCTGCCTGACTCCTTAGAGCTGGGACATTAATCTTTTCAGGTCTTTGGACTCTGACTAAAACACTGGCTATTCTTGAGTCTCTATTCTTCCAGCTTTCAAACTGGAACTTACACGGTCAGATCTACCGGTTCTCACACTGAAGCTACACATTGGCCCTCTTGTGTTTACATCTTGCCAACTGAAGATATTGGGACTTCCCAGCCTTCATAATCACATAAGCCAGTTTCTTTTCTTTTCTTTTTTTTTTTTTTTTACACTGTAGGCATTCCATAAGTGTTTGGAATTTTTATTCCAATTATATAAAAATAAAATACATTTGAACAGAAACAGAACTGTAGAAGATAATAACGAATAATAGTAACTGGTTATCTTTTAAAATAATATGAGGAAGCACTAGAAGTGTTTTTTATGCCATTCTGTAATTTAAACTTTTCTATAATGAACATATATTAGTTTTATAATCAGGAAAGGAATATCAACGTTTTCTTTAATGCTGAGAATTTCTGTTAATATTTGACATTTCACAAAACACCTTTTGTTGACATTCTACAAATGATACCATCCAATAATGTCCCAATACTTTCTTCTTGTGAAGAGAGTTTATGTATCTTTTTGACTTCTGTAATATTTGTTATATCAGGAAGATTTTCCAGAGAAACCTGATGACCTTCTACTTGAGATATCAGGTGTTCTTGATTTATTTGTTTTTCTCCCTCTTCAATGTAAACAATTAGAATTGAAGTGTCATTTCCTGACATACCAAATTTTTTCAAAGCCTCTGAAATACTGTTATTTGGGGAAAGGTTGTGAATAATTTCAGTACATAGAGTTCTTGTCTTCATTTCTCCCAGTTTGTAGAGGTGAACTGCTCTGTTTGCTGCCACAAGTATCTGAAATGGATCGACAATCACTGTAGGATTTATCAGTGATCCATCGATGGTCCCTTCGATGGCTTTTCTTCTCAAGTCTCCTGCATTTTTTACACCTTTAAATAACAGAAGGGTCACCCATCCGGTCTCCAGTGCGTCTCAGAAGATCTGAGCCAGTTTCTTATAATAACTCTCTCACTCTTGCTCTCTCTGTACACACATATAATACACCCTGTTGGTTCTAATTCTCTGGAGAACCTTGACTAATACATCATCTCAGAAAGACTTTCCTACTATTGATTTAGGAAGTACTCTAGTTCTTTAAGATCAAGGGTATGCAACCCTTATTGTTTAAAAGAGGGCAGTAAAATTAAAGGTGAGAGGTGTACCAGAGAATACCATCAAGGTCATGCATACCTGAATGATGAACTCATCAAGAATAACTGTCAAACCACCATATTGGCTACTGAGCCTGTAGTTCCACTTTACCATTGTTTCAACAACTTGTAACTGTAATGTATTCAGGGTTGAAACATGATGGTGGTGATGATGATGATAGAATTAAATAGAATAAACTTTTCCATGGGCCAGGATCCTTATTTATGAGATAAATTTGTTGTTTCTAGTCTCAAATTACGTATTTTTTTGTACTGCACTTTCATTGGATTCAGATATACATTTTTTTTAAGTAATAAAACCTTTTTTTCTTTTCAGGAGTACCGGCAGGAGGATAGGCAAAATGGGGGAGACCAAGTTTTCTTTGAAGAGCAGACTGTCCTTGAGAAGGTCCCAACAGAATGGAGTAGAAACAAGTGCAGGCAGAAGTGCATGCCAGAATTTCAGGGAGGTCTGGCACAAAGGGAAGACAGGAAATATACTGAATTTATGCTCAGAAGACCTGATCTCCCCTAATTATCTATTATTTACTAGCTCTAAGATCCTGGGCAGTTTACATAATCCTTCTGAGCCTTAGATTGTCTGTAATTAAATTATTAAATGAAAATGTGATCACCACACTCGCCTGATATTTTTGATGATCAAACAAGAGAATGTATAAAAAGATTAAGGTGGTTTGTTAAAGGCAGAGTCCTACGCAAATATTAGTTACGATGATCAACCAGGGAGAGATACACTGGAATCTCCAATGGGCAAGCAAAAGATTTCAAAGTACTGGATAGGATGCCAGACTGTAAAACTGGAGTTGGGACTATATACCTTGAAAGACTTGGGGACTACACAAGGCCTTAATCATGGAGGAACTGGAGTTCTGTAAAGGAAACCAGAATACATGTGGCAGGACAGGAATCCATTTATGAGGACTTGGTTTTAATTTAGGATTTTGTTAAAAGACCAAAGCCTAGGAAATGGAATCTGGACATACAACTCCAACTGGCTAGACAGCACGTTCAACAAGGTGAAACTGTCACCCAGCTTCTCCTGCAGGGGGTTAAATATCTCCAGATAAAAGCCAGGACTGACCTCAGAATATTGAGACTGAATCTATAGATGAAGGGAAGCAATGTATGACCAAGTAGATCTTTACCATAATCATTAAAAAAAAAATACTTACTCTAAAAAAGATTGGCTTATACGTTTGAAGAGCTCTTTTGAAAGATTCCTGCTTTCCATTCATGGGTCACTACCAGGCATTTCTTGTCATTAATCTAAGGAGTCCTGTGAAATACATGATCGTTCCCCAGTTGCTGCACAAATGATTGCACTGCTCAGTAGCAGAATTCTAATGAGATGCCTAGGTTTTTAAAGAAAGCTGAATGAGAGTAATCACTAAGACTCACATCAGAAAACTCCAATTGCATATTATACTAAAACACAATGTCAGCCATATTAATTCTTTTTCCTTGAAAATAGAAAATTAGACCAGTCTATGTCATAGTATATTTTCCTCTAATATTTTTATCCCTAGAAGGATGTCTGACAAATGCTCTATCAAACCAATGGCATTTAAACCTAAATTAAAACGATTTGGTCTTTCATAAGTTCAAAAAAAGTGTAGTATTCAATTATCACTAAATGAGACACTGGTTTTTGTCTTAATTTTTATCACAAAGATGTATGGTAAAAATAGTCTCATAATTGTCTTCTTTACAAGTTGTTTCTGAAGCTTAAGAAAAATGATACAAGAAATCATTAGGTCAGGTTCAGTGGTTCATGCCTGTAATCTCAGTGCTTTGGGAGATCAGAGCAGGAGGATCATTTGAGGCCAGGAGTTCAAGACCAGTCTGGGTAACATAGCAAGATCCCATCTCTACTATTTTTTTTTAATTAGCTGGGCATAGTGGCATACACCTGTAGTCCAAGGTACTTGTGAGACTGAGGGCAAGAGGATCACTTGAGCCCATGGGGTTGAGGCTGCAGTGAGTCGTGATCACACCATTGCACTCTATGACACAGTGAGACATTGTCTCTTAAACCAGTATGAAAATAAACCTTCACTGTTTCTGAGAAGCAACTTTTGATGATGTGCTTGGTATTTCAGTTACTTCCGTATTCCCACTTTGTGGAAATTTAACATAATACACAGCTCCTCACAGCATCTAACACCAACTGGGGTCTATTATCTCAAAATAGGTGTGGAAGAAGACACCACGGCATTGGTATTTTAAGACAGCAAATTTCAAAACATGGTACCAAGATCAGGGCCATTAACATTGCCTGGGAACTTGTTAGAAATGCAAATTCTTGAGCTGTCCCAGACCTACTAAATTAGAAACTCTGGGTACTTGAGTTTAAGGTTGGGTGTCTTAGTTCCATCTGGGTTGCTACAGCAAAATACCATGGACTGGGTGGCTCATAAACAACAGAAATTTAGCTCTCACAGTTTTGGATGCTGAGAAGTCCGAGATCAAGGCACCAGCAGATTTGGTGTCTGATGAGGGTCTGCTCTTTGCTTCATAGATGGTATCTTCTCACTGTGTCCTCATGTGGTAGTGAGGGCATGGGTCTCTCCTGAGCTTCTTTTATAAGGGCACTAATCCCATTTATGAGGGCTCCACTCTCATGACCTAATTTCTTCCCAAAGGCCCTACCACCAAATATCATCACATTTGGAGTTAGGATTCAGCACACAAATCTTGTGGGAATGCAAACATTCAGTCTGTAACAGTGTGTCTGCTGGGTACCAGTAATCTGTAGATTAATAAGACCTCCGGGCGATTTTAATATACACTCAAATTTGAGAACCACTAAGGAGATTTTAACAATGTGAGAGCCTAGTAAAAAGCTATAGAGTACTTTTTTGAGGGGGGAGGTTTGTACACTAAGGTAAGTTTATTGAGAAATAACTATTTTGACTTGTTAGTTAATAAAACAGGCCACCCCAAAAAAACAAAACAAACAAAAACCACACACACATCCAAATCTGACATGAGCATCTGCTAACCAAGACATCCC
Organism: Leontopithecus rosalia; assembly: GCA_028533165.1. Classification (NCBI taxonomy): domain Eukaryota; kingdom Metazoa; phylum Chordata; class Mammalia; order Primates; family Cebidae; genus Leontopithecus; species Leontopithecus rosalia. The sequence goes on from CM052662.1 coordinate 87,458,276, forward strand.
CTAACTCCCAATTCAGAATAGTTGGTAAGGGTTATTTATAAGCTATTGACATTCCCTTTGTTTTTGTTTCTGAACAAATTGCATTACAAAAACAGCCGCATGTTTAGGCTTGGCCAGGTGGCTCACCTCTGTAATGCCAGCACTTAAGTGGGCGGATCCCCCGAGGTCAGGAGTTTGAGACCAACCTGGCTTTCTCCTTGTAGACACTGCCATGCGCATTACTGGTCCTGTCAACTGAGTGGCCAATTTGAGTTCAGCAGAGCTGTCTTCCTTCATCGGATCCAAGGGCTTCCTGGGGAAGAAGAGGAGCTTGGAGTAGTACTCCTTCAACTGGAGTTGCTGGCCTTTAAGGACTCACCAGACTTGTTCTAATGTCTCTTTGGATCCACAGATACCAAAGGTCAGGGTCACCATATGAATGCTGGCCACATTAACTCATCTAAGCTGAAGCTCCTGCTAGCTCATACTTTGCTGTGATACCTTTCTGTGGGATGTATTACTATGGGCTGGATGGGTCCAGATGCAGGGTGATAGGCAATAGTAGTGTGCTTTTGCTTGCTGGGCCTTGTATCTGTGGATCTTTTGGGTCACCTGGTTGAGCTGAACAGCCACTGGCCACTCCTTGTGGAACTGAGACATCAGGATCATGCCATTCTGACAGGGTGCCATAGCTGCATGTGGTTCTCCTCTGAAGAACAGTTGACTGGAAGGGCGCTCAAGAATTTTAAATTCCCAAGCTGTTCACACAGCCTCTAGTAATTTGTCAAAATTACAGTTTAAGTGTTCCTACCAGAGCTTCAGGTAAGTTGATCCATACTCAACTGTATTCTCTACAGTGCTCAGAATGATGATTTGTCCCGTAACCTCAATTCTATGATGAATCTAAAGGAAGCCACTATTTTTTCAGTTTGTTCAGCTTTTTTTCTTGTGAGAGCGAGAGACAAGCTCTTTGCATGTTAAAACAGAAAGTCCATGTATCTTTTAATTTTTGAATTTTGTGCCATGTGCACATATTCTCTCTCACTTTCCTCTGGCTCCCCACTTTCCTAAATAGAGAATCACACAGTTGGTAAAATTAAGGTGATACTATTGCTTGTAGAATGGGGGAAGATTTAAAAGAGGCATAAAGAAATAAATGTGATTAGTATGTAATGATCACAGAACTAATCCTGCAAAGAAACAGACTGGAAATATCAGCAGTATGATCATAAGTTGGGTGGATCACATCTCACATCTACCCAGGCAACATGGCAAACAAAATATTATGTTCCTTGCATCAACCTACAACATCAATAATCTAAGTGTCTTACTTAGTCGCTCAAGGATAGCGGCAATTCAAGTCATGGCTTCAGTCAGTCTTATCTGAAGGGTATTTGCATGAAATGTCATTCAGACTAAATGGTTCAGGGTGACCTTGGTTATTATTCTCTGTTTTTACACAGCCAGCTTCACACATCTGCTATCAAGTTCTCTCTCCTCTGGATTCTATACAAATTCCTAGAATTCTTGTAACCCTTCCTTGATATTACAATTAAAGGTCTGTATTTTCTTTATCTCTGTAAACATAACACACACATCTTTACTTTGAAGTAGATAACACTAAATGTTTTTGGACTTTTAAGAGGCTACTACAAAAATGATATTTCTAAATAGAAATACTAACATAGATTAGGAAAACTTTTAAATCTGTCAAAAGAGCTGGGAATATAATGGGATCCAAGTCTTAGACATGTTGTTTTACTAAAATTTGGCAAACTTTTCTCAAGTACATCTTTTCCTCATAATCTCTTCCAGGAAATTAAAGAAATAACAATGTACAACCTCACAATGAATTTTGCAGGTCCAGTCATCAGAAAATACTATGACATCCAAGAGAAGGCTAATTTGAAGTACGAAAAATGCTTCTTTCAAGAAGAGATGTTAACACTGCTTGTAATTCATACCTAATAGAAATAAATAAGTCTGAGCAACCCAGACTAGTCTAGACAATAAAATTGTTACTCTCGTTGTAGACAATAATTTAAAGATTTCACTCCTAATCTCTCCATCCTCCACTACTTGCAAAAGTAAGAGAGAATCTTTATTGTTAATTTTACTTTCTCAATTGGCTACACGTTTGATGAAGAGAAAGAAGATACTAAGGACAAAGGACATAAAACTTTTTCATTCCTTCTCCAAAAGAGAGAGAAACCATTATTGAAAATCTACTAAAAGCGATGAGCTTTATTTGTATTTTTTTTCAACTTTTTTCTAGTAAGTATATATTATCCTCATTTTACAAAAGAATAAAACAGATTAAATAAAAACTTTCAGGCCGGGCACGGTGGCTCACGCCTGTAATCCTAGCACTTTGGGAGGCCGAGGTGGGTGGATCACAAGGTCAAGAGATCGAGATCATCTTGGTCAACAAGGTGAAACACCGTCTCTACTAAAAATACAAAAATTAGCTAGGCATGGTGGCATGCACCTGCAGTCCCAGCTACTCGGGAGGCTGAGGCGGAGGTTGCGGTGAGGCGAGATCGCGCCTTTGCACTCCAACCTGGGTAACAAGAGCGAAACTCCATCTCAAAACAAAAAAGAAAAAAACCCTACAAATAAAAGCTCTCTTTAGGTAGAGCCAGAAGTCAAATCCAGATGTGGTTACCAATCCAATGTTTTAAAACATGGTTTTAAAAAGTTAACGTAATATCGTAATTTTAGAAACCAAAGAAGTCAATTATAATTTCATTAGGCAGAGGTTACCACCACTCACGGTTTCTTACACATATATATACACACACATGCACACGTGTAAAAAAATCTTAAAGATATTCAGATATGTGAATCATTGTTTACAAATAGTTTGGTTTACTTTTCTTCACTTAACACACCAAAAATCTCTTCCCAAGTACTTATGTATATTTCAGTAACTTTTTAAAAAGAATGCATATTTTACATGACTGTACCTTATACTGATTAACCAATCTATTATTGCATATAGTTTCCAATTTTGTGCCATATTACTGTACATAAATCTTAGTGTACAACCTTATTTCTTTCAGATACATTGCCAGAAGTGAAACTTCTGTGTGTTTCATAACAACACGATTACTTAAAAGTCACATCAGTTTGTGTTTGAATTATGAGACCTCTTTTCTGGGAATGAATCTTTCTTCACACAACGGGCTTGGGCTCACTGTTCTTCCAGAATTCTCTCAGCTCTAACACGCTGATTAACTGCGGGTATTACACAAATTAATATGCGGTAGTTGATAGTAGCCTTTACTTTGAAGTACAATGAAAACGCTGCCTAATTGAAGATGAACAGTGTTGTCTTTTGCTAGGGCTAATCATAAGCCTTTTTATTTGAAGTTTGAGAAAAGCATAAGGCTACTCTAACACATTTTTATCTTTTGGCTCTTTGAGATAAGTGAGATGAAATATAATACTTACAATAACAGTGAATATAATTTAATGGAGAGGCAAAATCATGTTCACTACTAAATCCCCGCCAAATGCTCAGCTACTTAGTGGAAAATTAGTTTTTAATAACATAATGAAAGTGAAAGCCAATCCACTCTGTTGACCTTGAAAATGTCTCTCTCTAATGTAGTAGTGGACATCATGTAAAAAGTCCTTTGCTATGTATCCTGGGATTATCCATCATATTTTGAGGTATTGAGAAAATACAGATACTGGGTCCTTAGGGAAGTAGACAACTAAAATACTACGTTTAGTTGGAAAGAAACTTAAGTTTCTCCTCCTTGCATTTAGTTACTCCTTCTTGCATTTATGAAGGGATACTTGTAGCTCAATGTGCAAAAAAGCTGGGTTTTAAGAGTTTGATACCTCTTATTCATGGTTAAGTGATACGTTTTCTCTGGGGTAGTTTTGAAATGTTTAAATGAAACAAGCATAAATGAAACAGGCCTCAGAGTCATCTGACGACAGGAAGAAAGTCAATTCACTACAAAATGCTTAACCAAGTGAGACTGTATAAGGTTTCAAAGTGATTTGCATGTTCAAAACAAACCATGAGTTTTTGAGTTCACAATGTTTGGGAGTACACAGGCACACACTTTCAAGTATTTATCAGGCTTATTATTCACACTATAAAAAATCAACGAAACACCTGCCTTTTAAAAAAAAAGGCCATATTTTATATACACACATATAAAGTCTGGGGTGCAATGGAGCAATCACAGCTCACTGCACTGCAGCTTGAGGGACATGCCACCACACCCAGTTAATTTTTTTTTAATTTTTTTGTAGAGATGAGGGTGTCACTCTGCTGCCCAGGCCAGTCTGTAACCCCTGCCTCAAACGATCTGCCTGCCTAGGCTCCCAAAATTACGGGAATACAGGCGTAAGTAGTAACCAAGTTTTAATTTATTTTTAAAAGTTAATTATCTAGAATGTAAACTAAGTGAAGCCTGGAAATGTACAATTATTTTCTTAATCCAAAATACTTTATTATGAGTAATAAACATTTAATATTCATTGGTGATCACTGAGAGCCAAGGTAAAGTGATGACCCAAATGAATCGAATCTCATGATTTAAATAAGCAATTCTCAATTTAGAAGGTTGGGGTAGAAAAATAATATCCAAAGGGTCTTGCAATTAAAAAAAATCAATATGCTTAACGTACATATTTATTTTCTTAAAGTCTAGAAAGCAAATCTCACATGCTTTCCTTGTAAGAATATGCACGAAAAGTACATGCTGTATTAACTGTAAAACTATAAAAGTACTATATTTTAATTTTGTGAATGATGTAAGTGATTTCATGTAGACTACTATTTTCAGTACATTTTAACATTACCAAAATGTTCAATTTTCTACCATTAAAAAGTAAGAAAATAACCACTTGGCAACCAACCATCAAATTAAGAACAGCAACAATACTAAAACTAGTGGAAGCAAGGTGGAAAAGAAACAGCATATATGCAAGTATCTGCCCACAAATTACTTATTATTTCCAAAGGAAAAAATAGGAATGTTACACTGAAGAAACTATTGTATTGGTGCAAGCAAACAGGTGGATATACTGATGCTGACATTCAGAGTTTTTCCATACGACTACTTAAAGCAAAAATTATCATTGTTTGAGGGTTAGCTACATAAGCAGAGGTTAATACACGTCGACTACAGTATGCAGGATGAGAGGAGAGATGAACCTATATAGTTGCAAGGTATTTACATTTTTACGTTAAGTGGTACAATATTAACTCTAACTGGACTGCAATAGATTTTGCCAAAATTGATTAAAAAAGCAAGACCTAACTATACATTTTTTTATAAGTCATGAATTTTACATATAAACATACAGGTTAGAAGTAGACTAACAGAAAAAGATGTATCAGGACAACAGAAAACACGAAAAGAATTAAGTGGCTATATTATTATCAAATAAAATAGACTTCAGATAAAGATTACCAAGCATAAAAAGTCATTTCTTAATAAGTAAATGTAACATCCAACAGCAAAATTTAGACTAGTTTTGTTAATACGTTTTATTGGAACACAGCCATGACTATTAATTTACGTATTGTGTGCTTTTGTGCTACAATAGTAGGGTTGAGTTGCTATGACAGAAACTATGTCTAAAAAGCCTAAAATATTTACTATCTGGCCCTTTTCAGAAAAGTTTGCTAACTCTTGCAAAAGATTACGACACAAACAGGACACGTTTGGTACAATGACATATATGCCAATAGCAAAGTTGTAAATATAGTTCATAACTATCTGGAGGGAGGAAAAGAATAAGTAAATAGATCCTAAAAGACATTGACCTGATCACTTCCTAAGACAAAGCATACAGTTGCATTATTTTATTTTTATACTGACATTAAATTAACAACCAATTTAGTATAAACTTCAATCAATCAAATTTTATGAGAAGTGTCTTATTTGTTCAAGTGGCCAGTGTAAACAGCAAAAGGAACTGTGTTGATGTATATTTTGGAGACAAACTCTCCCGAGTAAAATTTTAAGAGGATGTGAGTGATCCTAATGTAATGATGCACTTCCTAAGTTTTGTTTTTTCCATTAGAAAATGGGCATGCATACACACATGGAAACCCCTGACTATGGTGGTGGTTCAAATTTGATTAAAATTATTTTTTAGAAAAAAAATTTAAACACACTTTTTAAATATGAGGTACACAGTCCAACAAGAAAAAAAGTAACCAATATAGTAAAGGTATTAAGAAAAACAACAGAAATAATATGAAAGGTGCTACAAGAGACAGAAAGTGGTAAAGGATAATAATTGGTACTCACCTTCAAAGCTGCAGTATGGACTTTCCTCTTTAGGGAGAAAAGATTAGAATAAACAGGTTAAAAATATATTTAAAAAGGGCTACTAATATATATATGGAGTAACTATGTAGATCTTTAAGAAAAGGCAAACTGAGTTCTTTAAATAAACACATACTTATGAGAATGGGATAGATCTGTATTTTCCAATAGGGTAGTTATGAAAATTAAGATGAAATAAAATTAAAAATTTATCTTTTTCAGTTGCACAGGCCACATTTCAAGTGCTCAATGGCCACTTGTAGCCACTGGCTATGGTACTGGACAGGACAGAACATTGCCATCATCACAGAAAACTGTATAGGGCAGCACTTAGGCTGCCTCAAGATGTCTAAATTGTAAAGATAGATTGACCTTCCCTAGAGTTTTTGGTTCATTCATTTATTTCTTTAACTTTTTGTACCTTTTATTTTATAGAATATTTTATTTTATATTTTTATTTTTATTTTCAGTCGTATCTACCCACTTAAACTTTTTTTTGCGGGGGGGGAGGAAGGGAGGAAGGCAGGAAGGGAGGGAAGGAGGAAGGGAGGGAGGAAGGAAGGGATGAAGGGAGGAAGGGAGGAATGGAGGGAGGGAGGGAGGGAGGAAAGGGAAGGAAGGAAATCAAGCAATGAGAGAGACATTGCCGACCTGGATCTAGAGGTTTACAAGTTGATTTCTTTTTTTTTTTCTTTTCCTTTTTTGAGAGAAGGAAAGAAAAAAAAATGAGTAAAGGAGACGAAGAAAGAGGAAGAGAAAGAGGGAGGGTGAACAGAAATACTGCTTTATTCTGAAAAAAAAATGGGTATTAATAATGGTCAATCAATGTTTCATTTAAACCTAAGTAGGTGTGATGTGGTATTGACAAGAATGTGTATTTTGTGTATTTGAAGTGGAGAGCTCTATAAATATTTATTAAGTTTACTTCTTCTGGATCTGAGTTCGAGTCCTTGATATCCTTATTAATTTTCTGTCTCATTGAATCTAAGTCTCTATGTATCTGGGTGTTAGGACCCTTAGCTCTTGTTGTTGCATTGATCCTTTTACTACTATATCTTTGTTGCTTTAAAATCTATTTTATCCGATATGAGAATTGCAACTCCTGCTTTTTATTTATTTATGCTCTCCTTTTGGTTGGTAAATCTTTCTCCATCCCTTTGTTTTGAGTCTTTGTGTATCCTTGCATGTGAAACGGATCTGGATGTAACATGCCGTTGGGTTTTGGCTGTGTCTTTTGATTGGGGGATTTAGTCGATTTAAATTTAGGGTTACTGCCATTTGATGTTAACTGGCTGTTTTATCCATTCGTTGATGTAAATTCTTCTTTATGTTGGT
>CM052662.1:87468358-87502782 GCA_028533165.1 Leontopithecus rosalia
CTTTCAGATTAGGTCTCTTGAGTGGGCGTCCAAGTTGTTAGTTCCCAGGGCCAGAACAGTGGCGTTAAGACTGATGGTGCTTTTCTGCCCAGGATTCTCCTGTCTGGCTTCCTTCTTGTGTCCGTAATAGGCGACTCTGCCTTCCTGGAGCTCTGAACCTCGGTCAGAAGGGGGACCAGTCCCGTTTACTCTGCGCTGAGAGCCGCGCCGAGGTGCCGGCACAACCACTGCACTGGCCTCAGGAGTTGTGTTGGGGACCCGTGTGGCTCCTCCAAACCTCAGTCAGAAGGGGAGCCAGCCCTGCTTACTCTGCTCCAAGAGCTGCTGTGCTGAGGTGCCGGTGAAACCGCTGCGCCGGCCACAAGAGTCGCGCTGGCGACCCGTGTGGCTCCTCCACTGGGAATCTTCTGCTCCATGAGTGACCGGAATTTGTCTGAAAGTGTGGCGTCCTCTAGTTCTCTGCACTTTGACTGAGAGCTGCAATCCCGAGATGTTAGCGACCGGCCATCGTGGATCGTTCTCTAAACGTTTTTATATTTGGTTGAAAATACCATTTCAAAAGAGAAATAGAATGTACCTCCTCTTTAGAACAAGTAGTAATTTCAAATGTTTTACTCTGCATAATACTTGTTAAAAATTTCCAGAACTGTACAAAAAAATCTAAATTCACTTAAAGAGATACATGGTGAAGAAAATCAAGTAAAATTAATGACTGTAATGGTAGAGCAATAAATTCAATCAAAATATTAATGTAAAAACTTTTCTTACACAGCGTAGTTAGAGCATATGATTCAAATGAAAAGTACAGACTCTTATACTTAAAAAAAACCCACAGATATTTAACGTATATTTTAAAATTAAATGAACGAATTAAAAACTAAGACAATATATTAAATGTAATTCATATCAGAATGAACAGTAAATAATATTTTTCTGAATATGTAGCATGAGTAGAATCCAAATTATCCTTATGTAATCATGAGAAACTTTAATTATAGATGTATGGATCACTATGCAACATTTTAAAAAAAGAGAAAAAAACCCTAAAGATACTTTACAAATAATTTTACAGGCTATTAGATTTTTTATGAGACAACTATGGTGTTGAATGTAATAATTTAAATGTAATAGTGTAACACAATAACAGTTTCCTAGTGTTTATGCACTTGATTACCATTGCATTTTTTTCAAATTTAAAAATTATGTCATGCAGTAATCAAAATTATTTTAAATTCATTAACATTTTCTTTTGTGCTTCTTGAGAGAAAAACTTCTCTAGCAGTATCATACCTTCTTTTTACATTAGGAATAATAATTATATTTTAAATTTATAATCTTAGCATTGTTCTATCAAGAAAGTTTGGTCTTAAAGATCTAAATAATCACAAATGAGAATAATTAAGACAGGCAAAACAGAATAGAAAGCAACTAAGAAAAAGGAAAGAACCTGAGAAAAATGATAATAGAGGCTAAAAAGGATTTTCTATGTAACAACCAAAGAAAGCCTTAAGCAATAAAAGCCAGAAACAAAAAGTAAAACTTAAAAAATTAAATTTCTAATTCAAAAAAATAAAATAAAAAACATGCATTGGATCAGTTCTTTACTAAATTAGATAATAATATTTTATTGTTGTGAAGTCACAAATTCCCTACCCACCCAGCTCCAACAGATAAATACATAAAAAAAATCATTAGGTTACAAATTCCAAAATGCCATAATGTCTATATACTCAGATTCACAGTTTCCGGATTTATTTTTCCACCACTTAAACTGTGGATCATTGCTATCATGTGGGACTGCTTGTTCAATTCTTCTTGCTGAAGTTTCACCAAGGACTCTTTCTCTTCCAAACAGCCTTCTAACTGTGCCTTTTGAACCTCTAGGGAGGAAGCCTAAGGAATTGGGGTTGGAGGGGGAGGAAGAATTGAGAAGAAAAATAACTTTAATATTTTCTCTATACAGGTATTTTAAGATGCTTTTATTTTTTATTTGTATGATAACCATTTCAAGACACACTATAAGTATACTTTAGTTAATTCAATTATATGGTAAGTTTAAAATGAATAATCATTGAACAATGTAGAATTAATAAATTAAGAATAATTTATAGTTATAAATAATTTATAATAAATAAATTAAGAATACACTTTCAACTTGTGTTAAGTTAATGCCAGCAGCTGAAATTTTGCAGAAAATGCAACATACTACATATTAAAATTACTAATAAAATCATCACATTAAAGAGGAACCAGAAAAATTGTAAATGCAGTACTAAATTTTATGCTTCTGTTACTGATGCTCTGTACTAGATCAGTGTTTTAATCCTAGTCTGTTCTCATCTTCCTGGTAGTAAATGGGCCAGAAAGTACAATTCATGGCTACCACCCAAGGTATGCAACCATGGTAATGTAGAAAGAACCCTGGACTCCTATTCAGAATATGTTATCTATTGATTCACTTATTAGCTGTATGACTTTAGTAAGTAACCTCAGACCCAGTTTCTTCAGCTGTAAGTTGAAAATATTTATTCATATTTACATATCATATAATACTTGTTAAAGTGAAAATCATACAGCTACATATATATGACATCGAGAACTGGAAACCCCTTTCTGTATTCTTTGCACAGTTGAAAGTAGTAAGTGCTGACACAAAGCATCTGTTTAATGGTTTATTTTAGGAAATACATTGTGAAAACCTCGTAACAAATGATACTCCAAGTGGCTTTGAGATCCTAATAGCTTCTAAAAAACTTGCTAAAGAAATAGAACATTCATTTATCCATATTCACCCTTTTCACAACAGACTTTTTCATTTTACTGAAAATGAGAAATTGAACAGATTCTTACGTTAATGCTCAACTCTTTTCTGATCTGTTCTGTTCTGCTTAATTCTTTTCTAAGGATATTAATGGTTTCTTCCGTATCTTCCTTTTCTTTCTGTATGGTTTTAATCTTTTCTTCTTGTACTTTTGTTTTTTGATGCAAATCTTAAAAAAAAAAATCAGTCAGCTATATACTCAGAGGTATTACACTGACTACTCTGAAAAGGTTTAGTAGTTACCGTAAGAGCAAAAGAAAAATAACTAGAACAAAGAAGAGAAACTTATCACAGTATTCTATGGAAAATACCAAATCTCCGTCTCTTTCCTCCATCCTCTGTTCTAAATATAATATGCTTTATAGGTGAAGGGCAATCTCAGAACATAAGGGTATGAAAAGGGAGATCTGCAACTATGCAAAATTGTATAGGTAGGTGCCTGCACTTTAGGGCAAGTGAGAACAAAACTTGTTTTCCTAGATCATTTCTAATACACCATTAAGAGGCTAGCAACTAAAAGTTACCTAATACTGCCACCTGCTGTTACGTTCCTTTAACGTTTTATTATTTTGAAAAGTGCAATACATAATCCTAAGTGATTTAATGAAGAAACAGAAAACTAAATACTCCAAGTTTTCACTTGTAAGTGGGAACTAAACATTGCGTACACATGGATACAAAAATGGAACAAATAGAAACTGCAGACTAGAGTTGGGGACGGTTGAAAATTACCTATTGCTACCTATTTGGTACTATGCTCACTACCTGGGTGATGAGATCCATACCCCAAACCTCCATGTCAGGCAATATACCCAGTGTTACAGACCTGAACACATGCTCCCGATTCTAAAAGTTGAAATTATAAAAAATTAAATGTGCAACCATTTTTCTTTTTTTGAGACAGAGTCTCACTTTGTCACCCAGGCTGGAGCGCAGTGCAGTGAACACAGCTCACTGCAGCCTTGACATCACAGGTTCAAGTGATTCTCCCATTTTAGCCTCCTGAGTAGCTGTAACTACGGATGCCCACCACCTGGCTAGATTTTTGTCTTTTTTGTAGAGATGGGGTTTTACCATGTAGCCTAGGCTGGTCTCAAACTCCTGAGCTCAAGCAATCTGCCCATCTTCATCTCCCAAAGTGTTGGATTACAGGCATGAGACACTATGCCTGGCCAATTTCTTACCGCTCCTAAATTTCAAAAAAATGTACTGCTTTTTCAGCTTGATCTAACTGAAATGCTTTTGTGAAATATTATGGCAAGAAAAGGGAAGAAGTCATTTCAAATGTGATTAAGGTTTAAAACAATAAGGGAAGTAGAAAATAAAAAAGCAAATGAAACCACTGATGCTTCCAACAGAAATACATTAAAAATAGACAATGTATTCAATAAGAAGCCACTTACTTGCTAGCTTACATTCTCTGTCTATTAGCTGATTCTGTAACTCTTTTCTCTGTTCTTCTTTCTCTATTAATTGAGCAATACTCCTGAAGTTATTTAAAAAAGAAGAAAACATTAATGACCATATGTCATTTTTGACTTTTTCTCCCTAACAAATATTTTAAAACAAAATTTCTTTTTTTTTTTTTTAAGACGGAGTCTCGCTCTGTCACCCAGGCTGGAGTACAGTGGAATGATCTTGCCCTCAGTGCAATCTCTGCCTCCTGGGTAGCTGAGATTACAGACGCCCACCAAAATGCCCAGCTAATTTTCATATTTTTAGTAGAGATGGAGTTTGTCCATGTTGGCCAGGCTAGTCTCGAACTCCTGACCTCAGATGATCCACCCACCCTGGTCTACCAAAATGGTGGATGATAGGTGTGAGCCACCATACCCGGCCTTTAAAACAAAATTTCTATGAACAGCAATTGCCTGCAAATTCCACCAAATGTTTATCTTATATCTAAAATAACTGATAATTCTCTTAATTTTATCAATAAAAAACAGTGTTCTATATAGAAAGAGAATCATTTTATTTTTGAAGAACCCCACATATTCAGAATATGAGACTAGAGATTTTACTTTTCATTTTGTTCCTTAAGTGACTCATTCAACTTTTTCGCTGTCTCAATTTGTTTATTCAGAGAATCACATGTGATCTGTAAATCTTTATTCTTCTTTTCAGTACTTTCATTTCTGAAAAGACAAGAAAATGAGTTGGCACAATTATGGAGGAAAATATATGAAGGAGAAAAGAAACTCGCAGTGTTTTCTTTACTATTTCTTCTAACCAAATTATGTATGCTGAAAGAGAAGGAATGTTACGAACAGACAAGACATAAATAGAATTTGATCAACTCTAAAAGGCCATAAATACATGTTTTAACTATGTTTTGGTTGACTGATGCAGTAAAAATTGCAATGAAATAGAAATGTGTGTAACGCTATCCTCACATTTGTGGATATAAAGCTTTATTTTACAATGATATTGCATTACATCATTTGCTCTAAATAAGTTTAAGGTTCTATATTTGTCTCCTTAACACTCTGCATCTAATAGTCTTATTTTATCTGCAAAGTAAACACAGGAAAAAATCCTTTCTAAAGTGATACTTTGATACTCAACTACCATAAGCATAAAATGTCACTTATTTCACTAAGTACCAAGATTTTTAAAAAGCAACCCCAAAACCAAACCCAACAAACCAAAGCAACAAACAAACCAAACCAACAGCCAAATGTGGCGGCAGTTTTTGTATATAATCCATATAGGATTGTTAACAATCTGAGTTTGCGTACCTTTAGAGAGTCCGGACCGTTACAAATGACCTTTTCCCTAGCCAGCTTCATTTATGTTACACATTTGTCCATTCAAGGAATTTCAACTTTTGGCTCCTAAATCACTAGCTGGAACATAAGCAGGTCTTAGAAACCATGTATCTTTCTTGGATCCTGCCTATATTCTCTTCGGTTCTCTATGTGAGACATAGCAGGGACTCCCTTCTTTTGGAGGCCTGAGGACCTCAAGCTTGGAAATAAAGGAAAATCCCAAGTTAATTCAAGGGAAATTCCAAGGTCTAGCAGGCACTAGAAGTAAATAAGTAACTTATCAAACAGGAAGGTAATAGTCGCCTAAATCAATAGTTAACAAACTTAAGAGTACCAGAGAGGCTTGATTTCTTACAGAGCTTAAAGAAAACAACTTAACATATGTCTCTGAGTCATATTTCTGAGACCTGGACCCTCACTGAGAAACCCCCCTGACCAGATCCATTGGCAAGTAGACCTCAGATAAGGGGGAAATGAAGGCTGAATTGTAACCATGTCCTTCGTTCTAAGTTACTTTCTCAGGGTCTTGAAGAAAGTCACTCTCCCTAGCTAGTTAACATTTTTCTACTGATCCCCAATTTTTAAACAAAGCTGCTCTACCTTAACAAACTGCAAACCAAAAAATCTGAGTCTACCTATGACTTACAAGCCCCTGCTTCACAATATCCTGTCCTTTAAGCTTAAACCAATGTGTAACTTTAACTACTGATTTATGATTTTTGCTGTAACTTCCACTTTTCTGAAATTTACCCCACCTTTAAAGCTATTGGGGAGGTCGGGATTTCAGCATTTTGCTGCCTGGTCCTCTTTACTTGGCACCCTGCAATAGAAACCTTTTTTTCTATCACTGCAAACCTTGGTGCAGATACCTGGTTTTACCATATGGAGCAAGCAGACCCCATTTCAGTTCTGTAACTTATTTTCTTCACTGCTGAAGTTCTCAACCTGACTTATCGCTAAGGCCAAACTTTATCAATGGTGCCTCAAACAATCAGACTTCGTAAAATGTTGCTGGGGAAAATATCCGTTAAAAAATCACTTCATCATCATTTTCTAGATATTATTCATTTCTTATCATTCACTATTATTGGTGGACAAATAAGCATATGTATCATACCAAGCTAAAATTTTCTGTATCTCTGTATTAACATCATGGAACAATCTTAAAATATAAAGCAATAAACAACTTCCTCCACAGTGTTTTTACTTTTACAGGGTGGTAGAAAATGTAATTGTTCCTGGTCTTCCCTGTAATTCAGAAGTTTTAAAACTGGCCTAAAAAGATAAAAGAGTTTATAAGGGAGGAAAAACCAAACTTTGTTAGTAGGGACACAAATTAGTACAGGTTGAGCATCACAAATTTGAAAATCCAAAATCAGTGCAAAATCGGAAGTACTCCCAAATCTTAAACCTTTTGAGTGCTACCATTGTGTTCAAAAAGGATATTCAACCTGTCATACTTTGGAGGAAAATTTAGAAATATCTATCAACATTTTAAATATACATACCCATTAACTTAGCAATTCACCTATAAGAACTTATTCTACAGACATAACCACACATATAAGTAAACATCAATGGTATTAAGAGATGAGTTAAACACTTACACCTAAATTTCCATTCTATTAGGCTGAAAGATAAGAAATTGCCAATATTCAACTACTTTTAATCTGCAGAATGACTATTCAACCTAATACTAATTTGACTACTATGTCATTTAAAAATTCTTAATGAAGGGCCTAACTATGCAGCAAGGACTCCTGAAGTTCCTAGGGATTTGTCAGTGATCAAAACAGAAGAAGACACTTGTCTCTGTGGAGCTTATCTCCCAAATGACTGGTGACTGTATGAATACATAAAAGAAGCCAACTGGAAAGATCTGTATTTCGTTTCCAACGTGACACTGAGTTTGAGGAAGCAACACTTCATTTCATGATGACTTAAGTTTCTAATTACTTACCTTATGTGTTATCAGAACATATGAAATGCTTACAGAAGGATTTTCGGGTCACAGAAAAGAAATGCTGCATGTTCATTTTAGGTTCTAACCTTACACAGAAGATTTTACGTTATTTACCTCTGAAGAAGTTCCATGTAGGATTTTGTCAGTATTTCATGCTCTTCAGCCACAGACTCTAACTTCCTATTATGTTGAAAGAGATGCTCAATATCACTCTGGGCTCTTTCTGATTCCACTTGCTGTGCCTTCAGCAACACACTAAGCTCTTCATTTTTTCTCTCAACTTCTCTCAACATACCAGCAAGTGTCCGTGCCTTAAACAAACAACAACAACAAAAAGAACATAGACTTTTCTACTGTCGTCTACACAACATGCTCAACAGATTCCTACAATTTAAGAGGTTTACTAAGTATCTAATAAGCTGGTATCTCTTGGGTCATGCAAAGCTGTATTAATTAGTCACATATACTTATGAATTTACTTCTAACAAGTATAGTTTTTTATTTAATAGATTATCTGATAAAAATAATCTCACTATTATCAAATTAATGGAAATGAATACAACTGCAGCAATACGAAGAGATAGTGCTACATACAGTATTTAATTAAAAGGGTGTGGTCCTCAGGGGCAGTCACTAACATTTAAGAGTGACACCATCAGCATTCTCATTTCTGCTGAGAATTAAGAACAAAATCTTAACTACATCACAGATGCTAAATCAAACACTTAAAATTAATCTAGCATAATCAAGGAACGTAAACTATACCATAACCTGTATGTATGTATTATGTGACATGAAACACTAAAAAAAGCAGAAAAGTCACTAGAATAAAAAGTCAGTTCCCCCAAGCCCTTTGGACTTTATTTTAAAATCCTAGACAAAACCCTAAGCCCTTCTCTGTTTTTATGACTTAACTGTGAAGAAGTTATATCCAGTTATTTAGTGCTATTTTTCTAAGAACCTTTTTCAGTAACAGGGATAAAATATTAAACTCTCTAATAAAATATAAGACATGTCCAATAGACAGAGAATATAAAAATGTGCTATGAGAAGAGAGGGAAAAATTATTTTAATATTACTAATGTCTCTTCCTTGTCATTTGTGACAGATTCAACATACCAGTCAAATGAAACCCTGTAAAAATAAGAAAAAAATAAATATAGCTATATTTCTTTATATTATTTAGAATACCTTTATTCTGAAAAGACTTAAGAGGCATTTTACTTGTCACTCACTTTGATGCCTCTTTCAAAAGCCAGGAACACTGTATTATAATTCATTCATTATAAATAATATCAAGTTGTATAATTCCATTTGTATCTGCTGGGAATTTCATGTTACTGCAGTAAGGTCACCCTCGTACGGTATACATTATATATGTACATAGTACAATGCCAAATTTTCTGAGCACCTACAATGTGCTAAGTGCTATGCTAGGGCCTGGAGCTATAGAAGCAGTCTCTGATACCATGGGTGGGGGATAACAGCATTTCCACGTGATTTGAAAAATGTTATAGAGGTAAGCATAGGTTTGATACACAGAGGAAGGATTGTCAAACTTATGTATGGGAAGTATGGGAAGGAGGAGACCAGAGTAGGCTTCTGGGTAATGTGGGTATTTTAACTGAAATCTGAAGGACTGTGAGTTAGGCAGAAGAGAGGAAAAGGTGTTCCAGACATAGAAAGTCAAGTGCCGTGACAAAGAAACACCAGAATATGTCAAGTTCCAGAAAAAGCAAAGTAGCCCAATGTGGCTGACTGCAAAGAATGCACAGAAATGAAAGACGTGGATTGAGAACCTTGTAGTTAGAATCCTTATATGCCAAACTAAGGAATTTTAATGATATTCTTAAAGCAACAGCAGCTACTATGAAAGATACTCAGCACAAGAGGGACAGGATTATTTTACTGCCTTAGAGATCCCTGAGGGAGGGGCTCGGTGAAGGAAAGATGACTGGCTGCAGAGTATCTGAGAAGAGAGTACTAGACTTAAGGTAGGAAGACTAATTAGAGGCTCTGCTATGATTCATAGAAAAAATGAAAAGGATCCAGCTTATAGCAAATAGTGGTAGAAAGACAAATAGGGCAGAAAAGAGTAATATTTACAAGGCAGAATCAACTGGACTTAGTAAATAACTCTAGGAGGCAAACTGTGTGATTTCCAGGTTTTCTATTTGTAGAACACAAAAAACAGTAGAGGGACTGCCTAAGAGTAAATTTTTAAAAAGGGAAGAGCAATTAGTCCAGTATAGGTTATGCTGAGTTTGAAGTATTTCCTGCATATTTAAACGGAGCAGATAGGCACTTAGTGCTCACGAAAATGATCTGTGCTTGGCATATAAAATTGGGAACGTTAATATTTCGATAAACACTGAAACCAAGGAACACATAACTAAAGGATAAAGGTTTAGAACATAATCCCAAGAGTCCCCAACACTTAAAGGTAAACATAAATAATACAGGAAAATGATATTAGGTAGAAAAAAATATCAGAGGATAACGATGTAACCAAAATTAAAGAGGGCAGAACTTCAGGATGAAGTTCGTAGGCATGTCGAATGTTAAAGAGAATTTACTTCATTTAAAGTAACAAATACATAACTAATATTTTGCATGTTTTACTTCATTTGTCAATTTTTCTACCAATCAGATGTGTTTATATTCTACACACCTCTGTTTCCGCTTGAGTTCTTTGACAGCGATGTTGAGCAATCAGTCTATCAGCCTGTGCAAGGGCTAGAGCTTTTGTTTCCAAAAGATCTTGTAGCCTGCTTTCTTTGGACTACAAGAAAACATATCATTAATTTTCATTTTAGGAATACATCTATGAAAGCTTATCACACATCGTTAAAATAGGCTTATACTCACAGCTAATGTGGATAGTTTCATCTCATATATATCCATTATGTCAGATATTCTCACATCACAAATCTGATCCTTTACCTACATTTTAAGAGTTAAAAAAAATCAGAAAATTTTATTAAAATATTTTGACACAGTGACAAAATAAATACCTACTTCAAAACTAAATCATTAAAATTTAATGAGTAACAGAATAAAAACAAATGCTACATCAGATAGGTCACAAATATTTCCTTTTTTGTTTTTAAAAATTTTTTTTGAGACAGGTCTTACTCTGTCACCCAGGTTGGAGTGCAGTGGTATGATCTTGGCTCACTGCAACTTCTGCTTCCTGAGTTCAAGTGATTCTCCTGCCTCAATCTCCTGAGTAGCTAAGTATACCACAGGTGTATGCCACCACACCCTGCAAATTTTTTGTATTTTTGGTGCAGGGGGTTTCACCATGTTGCCCAGGCTGGTCTTGAACTCATGAGCTCACAGGATCTGTCCGCCTCGGCCTCCTAAAATTCTGGGATACAAGCATAAGCCACTGCACCCAGCAAAGTGAACAACTTATTTTTCTTCCTTTATTTCCAAATTTTCCAGAATATTGTTATTTCTTATATTAAAAAATAAGTTTTCAATGATGAAATCTGTACCTAATGGTGTTTAGATAAACGTTATAATCAGGGCTGACATATAGCTGGTATGTACCAGGTTATAATAGCTATTTTTCACTCACCACCATTCCAGACTGAAGTTTCTCTATTAATTCTTCAATATTCAATCCAGGAATGCCATCTTTCAAATGAGGAGGAGTTAAACACTTTACTGATGCTGGAAAACTGTGATTTAATAATTGCCAAGGCATTTTTCTGGGTATATGTTCTGTTTCCTGCTGTCTATAGGCATTATTTGCCGCTATACTTTCTCCAAGTCTGAATGGGAGTCAAAGAAAGGAAAATAAAAACTATATGAAAATAGAAAAAAAGGCAGACCTAGTGCAGAATTAGGGAATCTTTAAGAATGGGTCCTTTTTTGGAATCAGAAGTCTTCAAATAATCTTGCGACCATGATGAAATGAAGTCTTGGGAAATATTCCAAATTTTCCAGAGCACCTAGTTTTCTGTTTCTAACCCTTTATAATGAGAGCTTCACTTCTGGTTTGGAGGCATTCTAAGACTAGTTTATGAGTGTGGATCATCTGTTATAAGCACAAAGTTATTGGTACTGGTCAGAATAATATTCTTATCATGGGTGATACCATGTGGCCTTTATGTCCTTATTCCTTTTCCTTTCTTACTCAGCATATACTTTTCACCAACCTGACTTCTATTTTATCCGTTTAAAATCCTTTCTTCCACCCCAGGCTTTCATATGAGCTATTCCTTTACCTGGAACACGCTTCCTACCAGATCTGTATAGGGCTGGCTCCTTCTTATCATCAGGTCCCAGTTCAAATTCACCTTTTCAGAGAGGCCTTCACTAATGCCATATATAATTCTATTATTAACCACTCAGCCTCTCCATAGTGATGTGCACAATACGAAAATGATTCTTTTTCACTTACCTTCTAACTAAAGTGCAAACTGTATGATGGCAGACACTCAGTCTAATTTACTAAAGGCTGGGCACAGTGACTCACACCTGTAATGCCAACACTTTGGGAGGATCACTTGAGTCCAGGAGGTTCGAGACCAGCCTGGGCAACATGGTAAGATCCTACCTCTACAAAAAATAAATAAATTAGGCAGGTATGGTGGCACATGCCTGTAGTCCCAGCTCTTCAGGAGGTTGAGTAGGGAGTATGACTTGAGCCTGGAGGTCGAAGCTGCAGTGAGTCATGATCACACCACTGCATCCCAGCCTGAGTGATAGACTGAGACTCTGTCTTGAAAAGACATTCAAAACAAATGAATACATTCATTCAAAACAACAAATGAATACATTCATTCAAAACAACAAATGAATACATTCATTCAAAACAAATGAATATACACATAAAAAATGCTACCTACCAATGCACCCATAATATACATTCAGCTTATTAAATTGCTCAAGATAATGTCAAATAAGGGCATTAAATAGTAAACATAAAATGGACACCTGAGAAAATGCTCAAAAAGAAAATTATCTGCAACACAAAAAAGACAGGGAATGCCAAGACAAAGTGAAAATGGTGGGAAGGCCTCACATACAGAGGCAGAGGATAAGACTCCCATGTTCAGTGAGACTGCAGATTTCCCCTCTGAAGCTTTGAGGTTTTATTTCATTTCAAACGAAATCTGACATTTTGTTTCATGTCAGATTAACAGTTTACACAAGCAGGCCACCACAAAATAAAAAAGCAACTTTACAGACCACTTTCAACTTGTTACTTGAAAATCATCCCATATATTTTTGTGTTGCTGTTAAAAAATATGTATTATAAAATTAAGGGAATTTTGGTTATATGGTCTCTAGGTCTTGCATCCCATTCTTTAACTCTTAAGGTACGAAGACCTAAACTGCTAATTCTGAAAAGTGGGAACTGCTCAATCAGTGGATAGCAGATAGCGTGGACCAGCACTTTTTCTTATAGGTCAAAATAGTAAGTATCTTAGACTCAAGGGCCTAACTGGTCTCTGTCACAATTACCCAAATCTGTTTTTAGAGAGTGAAAGCAACAAAGACAGAGTATAAAAATGAGTGGGTGTGGCCAGATTTCAATAAAGCTATTTACAAAAACAGGTGCCTGTCCACTGGCCAGTTTGCTGATCCTCGTATAAAGGGAATATCTTTCCTATTTATCAACTGCTTCAAATTATTCAAACCATTTTTACAAATTCATACATATAAACGACTTAAATGAAAAAAAATTTTTAACCAGGTTCCTAATAGCCATTAAGTTCAGAAAGCCCTGTAACCTGAATTTTTTTCAAACATAATTGTAAATATTCTTATTGCTTGAAATTAACAAGTATAGTAGAAAACTGCCTGGTGATCATTTTCCCACTTTCTGATAAAATCACCAATTTTTTTTTCTTTAGGAACGCTCCCATTCTCCTATGCCAAGTAACTTTTAGTCTACATTGTTCTCATGGCTGACCCAGATCTGGTCAACGACTGATGCTTAGACCTTTTCCTTAAACAGTCGGGAAGGAAACTAAACTTTCTATGGAGAAACAAAACTGGGAAGATGTAAGTTTAGAGAGTCCAGAAGTTATCATTAAAAAGAAGTGGCTAGAGATACAGAGGGACAGTAAACGAAGAACATTAACCACCAGGATCTAGCTTTTCCCTGAGTGAGGAAAAAGCTGGACTTTTCATTTAAAAGAATCAAACATTTTTAGAAATCATTTGAAAAATTACTATTACAATGAAGTCTTCAATTCACTAATACACTTGTCTATTTATATTGAGGACTAAAGAAACAAAGTGGGATAGTCCAACATCACAAGAGACAGACTGCAAATGATTACAACTCACACTAAAGCAGGAAAATCTGGCAGTGGAGCAGCTTCCAATAATATTCTCAGTCCAGACTGTACTCGTTCTCTATTATCTGATGTTAAAGCAAAAGCCAAAGGAGTAATCAAACGTGGGTCCTAATAAATCAGAAACCAAAAAGGAAGAAGCAGACATACAATGTCAGCTCTTTTAGAGTTGAGGTGAGTAAATATATCTACATCTTAATTCTAGGCAAATTATAAAATGTTTCTAATGTCTGAATATATTTTAGTCTCTAATATAGCTTCAATATATTATACCTTGTTATGGCTGTTTACACTGTCATGCAATCAATATGAACACTAGTTTAAAAAAATCTGGCAAAGGTTTTGAATGCTTTCAAATATGCCTATAAAAATTATGCCTTATATATTTTCATGGCTTAAAAATCCACAACTGACTGATGTATAGAATTAATGTTTTTTTCCAAGCTATCATTGAAAAGAAAAACTTAAAAACAGCCTATCACTTCCAAATTAAGGGTATAAAGTGAAAAGTAAAATTCAAATTAAATTAGAACATTTTATACTTACTTCAATCATTCATGTCAATAAATATTTCACATTAGTACTGTAAGCCCCAAATCATCAACAGGTTGAGTATTCCTTATCTAAAATGTCTGGGACTGGAAGTGTTATACATTTCTGATGTTTGCAGATTTTAGGATATTTACATATACTTACTAGTTGGGCAACCCTAATCCAAAAACCCAAAATGCTTCAGTGAGCACTTCCTTTGAGCCTCATGTTGGTACTTAAAACATTTTGGTTTTTGGAGCATTTCAGATTTCAGATTTTCAAATTAGGGATGCTCAACCTGTGTTATAAAAAACATATCTTAAATAATTGACATAACATCAGTTTGACTCCTTTAAAAAATACAATAAGTTACTAGTGAAGACAATATTAAAATATAAATCCCTTATAATTAAAATGTTGAGTATCCTGTAGGTATTGGAGCATAATCCAATGTCATAGAACTGTGTAAGAGCAGGGCTTTATCTCCAAAACCCTCAATGGTAAGCCTTGCTATTTTCAGTTTGTAGTCAGAGACATTGAAGTTGACAGAGGTGAAATAACTTACTCAAAACTGTACTAAGAACTAGTAGAGTCAACATTTGAACTCAGTCCCTTAAACATGCTCTCAAAACATACCAGTGGTCCCTGCCTAAGGTTTCAGTTTTGGCTTCTATACTGTCTATATAGTCACTAGAGCTACTGTAGTAATCTAATCCACATATTTTTGTGAAACATCTATTGTAAAGGTAAGTGTTGGAGATACCAAGGTAAATATTATTACACAAAGTTTTAAGAGGCCAGTGTTTTGGACTAAACTCCTACACTAGCCTTTAGCAGACCAAACCAAACCAGAAAGGAGTCACTTGGATGAGTGCCATGTAATCAAACTGCACTTTGAAATGGGCTAGTTTTCCAAGAAACCAGGAGATTTCAGTCAACCTGAGTCAGTATTATAAGGAAGTCAGCTTTATTACACTCTATAAGCAAAGTAACTTTGAAATGACCAATCTGCTTTTAGTTCCCTATTTGTGCTTTCTTCAGCCCTTTCTATAAAGTTGACCTCCTCTGCTTAGCCCAGGGGAATGATTCATTCTGTTTTATAGAATGAGGCTGTCAAATTTTAGAATCACAAATGAAAGCCAATTAGAACTCTGAACTAAATTTGTTGTGCTTTTATCTTTCGATAACATCTAGAGATTATTTTCTGCACAGCCCTTCTAATTATCACGATCAAGTCCTTTACTTCCAGCTGTCTCCCTATCCCCTTAATACCCTACATCAACCCTAACCAAAAACAAAAACCCTAAAACAAATACCACTCTTCCTCCAATGCCAACAGAAACGAATGAAGACATTTACAAGTACGACACAAGAAAGCAAAGGGCTAAGGAAGCAGCCCTATTGTGAACATTCTCTACATAAGTGTCAGGAGCACTTATGTTCAATTCCTATAAACGTATATAAAATAACTGTGCAATGAGACTATTATAACCGCTTACGACAACAACTTTAAATTCTTCTTCTCGTGGCCAATTCTAAGAGAAACATCTTCTAAAGATTATTAAATATTAAAACAGAAACTTATATTAGGACCATTTATACATGAATAAACTTCAGTGTTTCAAGAGTTTAAACTCACCTGAAGGATTTTGTAAAAGCTTACTTCCATACCAGGAACCAATGGTTTAAGTTTGTTAATCAAATCAAGAGTTTTCAAAATTACATCAGCAGCAAGTTTGCTTTAAAGATAAATCATATTTAAATTAGACAACTGAAAAATTTCTTAGAGCTTGTTTCTGTCCAAAATTCTAAAGAAACTGAAAAGAAAAGAAAAACTTGTGTTTTTAAGATTCAAGATGATAAAGTACTGTTTCTACTGAGAAGTAAAAATACAAAGCAATCAACATTATTATAACTCGAGACCCAAAGAGAACAAACTGGCATTAATAGCCTTAGACAGCATCTCTTTTTTTTTTTTTTTGAGATGGAGTTTCGCTCTTGTTACCCAGGCTGGAGTATAATGGTGCAATCTCAGCTCACCGCAACCTCCGCCTCCTGGGTTCAGGTAATTCTCCTGCCTCAGCCTCCTGAGTAGCTGGGACTACAGGCGCACGCCACCATGCCCAGCTAATTTTTGTATTTTTAGTAGAGACGGGGTTTCACCTTGTTGACCAGGATGGTCTCGATCTCTTGACCTCGTGATCTACCCGCCTTGGCCTCCCAAAGTGCTGGGATTATAGGCGTGAGCAACTGCGCCTGGCCAGACAGCATTTCTTTTACTACCAATATGCTTCAACTTTCTGTTTCAAGTTAAGTAGTAGTTTTGAAACATGGTCCGTTTAATTCTTAGCTTTGTCACTAGAATATCAACAGAGGGTAACCTTAGGCAATACAGAATATCTAATGTGTAATAAATGAATTATATTAGGTCATGTTCTGAATTTTGTACCTGAAAGGAGCATAAAAATATAAAAATAGATAATTCTTATTCTAAAAGTATACAATTACTGACAACTGTGACATTTATGGAAATAGAAACAAATAATAGTGTCCAGCACATAGCAGGTTTTCAATGAAGATTTATTAGATGGACTTAATTCATGAGGAAGGGTAGGATATAAAAGAGTATCTTACTACCATCCAGTGAAAATCCATCTTTAACCATAATTCCTGACATTCTAAGGAAGGACAGCTATTATTAAAAAACCTTCAGCAGTGACCGATTTCCTTGTAATAAAACTACCCTTCTGTTTTTTCATGCTTTTCATTTAAGAAAGTAAAATTAAGGCCAGGTATGGTGGCTTATGCCTGTAATCCCAGCACTTTGGGGGGCTGAGGTGGGCAGATCATGAGGTCAGGAGATCGAGACCAGCCTGGCCATGGTGAAACCCCATCTACTAAAATACAAAAAATTAGACAGGCGTGGTAACACGCGTCTGTAGTCCTACCTATTCAGGAGGCTGAGGCAGGGGAATCGCTTGACTCCGGAAGATGGAGGTTGCAGCGAGCCAAGATCGTGCCACTGCAATCCAGCCTGGCAAAAAGAGCAAGTCTCCATTTAAAAAAAAAAAAGTAAAATTAAATGAATAAATTACTGACGCAATGTCAAAAAGGAGCTCCAGAAATGTTCAGAACCCTTAGATAATTACAGTAAAACAAGACAAAAGAAACCTAGACAATAAAAAAACAAATGTTAGTATCTTTCTTCAAAAGCACAAAATCTACAAATTGAATGAATTTACAAAAAAGTCATTATGAAGATATGTTTGTTAATCTGTTATACCTTAAGTTATAACCAAAGGATGGTCTTCCAAAAGCATGAGAATCACCATATCTTTTGATATTTTACTACCTTGCCATTTTGTCATCCGATTTCATACACTCACAATAATTCAGAATCCGCAATCTTTGTTCCAAATCCCAGGTCAATCTTGCCATATGTAAACTGTTGTTCTATCAGACTGGTACACTTGACAGTTGTCAGGATTTTTGCAATATGCATTTTCATTGTATCATCCCCACAGAGAGGTAAGTTTTGTTAAGATACACAACAAAAAATTCCCAAATTACTTTATGTATAAAACATAATATTCAGGATGATTTCATACCAATTATATCATTACTGTTGTCCATTATAATTATTGTTAAATTAGCTCAATGACCGACAAGGAAACTGCAACTCAAATAATTTAAGTGGCTAATAAGTGGTAAGAGATGAACTGGCACCAAAAGTTTCTGACTCAAAGGTTGAAAAACCGAGACTATTTCTCCATTAGATGGCTGTTTTTTGTTAGCAAGAATCTCAATGGTTCAATAAATATTTATTGAATAAAGAGAAGTTGTTTTGTCATATATGTATATTACAAATTAATGTAAATAGCTATTATTTTTAAAAGGGCCAAGTTGTAGTCCAATTCAATGAGAAGGAGCCACTTTATTAATTATAGATATCTCTAAGGTCAAGCAATTATGTGTCCCTACTGCAGTGGTTCTCAAGCACTGCATGTTAGAATCACCTGAATAGTTTAAACAATCACAAAAAAACAACAACATGCAAACACACACTACCCAGTGATTTTAGGGTTTCACATTACTCCAATTAAATTAGAATCTCTGGAAGTAAGGTTCTAGCATCAATTTTTTTTGAACATGTTCTCCAGGTGATTCTAGGTAGGAAATCAGTGTTGAGAGTCACTACTTTAAAGGAAGAAGAAAATTAAGGAGCAATACCTTAGAAGAGGATATTAAACAGAGGAATTTGCTCTAGGACAGAGTAGAACAACTTCTTGTTGCTCTGAGATACAAGGAAACCTGACTAGATAAATTTAAGAGATCAGGTTGAGATACAGTGGCTTTTTGCTCATGGTAAAAAAGTGTTAATGAAATGTTTTAAAATCGGGACTTGGACTTCTTTGCAACCCAGAATTATTTGATCTAGGAGAAAGTGAACATAAGGAATACCTAGAAAATCAGTATACAGAAGTTAAGCAGTGACACTGATTATTCCGGGTTTCTTTTTAGATGAATTAATTTGTGTTGATATACGTGCCTTTTCTTATAACCATTATTAAAGCATTTATGAAGGCTTTTATTTTTAAAACATAAGCTAAAACAACTGGGCTAAAATCGTGACAACTCCATCAGTATTTCTTTATCCACGAATATACACCACCAGAAAATGGCACTACTAATCATCCAGGGGCAATAATTAGCATCAAGCAGAAAAGAGTAACATGGAGTAACAGAACAGTCATTTTAGAATATACTACCAAATATCAAATTGTGATTTCAAAAATGTATCTTAGCTTAAAAGTTTCAAACAGAAAAACAAGGGAAAAAAAACCTTGGATCTTTTTCAGACTCATTGAGAATTTTTTCTATAGTTTAAATTTTAGTTCAATAATTCTAGATAAATGTGAGCAAAAAGTGAAAAAATTACAAAGACAAAATGCAGTGAATGCAATACTAGAAAAAAAATGGTTATTTATATAGTCTTCACATTGATGACAGTAAAGGATATTTAACAAAACTTCAATGGCCTTGGCCATCCTTTCACATTTCTTTCTTATTAAAGCCTCATCTAGATTCTGGTCTGGGAACTGAAGTTGATCGAGGATTGTAGGTAGCAGAAGGGTCACAAAACGATCAGCTGAAGAACAGTTAGCAGCATCTATGACATCCTGGAGAATTACCCATCACAAATGATTCAAAACAAAGATGGAATATACGACATGGAAACAGTCATCACTGAGCTGTAACACTCTCTTTAAATTTTTTGTATTTCCTTCAGTACGTCATTGACCTAGTCTCCTATTATTTGTTTTTATTTGTAATTTACACTTTTATCCAGTTTTGAGGGCTTTCACTTTTTTCTCAAATTAGACAGTAAGGGTTTACAAATAAGACTTTTTAAAACACACTTTGTGATTTAAAAATTATTCTAAACTAAAAGTATTTACTGAAAACAAATGCCCTAAATCTGCTAAAAGTAATTATAGTAATAGAGATTGGTCTTAATAGTTTAAAACCACAAATAATTTCCATCAGGACGCTCAAAGGGCTTTTTAAACGTTAAAACTGATTATTAAACAATCATAAACAAGATAAAATAGAAAATATTGTGCATAATTAATGAACATACTTAATCACTTCATACACATATTTGTGTATAAGATCGAGTTACGAGACAAGAAATGCTTCCAGAAGATACTGGGTTAGGCAGAATGAATTTAAACACAGGGAGAATAGTAGAGAATACTAAACTGCCCAGATAGTAATATCTACCAAAACGAGAGTTTTGTGGGTATCTTCAGTGCCTGGCACACGGTGCGGCATGTTCAACTCCATTTCACTGACTGAATCCAATATCCTGAATCATCCACTCGACGGTCTAACAAACTTGGAGTGGAGAGACAATGTGACTATTCCAACTAGTTATGCAACAAATCAGAGAAATCTTAATACCTTTACTTATTACACTGAAATGAGCACTACATATCTACGCTATTCAGTGAAAAAAAGGAAAATACTAACCTATATGAGGGTCAGGAAAACATTTAGGGAGTCTAGTGGGTCACTGTTAATAACTGACAAGTTTTCCTCAAGTGTATGAACTGGAAGTTTACTAAGAATGTTTTTGAAGACAAATTGTTGAGAGTCACAAAAGTAGAAAAGTCAATCTGTCATTCATCCTATTACCTCAAATATTTCCTTGAACAACTCCAATGCTAAAACAGAACAGTTTTCTGATCCGTCCAAAGGTTGGTTTAACCAGCGCAGTAGAGCCACAGTAGGTTCTAAACATTTAGGACGGCTTCCGAGAGTGGCGTTGCCAGATGGAGACTGTTCAAACATCATCTGAGTCAGTACATGGCGCAGCTGAGTCACTGAACAGAAGGCAAGAAGTAATTCTAACACCTGTGCAACAGAAAGTCTTCGTTACACGTCAGTTTCATTAGATTTTAATATACAAAGCAAGTGTATGATGAAGCTGAAAATGCCATGCATTTTTAAAGAAAACATTCTAAAACAAAAATTAAAACTAGCTTCTAATTTTTCTTTCAATACCATTTTTCAAATGTGTGAATAGGTTCCAGAAGGTTACAAATAAATTTATTAATGGTGCTTACTGGCCGGGTGTGGTGGCTCACGCCTATAATCCCAGCACTTTGGGAGGCCGAGACGGGTGGATCACGAGGTCAAGAGATCGAGACCATCCTGGCCAACAAGGTAAAACCCCATCTCTACTAAAAATACAAAAGATTAGCTGGGCATGGTGGTGCGTGCCTGTAGTCCCAGCTACTCAGGAGGCTGAGGCAGGAGAATTGCTTGAACCCAGGAGGCGGAGGTTGTGGTGAGCCGAGATCGCGCCATTGCACTCCAGCCTGGGTAACAAGAGTGAAACTCTGTCTCAAAAAAAAAAAAAAATGGTGCTTACTCCTGATAAGCAGGACTGAGAACCTGAGAGGCAAGGTCAACTTCAACTAATGTTACACTCCTCCCACCCCTTCCACAGTACTTAAATTATTTTTAAACATAAACATGTTTTGTTTATAAATGACCAAAAAAACCCTAAAAAATAAAATTAGAATGAACAATACTTGTTATAATCCTAAAATTCAATAACTGCTATAAATACTGTAGCAAATAGTAAACCTTCAGGATGGTTATTTCCACATCGTTTGCACTGCTGGCATTATGACCCTCAGCTCTCCTACTGTACCCCATTTCCTCTCTACCTTATAAATGAACCTTATACCATTACATAACATCCCCCATCAACCTGTTTATCAGATGTTAAGCTAAATTCCACCTCATTTCAAACACTACCAATCACTAAAAAAATTTTTTTTCTTAAGATCTTTCCTCTCTTATTTCCAACTTTTTAAGTCTGATTCTTACAAATGATATATAATTGAGATTAGTGTTTTAATCAACTTGATAGCATCTGTATTTAAGAGAATCCAGTCCATTATCATTGACTGTAACAATAATCTTTAAATATAAACTGTAGCAGTCATGTGGCACTTAGTGATATGTCACTTAATGCATCATTACGTAATTTTGCTGTGTGATCATAGGAGTGTACTTACACAAACCTAGATGGTAGAGCCTACTGTACACCTTTATCATCTGTGGGCTACAAGCCCGTACAGAACACTACTGTACTAAATACTACAGGCAACTATAACACAATTGTAAGCACTTGTGTATTTAGACATAGAATACAGTATAAAAGATTAAAAACGGTATACCCATCCGCATAGAACAATTACCATAAATGAAACTTGCAGGACTGCAAGTTGCTCTGAGTGAGTTGTGAGTGAATGTAAAGGTCTAGGACATTACTGTATATTGCTCTAGTATTCATAAAGACTGTATGCTTAAGCCGTATTATATTTTAAAATTCCTTTAATAAATTAACCTTAGCTTAACATATTTTTAACTTTGTAAGTGTGTCAATTTTTAAAGATTTTGACTCTTTTGTAGTAAGAGAAACACACTATACAGCTATTATGCAAAAATACTTTATTTATATCCATATTCCATCAGTTCTTTTTTTCCTATTTTTAAAATGTTGGGTTTTTCTTTTTAAACTTTTTTTGTGAAAAACAAAGACACAAACACATACATTAGCCCAGGGTAATCAATATCACTTCCCTCTCGATATCTTGTCCCACTGGAAGGGCTTCAGGGGCAATAATACACAGGGAACTGTCATCTCTAATAACAATACCTTCTTCTGGAATACCTCCTGAAGGACCTGCCTGGCTGTTTTACAGCTAACTATTTACAAGTAGAAGTACACTCTAAAATAACAAAGAATAAGCGGTAACACCTTGATCAAAATATGTACTGTACATAATTTTATTAATATATGCTATACTTTTATACAACTGGCAGCTCAGTAGGTTTACACCAACCAGCATCACCACAAACACATGTAATACATTGCACTACCATGTTAGAATGTCCATGATGTCATAGGCAATAAGAAGTTTGTGTCTGTCATTGACTAAAATGTCATTATGTAACGTATGACTATATTTATTTTTGAAGAGGTAATACATTTACATGGTTCAAATGACAAACTCTGGAGGCAAGCAATGTTACCAGTTGCTTGTGTATCTTATAAGATGTCCATTATGAACACACAAGGAGACAGCTTTCCATGTATATTAGTTTTCTTGTAATGTACATACATAAAAGTAAAAAGATTAATCACTAGTGCAGAGATGGATGACTTTCCCAAAATGAACATATTCCACTGTTGATGGCATTTGGGTTATCATTGTTAGTTATTAGGAACAGTACTGCTACATTCTGTACACATGTATACAGTTCTTTGTGAAAAATACCTACAATTGAGATTTCTAGGTCACAGTTTATACATATGCCCAGTATTAATAGACACCAGTTTTCATAATTGGTTGTACTGGGAGTACTAAATGAGAGTTAAGGTATGTTTGCTATTTTCCATTTTAATCAGCTGATAGGTGACAGAGGGTATCATACTATCATTTAAATTTGCATTTCCCTGAAGATTGATAAAGTGTTACAATGGCTTCATGTTTTTTGACCAATTCAACTTTTTTGCTCAGGTTATCTTCTGGGCTCTGTGTTTTTTTCTGATACATATGTACAACGTGGGAAAACAGTATATTTTGGATAAGCGTTCTTTGTTAGATACATACGTTGTAGATATCTATTCCCATTCTTTGACTTTTCTTTGTTAGTGGTCTTATCATGAATAGAAACTTAATTTTAATGTAGCCCAACTTATCAACTTTTTCCTTGTAGTCAGTGCTTTTGTTTCCTCTTTAAGAACATCATTGTCTACCCCTAAAACCTTCATTATTTTTACTTTTCACATTTAAATCTACAACCTGTCTTATACTGAGTTTTGCATTTGGTGTGAGGTGGGGGTTGGGGGGGTGAAGATTAAGTTTTTTCCATATGCATATTCAATTGACCCAATGTCATTTCCTGAAATGACCATGCCTTTAAGACTCTACTGTTGTCAATCAGGAGACCATATGCTGTGGGTTTGGTTCTGCTCCATTCTGTTCTACTGGGCTATCTATCATTATGACAAAATACTGCACTGTCTTTATACTAATCCCCTAAGCACCTGACATTTTAAGAAATCAGTAAATAGCATAAAAGTTCTATTTGTTAAGAGAATATAAGAAAAATATGTATTTACTGATCTTGTATCCAGCCCACTTGTTAAATAGATTCGCTTAATTTTAATAACGATTTCCATAATTTTAGATTTTCTATATTCTCAGGTCATCTGAATAGTGAGTTTTATTTCTTCCTTTCTAATCTCTGTACCTTTTTAATTCTCTTGCCTTATTGGGCTGGTTGGGACCACCAATACTATGCTGAACACTACTGGTGATAATGAGCATTGTTTTCTTATTCCTAATCTTGAGGAAAGCTTTCAATAATTTGCATTTAAAAAGATGATGCAGGAGATTTTTGGTAATTATTCAATCAGGGAAAGGAAGTTTCTCTTTATTCCCAATGTACTAATCTTTATCATGAACAGGTATTAAATTTTATCAAATGCTCTTCTCTCTTTAATGAGATAATATAAGTTTTCAGCTTTTTTGGTAATGTGGGAAATTATATTAATTCCCAAATGTTAAACCATCTTTGCATTCCTGCAATGAACCTCATTTGGTAATAAGACATGATCCTTTTTATGTGTCACTGACTTTGATTTGCTAATATTTTGTTGAGGATTTTTGCGATATGTTCCTGAAAGATACAATTTTCATTTGTTGTAGTATCCTTGTCAGGTTTTGCTATCAAGGTTATACTGGCCTTATAATAAAACACTCTGTACTCTATTAAAGACACTCAACTCTTTCTTCCCCACCAAGATGTATTTTGTTTTCACTGCTCCCCACTTCTATCATAACAAGAATTATTTTTTACTTTAAAATAAAAACTAAGTTTTAAATTTTTATTTTTTATTCTTTTACTTTTTCATTCTCTTCCAGGTTTTCTGATACCCATAGAATGCTTCTACTCCCCTGAACTACCTGACCTCCTAAATTCCCTGAGATGGTTTAATACCTTTAGATTCGATTATTAGATTTTTCCCTTGCTGTGTGTCTCTTCTATTCCAAGAATCCTTATTTAGCACCTATATTAGAGATTCCTAATCACTTTATTAAGATCCATTTAGATAATAATTAGGAATACTTCTCATATTGCATATGAGAAAGCAATGTAGAAATTCTAGTGTTCAAAATAAAAAGAAAATATAGTTAAGTAACAAACTTTGTACTATTTCAACCTTTCTACCATCTTTTATATCACCGTTGCAAATGATTACTTCAAAGTCATTCTAATTTTTGGTAAAAGCTGACCTGAAAAAGTCCTACTTCACACCAGACACAAAAGTCAATTGTAGGAAGATTACAGATCTATATGGGAAAGTTAAAAAAGCTTGAAAGCTTTTAGAGGAAAACAACGGAGTCCATCTTTGTGACTTTGGAATTGGCCAAGAGTTCCTAAATGGAACACAAAAAACACTAAATTGATCTATGTTAAAATCAAGGCACCATTAGGTGAGTAAAAAGGCAACTCACAGAATGGAAAAGTATTTGCATGTCATTTACCCATTAAAAGACTCCAAAATAAATCCTCCTACATGTGAGAGAAAGACAATGCATTAAACAAATGAGCAAGAGACATAAACAGGCACATCAAAGAATACATAAATGGCCAATGAATAAGTAAAATGATGTCAACTTTTATTAATAAAGTATTAATTTAAATTATAATGCAATACTACTATTAGACTGGCTAAAATGAGAAAGTGAAAAATATCAAGTGCTGACAAGAACGCAGACTGACCAAATCTTCATATACTGGTCCAACTGATATTTTGGGAAGACTGTTTCATAGTGCCTACTGAACATATGTATATCCCATGACATAGTGATTCCACTCAAAGGTATAAAGCTAAGACAAGCATGTCCATAAGCTCACCAAAAGACATGCAGAAAATCGTAAATGGAGGTTTCTTCATAACTGATATTCATAAACAAAAGAACACCAATTGTGCTCCTTTCCTCCTGGGGGCCCAGTGTGCAACGGCTGCAAATAGCTGCTTCCTTGGTAACATATGCAGCCTGTTGCTTGTATGGGCTGCACTAAGAAACCTTAAAAACAGCCCTTTCCAATGTACATTCATGTCTCTGACTTCCTGCTGTACCTCATCTAGGCTTCCGAGAGGTATGCAAGGTGTGTCTGGAAAGCCCTCAGGGCATAGTGACCAGGGTTCACATTGGCCAAGTCATCATGTCCATTCACACGAATCTGAAAAATAAGGAGCATGTGACTAAGGCCCCACATGCAGGGCCTAGTTCAAGGTCCCTAGCTGCCAGAAGATCCATCTCAAAGTGGGACTTTACCAAGTTAAATGTCAATAAATTTGAAGACATGGCAGCTGTGAAGTGGCTCATTCCAGATGGCTGTGAGGTCATACACATTCCCAAATGAGGCTCCCGGACAAGCGGTGAGCACTACATTCACGAGGGCTTTCACTGTGATGCCCCTTACTCATGGTCATCAATAAATCATACTTCCTGTCTAAAAAAAGAACCAATCTAACAATCTACAACTATATGAAATATGAATGAATCTTATCACATTAACATTATGTTGAACCAAAAAAAGTCTAGACAGAAAACGTATTATATGCTTTTATCTACATAAAGTTCCAAAATAAACCTCTCTATATACGCTGTTAGAAGTCAGTATACTGGTTACAGCACTTATCCTTGGTAAAGATAAGAAATGGGAAGGGACAGGTACTGACTACAAGGAAGCACAAGAAGGGTTCTAGAATACTTGTAACATTCTACATTCTGATTTAAACACTGGCTACATAATTGTATCCCTATTGTAAAAATACAGAGAGCTGTGCATTTACATTTTTCTGCATTTTACATACCTTTGAAGAGGAATCAGGATCCTTTCCATTAAGAAGACCTAAAACTTCATTAAGACATGAAGAAAAGTGCTCATATCTAGGTTTAAAATAAAAATATACATCAAATGATAAAATTGGTATATCAAAAGAGATTTACAAGATAAATATAAAATTTATGTGTATCTTCTTCCATCTATTTATTTATTTGGGCTTCTAATACAGAACACACTCTAGTAAAGTTTATAATTAAAACTTGCCATGTCTTACCATTATGATATACATACATTGGCTCTGTCACTTATTAAAACATAGTCATTCATATGGCAATAAATAAATCATTAAAATTTTCAGTGCCTCAATTGCTCTATTTTTTTAAGATTGTGTTCAGTTTGTAAAAATTCAAAGGAGAGAGGAATATCCTAACAAATTACACAGCTGTTTATTTATTTAAGGCACTTAAAATTGCCAAGCATTAAATAAGTCTCTGCAAATAAAGAAGTAAGGGACAGCAACCTGTGTTACACAACTCCAAGAGGTATGAGAGGTACCCCTGGCATTATATTCTATGTGACTATCCTAGATTTGGAAGATGGTGCACTGACAGGGAGCTCACAGCATAAAGATGAAGAAGGATAGAAAGAGATAATACAATGTAAAATAAAATATAATGCTATAATGAAGGAATGTATGGGACACTATGGAACAAAGAATATTGTCTCAGCATTAAACCCAGACTTGAGTCTTAAAAAACAGAAATAGAAGTTAGACATGTAAAAGAGAAAACAATCTAGTCTTCTAGAGGGAATACCCTAGAGAAAATACACATGGATACATGGAAGGGCATTTCTAGTAAGGTGGAAGTTCTTATCGTCTAACATGATTAGACAAAAAAACAAAATGTGTGAATAAGGTTGACAGGTTGTCAGGGATCAGATTTTGAAGGGCTATACTGAGAATGTGGATATTTACCTTGAATGCAACGGTAGGTCAAAGATTTTAAAAGGGACATGTGGTTGAAGAAAAAGTTTTGAGTATATTTATAAGTTAAACAGGAAAGGTCAACTGAATGGAAGGGTCCTGAAGAGAGAGGAGCAACTGCTTCAGAAAAGTCAAATGAGACAATGCATAGAGTAATGAATATACTTATGAGGGAAACAGGATGAAACTAAGTCAGAATTTGGTATAAACATAGGTAAGCTTGTCCAGGGGCAAGGATTTAAGACAGCTCCATTCAAATGAGGCTCCATTTAGATTTTTTTTTTCTGTGAAACATAGATAAGGTCATTTGCATAAAAGGAAGCAAGAGAAAAAGAATAAACTTGAAAGACCAGCCGGGCCAGAAGCTCATATCTGTAATCCCAGCACTTTGGGAGGCCAAGGTAGGTGGATCTCCTGGGGTCAGGAGTTCAAGACCAGCCTGGCCAACATGGCAAAACTCCTTCTCTATTAAAAATACAAAAATTAGCTGGGCATGGTGACATGTGCCTATAATCCCAGCTATTTGGGAGGAGGCTGAGGCACGAGAATCACTTGAACTCAGGAGGCGGAGGTTTCAGTGAGCCGGGATTGCACCAGAGCAAGAGCGAGGCTCTGTCTTTAAATAAATAAATTTGAAAGATCCACTGTAGGAAAGTAAGCTGACGAATAAATATAAGAGGTCCGGCCCAGAAACAGTTGTGGGATTTTCTCATGCTCTAATTAATAACCACGCATTAAGTTAGACTTTGGAAGAGATTCATTCAGGATTGGGTTATTGTTCAATGGGATGCCAGATAGACAAGAGGAGTTGCCAGAGGTCATTCTGGGGTTCAGAATGGAGAGAGTATAAAATAGATAACAGAACTGAGAGACTTGCAGAAGAAATGATTCAGCAACCTCTCACTAATGCTAAAGCAGATTATCTTTCAGTCTTCCAGAAGAGGTTTATTCAAAAGAATTTTTGTTTACTATGAAGCTGCTGAATAAGCACTCTCTGGTGGCCAAAATAGATATACATGGATATTGGGAGAATATTACAACAGATGAAGAGAAGGCAGGTCATGGGAAGGTACTCTGGAAGAAAAATCTCACTTATCTATAGATTCTTAAGAGAAGAAACAGTGAAAGGCTAAAGTGAATGCTTCTTGTTTCACAAAACATCAGCTGAGCTGAATGAACAGTGGTCAAGTTTGTCCTAGTGCTTAGCTTTTATTAAAATAAAACTTTTAGATTCTGTTTCTTAAACATCCGGGACTGTGTCTTCACATCCTATTTCGGCTAAGTGCCTGACCACAGGTGGGGTTCGATAAATGTTTCTTGTATGTGAAACCCTTTGAAACAATTTCAACTATTTCCTAATTTAGGATCACAAAGCAGTTTATGCCCCAGCAAAATTTAATTAGAAAGCAAAAAGGCTACAGGCTTGTTGGAAAACAATTACTACCTGATCTCAAAACATAAATGATCCCATGAAATACAGAGACAGAAAGATATATGAACATGTGTTCCCATCTAACCTATAACAAAAGAGGCACACACCAAAGGAAACATTACCAATTTTTATACAAAAGACACAAACATAATGACACCAATGTTTCAAGACTGTTTCATTTATTTATAATTTATATATAAATATTTATTAGTATTGTGCCTATAATGAAAATTTTTTTGAATAATTGTAATGCTGCTTAAGTTTTAAAATTAGCCAAAATGTCTATATTTTGGAGAATGGCACAACCCTATTGATCTAAAGCAAAGACTGAAATACGAACATACACAACGACCTTGTTATACTTTACATTTCAGTTCAGGAAAGAAAAAGGAGTGGGAGTATAGCACATCAAAACATTTCATTTTAGTCTACTGTGGATAAGTAGAATCCAAGTTTATTATATTTTAAGAAGACAATTTCATTTATAACAAACACATCTTGGTTTGGAAAAAAAAGGTCTAAAATTGACTGAAGTGAGTCATACCTGGTAAGATAATCAGCAATTTTAGGATTCTTAAGGAGATCCATCAGTAGGTCAACTGAATATTTTCTAGTTAGAGTGCCATCACCGTTTATGAGAATATTAAATATTAGTTGAAAAGTCTGATGAATGTTTCGAGCATGGAACAGCTTAAGGACAAATTAGAAAAAGCATATTACACAAAAAAATTAAGTTGACACCATCCTAAAAGGTAAAAATAAAAATGTCTCAATGACTTTTAAAATATCAGACTATAAACTTCAGAATAAATTTGAAAATTGTATTTACCTTTTCCCCCACCTCTTCGTTT
This sequence comes from Leontopithecus rosalia, assembly GCA_028533165.1. Lineage (NCBI taxonomy): Eukaryota > Metazoa > Chordata > Mammalia > Primates > Cebidae > Leontopithecus > Leontopithecus rosalia. The sequence continues at coordinate 87,498,474 of CM052662.1, forward strand.
AATGTCAAACTGTATAATATTGAAAGTGCATACACAACCACAGTTAAACTACTATGGGCCAACAAGGTAATAAGAGTTCGATAAAAAGATTTCACATTACTCTGAGGGAAAAAAAGTTAAAAGATAAATTAGAATTATGAATTGTATATTTTGGTTTAAAAAGTATATCCTGCACAGGGTGGGCCAACTTTCATTAAACCTCATTGTCAACTCTATTAAACGACCGTCGCATTTAAAAGACAAATGTTCTACGGAAGAAATTTAGATCAGAGATAATTTTAAGTTCAAAAATTGTTATAAACAGAGTACCTAGAGAAAAAAGTAATTTGGTGAATGTGTGCAAATGAGTGGGAAATAAATTTTTGCAAAGCTCTGTCACCTTAGAATAAATAATTCAATGATGGTAAATCAGGGTGTCAATGGTAATAAAGGGACACATGCAGAGTGGAAACAAGAGCTACCTTAAATACCTAGGAAAAGTTGCCAAGCATTTGTAATGAGGAACTCCCATAGTTGCGGCAGAAGCAAAAAAATATTCAGCAAATCAAGAATTTGTTTTCCATTACACACTGTGGAGCAGCAATTAACTTTGCCGTATTTGCTGATTATCATTTAGATTTAAGAGATCATTGCAGGTGTGAGATGGGTACTTTCATATATTACTGACAGTCATACAGATAGACACAGTCTTGGTGAATAGCAGTTTCTACACATGGAACTATGAGCATATGTTTATTCTTCCTTATATTTAAGCGTTTCCTAAATATGAACTTTTTTTTTTCAATTCAGAAATTGAAAAACACATACACACTACACACACACCCAAACACAACACACAAAGTAACTCCACCTCCAAAGCAAGACCAGGTCAGAAAAATGCAGCACTTGAACAAGTGAGATACTAAATTTAAAATCAAACAGGTAATGCTGAATAGCATAGCAGGGAAATTGTTCTCAAAGCACCTTAAATAATCAATGACTTGCTTGATTTAATATACTTCTAAAAGTGATTCAGTTAAATTCATTTGTGTGTCTTCACTTATCACAAGTACTGTTGGTTCATACTGAGCACTTAATTCCTGAATCTTTCTGGTGGAGTTGCACTGATTTTGTGGAAACACAAGACTGAGATAAATAGGACTGCCAGTGATGTGTCTCTTCTAAGAGCACAAAATAATTTAGTCATTCTTGTACTACTCAGTGTGATAAAGAACGGAATGCCATGCTAAGGAAAACTTTTAGAAATAAGTATTCGCATTAACCCTTTACACAGTCTTCAATACAACATACATGAAGGCTGAACTGTTTCAGGTTATTTATATGTCAATCTGACTTCATTAATTTTGATGGGTCAGCTGATAAGACACAATAATCCTTTTCCAAATTTGTTTTAACAAAAAGACAAACTTTTCTTTACAAACAGAATCTATCATAAAATCAGAAACATTAAAAATAAATAAACTTCTTACCAATGTCTTTATGTGTGTTTGAACAGAAAGATTGTGCCGACAAAGATTTGCCAATAATCCTAGACAAGGCATTTTCAACTCATCTTCAGAAGATTGACTGTTTTTTTTCACATTGGTGTTTTGTTTAAAAGAAAAAAAGCATTAATGGCATTCTAAGTCAAAATGATATAGTTATGTTTATACATCTCAATTGCTTTTTACATGCAAGAAACAAATCTAGTTAACATGGAAAGCCAGAGAAGCTCTGAATGGTTTTGACCATTTATCTCATGTTTTGAAACAAAATTACCCAATTCAATTCCATCATGAAAACATGAAAATAACTGCCAGCGTGGACCATGTGCTGTTTAATCAATATATTTTTTTTTCCTATAAGAATAACCAAACAATTTTCAGTTTCAGTAATTTTTTTCTGTTCAAATGAATTCAGTCCATAAATTTTTGTTATGAAAATTAAAGCTGCTTTACAACTTTTTTTTCCTTTTTACATTTTTTTCACCAAGGAATGAGGTTACATACTTTACAACTTTTGATTCTTAAAATCATCAGGGCAGAGCAAGTAAGAACTGGAATCTTACTCAGTTTACACAGTTAGAAAATGTTATCTAAGAAAAACTGATCTACCACACAGTTGCAGTTTAAAAATAAAGAAATAGAGTATTTGGTTTTATGTTTGAATGCATACTTACATGTGATGTATCAGGATCATAATTAATTCATCTATATTGGCACCAGAATAGAAAATTTTGACGTTATATGTTAACTTCTGCAGAAGTTGAATGCACTGAGAATAAGAAAATAGTTATAAATGTAAACACATAAAAACATTGCCTGCTTAAAATAATGAACTATCAGACATATTCTGAGCATGTCCTTTTCCATTTCCTAAAACATAAAAAAGAAAAAACCACGTATAAAGTAATACAAGAACCTTAGGGCTCGTCTCTCAATTCACATATTTCTATGCATTCTGTCTTAGAGCACGGTTATCAACCTTGCTTAGTCATCTTTAACTTGAATGCAGGTTGAAACACACACATATAGCCCATCAACTAGGAGACACCCTTTTTCACATTTTACCATCTCTAAAACTGCATGTCAATTTAGTTTGTGATGTTTTTCTTTCTTACAATTGATGACATTTTAGAGGCAATGAAATATGAATGAAGAGCTTTGAATCTATATTAAATAGACTATATCTACAGCTTTAATTTTTAAAGAATGTTTCCTCCACGGATTGAGACTAGATGCCAACTCACATTACAATTTTAATATAAATAGCTTATGTCTCAAAAAACACAGACATCTGTGTTTATAAGTCAAAGCAGTTACAATATAGATTTGTTTTTCTTCAATAATAGTGCTAGATACGGATAAGCTACTCTTTTCTAGAAACATTTAAATTGTAGCATATGTGCAACCAACTTTTAATGTGACGAGCTGTGCCTAAACATGTAGTATTTATCATGTGGCATACACACTGTAAGTCAGCAGTTTATGACGGATACCATCAATTTTGATCTGACAATAAGGAAAGGATATACCGTGTGGGTGTGTATACCTGCAAAAACACTGAATCAGTGTGGCTGCTCCGACAAATCACTCCGGCTAGCACACTATTCAGATTGTATGTATTCTGAAGACAATCTCTGGTTTCACTGTCTACAGCTGTAAGTTAAAATAAAATAGCACAAAATATATCATTTTCTTATAAGGTTTTCATGGATAATTTATTTCATATGAATTATCATTTAAAATGGTATAATATGGCTATTTTATTTGCCAAAACACAATTCAGAAATTCTAAAGATTTCTCTATGTAAAATAAACTAGTATCAAATTAAAATCTTTTAATTTAAATATTAAAAGATTATCATTTTATGGTATATTTACACAATGAAATATGATTTGGCCATACAGAAGAATGCTTGTCATTTGTAGCAACATGGATAGAACTGGAGGCCATTATGTTAAGTGAAATAAGCCAGAGACAGAAAGAAAAATACTGCATATACTCATTCATGTGGAAGAGCTTAAAAAAAAAAAAGGTGATCTCACGGAGGTAGAGAATGACAGTTACAAGAGGCTGGGAAGAATACGGGAGAGCGTGTGGTGGTGTAGGGTGTGAGGGGGAGCCGTTAGCAGGGAAATGAAGACAGGTTGGTTAACAGATATAAACACACAATCAGATGGAATAAGTTCTAGCATTTCATAGTAGAGTAAGGTGACCATAGTTAACAATGCATTGTACATTTCAAAATAGTTACAAGGGAGGACTTGAAATGTTCTAAATACATAGAAACGATAAATCCTCTTTTCCGACGGATATCATAAATACCGTGAATTGATCACCATATACTCTATGCAGGTAACAAAAATATCACATGTACCTCAAAGTTTGTAACAACATTATATATCTGAAATAATTAATTTAAAAAGATTATCATTTCAGTTTTTCTGTAAACCCCAAATGCTTCTAAAGTATAAATGTTCGAAGTGACTGGTATTCTCATTCAAATTGTTGGTGGATGTTAGAAATGGAAGAATCTTTTTGGAAAGCAATTTAGTAATGGTTATCAAATTTTCAAATGATCTAGAAATTCTACAGGAAGTTATCTAATAGAAGCACACTAATATCTGAGCAAAATTACACAGACTGTTCACTGCACTCTTGATTCCAATAGCAAAAACTTAACAAACGATGAGTGCCCACTATTAGGGGAATCGATGAATAAATTATAATACCCTCTAATTATGGCACTAGGCAGCTATTAAAGATACTGATACGGAAAGAAACATCTGATGCTCTGCAACACCATTTATGTTAAAAATAACCAAGT
>CM052662.1:87502882-87524140 GCA_028533165.1 Leontopithecus rosalia
TCTCTACTAAAGATACAAAAAATTAGCTGGGCCCGGTGGTGCGTGCCTGTAATCCCAGCTACTCGGGAGGCTGAGGCAGGAGAATTGCCTGAACCCAGGAGGCGGAGGTTGCGGTGAGCCGAGATCGGGCCATTGCACTCCAGCCTGGGTAACAAGAGCGAAACTCCGTCTCAAAAAAAAAAAAAAAAAAAAAAAAAAATAACCAAGTAAAGATCCAAAATTATTGTTCTGTGACAGCGAAAAACGTATCAAACCATTAAATGAGATTATATCCCCAAAAGTGAACAAATGAAAGCTGGTGGTAATGGGTACAGACTCATCCCATTTTACTCCATATCTAGGCTACTTTGATAGCCACTAGCCTTCATGTGGCTATTTAAATTTAGATTAATTAAAATCAAAGATTCAGTTTCTTAGTTCATTATCCTCTCTTCAGGTGCTTAATAGATCCTTGTGGCTAGGGGCTACTCTATTGGGTAACACAATTCTAAAACAATTCTGTCACTGAAGAAAGTACTGCTGGACAATGGTACTCTGTGTTAATACTTCTGGATCACTAGAATTTGTTAAACTCTGTATATATTATTATAATCACACAAACAAATATCCCTACCACCATGTCCCAAATTGGGGTAAAGTGATCAGTAACTGAACACTTAAAAACTAAAGCTATGGAAAAACAGATAGAAAAAGCAACAATAGTACTTTTACTTTTAGTTCTAAATTCAGTGTAATTTATTACAGAAGGATGATTCTTTGATCAGTACCTAGCCTTTCTGGTGGTATACTTAATACTGACATTATGTCTGGGTTTTTGTTTTTTAATTCAAAAGTAGTCCAGCATTTCCCAAAGTGCATTCTTTTCTGTAGAACACTGAACCTTTCACATGCTTCTGATTCCTCGGTCCAATAATTTTAAGAAATGCTGCATAAAATATTTTCCTCTTTCAAAAGATTCACGATGCACATTAGATTCAGAAATCTTTGAAGGTGAATCATTCTTTAAAATACTAAGTTGGCATTTTAAAATATTGTTCATACAGCTTCGAAAAACTAAAAAAGATAAACTAAATGCATTACCTAGTTTAGACAGCAAACTGATAATACTTAATATCAGTGAAGCACTTATGTTTGGGTCTTCAAGTAGCTCTACAAGACAACTCAAGCATTCACTTGTTAATATATGATTTGATGTAAACAGTCGTGTGAGTTTCTGTCCAGAAATTACCTATAAAATAGTAATCAAAATGCGTTAGTTAAGAAATGTCAATTTTCATCTCTTCTCCATTTCAAATTAAAAACTTGGTTCCTTCAAAGTGCCATAGCTACCTTCCCAATTTAAAAACTTCACACATGCTGTGAAAAATTCACCCCGTCTACATTACCTAATCCCTTCCTTGTAATCATTTGTGACTAGATGTCAGTTTAAAATCATTTCCACCGGAAAGCTTTCCCTAAGCTTCTTAGGCTATCTAGGTTAGGTCTGCCTATTATATTATCCTATAGTACATTATATTTCTATGCCCTAAGTTAGCAAACTTTTGAGTATCTAGCAATATTTCTCGTTCACACTACAGTGAACATTCGATGAAGGTATAGATCACAAACCTGCACTCTACTACCAATATATTTAGTTTGTAAATAAATTCTAGTACTTTCTACCTACTTTGAGGGAGGAGAATAAAAAAGGAAGCCCAGAGGGTAGCTATGGGATTATTCCTTCTGCTTCTTCTCAAAGACAATAGGTGATTTTAGAAGTTAAGCAATTAGGTGGCACGGGCCTGTAATCTCAGCTACTGGGAAGGCTGAGGCAGGAGAATCCCTTGAACCCAGGAGGCCGAGGTTGCAGTGAGCTGAGATTGCACCTTTGCATTCCAGCCTGGGCAACAACAGCGAAACTCCGTCTCAAATTTAAAAAAGGGAGTTATGGGATTACAAAGAAGGAAGTGAAAAACAATCTTTTTTAAGTAGCCAGGCAAGGCGCTGAAAAATTTTATTTCTGATTATTCCATGTTTTTTTCACTTCTTTCTTATAATCTATAAGCCACACACACAGGCACACAGACACATACATACAGAGAGAGAGAGTGAGAGAGAGAAGAAAGGAAGTAAAGCTGGAATTGAAGAACAAAAGCAGTTGTCAAAAAGTATGAATTTTCAACATGCTTTACAGATGTACTTATTATAAAGCACATATTTTCTACAAAGATGGAAAAAACCATTCGTTACTTTAGAATAAGGCTATATTCATCCAGAATAATTATTTTTATAAGATCAAGCCTAAGCAGGCTTCTGTAGCATCCCTCTAATCTTTCCTTTCTGTATCCTTCCTTTATTCTCTCATCCACATCAGTTTTTCTTCTAAAGCTTTGCTGATAAGAGTTTCACATTATCTGTTTCCAAGGAGTGTTTTAACATTACTAATGTTAAAGTCTGTAAAAGAAGAAAAAGTCCAAATATAACAGTACAGAAACCAGTAAGAGATATTCTGGGGTAGAAAATCCTCTGGGCATTATTACCCTGTTGTCTATTTATAAATCTAGCTCTCCCGAATAAGACATTTTCTGTTTTGAAAAGGATTCTCCACAGGACTGGACCTGTATCTCAATAACATAAATTGTCTAACATGTAATAATTACGTGTACTAGGTAAAATAAAAATTGTTTTACAAATATTCCCCTTCACTCATCTATATTGAATGTTTTAATACAAAAATAATTTGTTTTAATAATAACTAATACTGACATAGCACTTCCTCTGGCCTAGGCATCGATCTAGGCACCTTACATAGGTTAACTTTTTTCATCTTCATAATAACTCTATAAGGTAGGTGCCACTATTTTGTTTTGCAAGTGAGTAAACTGAGACACGTGCTGATAGCAAAGAAGCACAACTGGACTTCATACCATATCCAGGCAGCTTGGTTCATGAATTCATGCTTTTAGTCACTACACAAAACTAGTGCTATGAAATACCATGATTAAAAATCGGATAAGCTCAGCTTTGCCAGTGATCAAACATTCAAAGCCTAGGTTCTGTTTGGGGCCACAAAAAAGTGTGGGAGAAGTTCAGAAGAATGAATAATCTCCTTTCACGATACCTATCTCCACCATTAAAAATACAAATATTGTCAACCAAGATGGTTAAAACAAAGAAATACGAAAACATCAAGGGTTGGTGTGGATGAGCGATGGAAAAATTCACATATTGCTAGTGGGATGGTAAAATGGCATAATATTTCAGAAAATTGTTTGGCAGTTTCAACTAAAACAAAACATATGCCTACCCAATGCTCTAACATTCTACTCCTAAGTATATAAATGAGTGCATATATCCACAAAAAAATGTATGAAATGTCTACAACAGCTTTATTTATAATTCCACTCAGAAATGTAAACCACCCAAATGCCTATGAACGGGAAAGTGTATGTAAACTGTGGTACACTTATAAAATGGAATTCTGCACAGCAATAAAAAGAATTAGTGATACATGTGCAACATGAAATGAATTTCAGATTACATTGAGTGGAAAAGGCGAGACACAAGAGTACGCATCGTGTGAGTCTACTTACCTGAACCTTATGTGAAGGGACAACGAAGAAACCCTGTGGGGCTAGAAATGCTCTATATCATGATACAGGTGGTATGCAGTCTACCTATATGTTAGCTATCTATATATGGTAGCTATGGTACCTATATATTAAAAACTATCAAGCTCTTCACTTAAGATTAATGTACTTTATGCTCCGTATGTATATTATCTCTTAATTACAAAAGTCCTTTGTAGTGGTAGTAACCTCAAGCCAGTGCTCTTCATACCTTTGCCAAAATGGTAGAAAAGATTTCTGTAATCCCCTTGAAAGTTTAGGAATACAGGGAAGACCCCATATTTTGTTTAAGCCTCTTTGTTTTTTTTTGAGATGGAGTCTCCTTCGATGCATCACCCAGGGTTGCAGTGCAGTGGCGCAGCACAATGTAGACTCACTGCAACCTCAGCCTCCCAAGTTCAAGAGATTCTCCTGCCTCAGCCTCCCAAGTAGTTGGGATTACAGGCAGCGCAACCACGCCCTGCTAATTTTTGTATTTTTAGTACAGACTGGGTTTCGCCATGTTGGCCAGGCTAGTCTCAAACTCCCGAACTCCTCATCTCCTACCTTTGGGAGTCCCAAGTGATCTGCCCACCTCTGACTCCCAAAGTGCTGGGATTACAGGCATGAGACACTGAGCCTGGCCTTAAGTCTCTTTGAATTCACAAACTCTTTATTCGCAAAGAAAAGTAATGTTTCAAAATAGCATATAAAATGCTTAACTCCCAATTTTTAAATTAAACTGACGGTCCGGCTTTTTTCTGCATCTCCTGGAGTCTATACTGATTCAGAAGCAAAGCCTTAAGCATTCAACAGCTAACACCTTAATTATTAGGTTTGCAGGTGCTCCTTGAAGTAATGGATATAAAAGACAAAACAAATGTACTTGGGAGAGGGGCACCTGAGGTAGGGAGAGGACCACCTGCGAAGCTCAAGAAAAGACAGACACATCTAATACAACAGCAACTTCACTCATGGCTGCTGTTTCTGTACTACTTGAAATCATTTTTTTCCTGTAGGACTTTACAAATCGTTGGCACATTAGTCTTCTATCATAGGGTTAATATAATAAATACAATACGTTTTCAAATTATGTACAATTCTATCTTATCGGAGGACAGCTGTGACAAAGAGATTTGAAACGAGCCTTAATTGAACTTAAAGAAAAATAAACAGGTCAATGTTAGTTTGAATTCCATAAATGCATAACAAGTGACAGCAGGAGATTAAGATCCTAGAACAAATGGAATAGTCTGGACACACATCACTAGAACTAACAGAAAAAAATGAAAGCAATTCAGCATTTTAGGATTAAAAAACTGAGGAACGTATTTTGGTGAAGAAAAAGGGTTACGCCTGCTAGGAAGGGGGACTGCTCCTTAAATAAGGCTGAAATAATGTTTTTCAAGTCTGAGTCCAACCCGAGTTGAAATAAAAGCAGTAAGCAACAGATTCAATTATAGGTTACCGAAGGGCAAAGCCAAGTTTTAAGGATGACTCCATGTCACTGAGAATCGCTACGTATTGAGGGCTTGGTTTCCTGGGAAAAAAACAAAACTAGAAGCAAAGGGAAAAAAAGCTGCGAGCTTTGTCGGTTACCTACTGAAAGCAGCCTAAATTTCCCACTTCGGTCCCGCTCCCGCTTTTCCTGGAGCGTTCACTGGGCGCTCCTGCCTCTCGCCGCGGCCAGAGGACCCCGACGTTCACTCGCCTTCACTAGGACAAAAAGACAAGAGGGAGCGACGGACTGTCCCTTCTGTCCTAAGCTGGGGCCGCCACTGCCCCGCCTCACTGAGCTAAGAATTACTAGGGCGAGCCCCCTCTGTCCTCCACGCCGGGGTCTCTCACCTCCAAGTGCCGCAAAAGCTGAGTGGCGTTCGCCTCCGACTTCACGGCTTTGTACTGGCTGACGGTCAGAAGCAATGACTTCAAGCAGGCCGTGGAGTCCATTGCACCGGCAGCGGGCCCGCTTAGGGACCAGCACCACCAGCCTGCGCCGGCCTCCAGCTTTCGCCGCGCTTTTTTCGATTTATTTCGGCCCCACCCCCCGGCTCCCAGAAGCTTCCGGTTCCGGTCGGGCTCCGGAAGTCCCTAGGCCCCCAGCGTGACAGTTCTCGGTGACGGCCGGAGTGGGCCGCGGGAGAGGCGGCGTGTGGATCCGGGAGGGGGCTTGGGAGCTGCCCCTGCGAACCCCCCCTGGTCGGAGAGGCCGCGAGGTTTCAGCCTGAGATCCCGTGACGGCGAGAAATCTCGCGATCTCTCGGGGGAGGCGTCGTTAGGCGCCGGTGTTGCCCCGTCAGCTGCGCGCTGTGTTGGTGCGCGTCCTCAGCCTTCGTGGTGGATGCCGGTTTTTCCTTTGCGCGTCATCCTTTCCCTGAGAAATGGTCGCTTGCCCCTAGTCTAGACGCGGTGAGGAACTCTGAGGATAAGAATCTCCGGGCCCTAGTTTCGAGGCGGCCTGGGAGGGGCCCAGGTTTTCAGTCTCCTCCACGCGCCCCGTCTGCCGGGGGTGGTGGTTTCTCAGAGATCCAGCCCGTGGACCTGGCATTCTGTGCCACGTTGGTCACGCCCTGAGCATAGCGTTTGTCACCTTGATTGGAGAAGGCCACCTGCTGCCCTGGGCCAGGCACTGCTCCGGAGGGTGTTCTTAGCCTCAGTTTTGTAAGTGAAGGTGTCTTTCTGGCATGGTTGTTTCGGAATGTTCGCTGTCTACGAAAGGGGCGCTATTATTTACGTTTCTTTTTAATAGGAGCTAGCTTAATGTTGCATGTGTGTGTAATGAAGTGACTCAGTTACTGGTTTTGGAGCTTTTCGCTTAATGTTTCCTAACGTCGAAAAAGCTTTGAAAACCAGCGTGCAGAAATTTCAAGAATAGCGTACATTTCCATTTAATTGAGTCATTTATCAGAAATCACGTTTTTTCACTTCAAAAAACATTTTTTGAATGACCAGATTTTTGAAGACAGGTTTGGTGTTTCGCTTTTGTTTTTATAAAAGTTTAAAACTAAATCCGAAAGATTAAAATGATTTAACGAGTTGGGACATTCAAGTAAAAAATCCGTGGGCAGCTTACGTGTTCATTCATGCTTTCATTCATTCCGTAAACAGCTGTAGAGCGCGTAACTTGGGTTAGAAATTGCCAGTCGCGGAACAGAGATAGGAAGTATCCCCTGCTGCGAGGTGACTCTCTAGAAAGGGCAACATACAAAATAGATACTACTTTAGAAATTCACGACGTAAATGAGAGGCACCGTGCAGTAATGGTAAAGAGCACAGAGCCAGGCTGCTTGTCGATTCTAGCTCTACCTTTGACGATGTGACTCTAGGCAGGTTCTCCTCACTGCTTCAGAATCATCATAAGGTAAAATCTGGCCAAGAGAAATACCTGTTTCATAGGACTGTTCATTCAATAAGTAATTCGTTGAGAGTCTACAAGGCGCTAAGCACTTTTCTAGGCGCAGTAGACTCAGTGAATAAAAAAAAATACTACTGGTATGCAACTTACATTCTGGTAGGGAACCAAGTAAACACAGTAACTAAGAAAAATGATATAAAGAGACAAATAGACGTTATTACTCTAGAATCGTGTTGGTAATTGATAAGGGAATGGGAAGGTCAGGATAGACCTCATTAAGAAAGCAACATTTGGGGAAGTGCTTCAAGGAATTGAGAAAGGGAGCTGTATTTTAGGGGGAAAGGTTGTTATACAGAGGAAATGGCAAAGCAAGACCCTAAAGTGGGTTACCGTGTGCCAGGAACAACAAGGATGCCATGTGGCTAATGTAGAAAGAATGAGGAGGAGAGGAGGAGAGATGAGGTCCTATATGGTTTGGGGAGATGGTTAAAAGATGAATTAATCAATGTAAAGTGTCAGCTGTCATCTGGCGTAATTAAGTTCTCAGTGTTACAGTCAGTGGTGCATTGGCAAATGAAATAATCAGAGTTTCATACTAACAGTATCAAACTACAAGTCGAACAGACTTCATCTGTAATGACAAGTGTGTCAGCATCATCCCCATTGAGAGCCCCAAGGTAACACTCAAAGCTGCCTGCTGTCAGTGCCATCTTTGTTGGATTTTAACATAAGCAGTCAAACAAATTTTGCATTCTCTTACGTATTTAATATCAAGCGTCTTTCTAAAAAAACCTTCACCAAAATTGATGTCGTAAGTTTAGTAAGAGGTATCGTTTCTAGCTGTGGTTAAGTCTTGACATTTTCAATGAGAGATACTTGCATATCCTAATTTGAGAAACACCAATCCATACTCTTAGGGCTCAAAAAAGGGGGAAGAAAAGGAAGAGGAGGCCAGGAGCAGTGGCTCACGCCTTTAATTTCCAGCTCTTTAGGAGACTGCAGCAGGAGAATCTTGCACCCAGGAGTTGGAGACCAGCCTAGGCAACATAGTCAGTGAAACCCCATCCCTACAAAAAAAATGAAAAAATTAGCTGGGCATGGTGGTGCTCACTTGTAGTCCTGGCTACTCTGGAGGCTGAGGTGGGGAGATTGCTTGAGGCTGCAGTGAGCTGCCATATAGCCTGGGTGGCAGAGTGAGACCCTGTCCAAAAAAAAAAAAAAAAAGATGTGAGTCGGGGTCCAGATGATCAAGGGCCTTTTTAGCCTTAAACTTGGACTCCATTCTGAAGTTAGTGGCAATCTCTGGTTTTAAACTGGCACCTGGTCTAGTCAGGTTTGTTTTTAGCTTGATTACTATGGCAGCCGAATGAACTGTGATTTGGGGGAAGATAGGACTGGAAAGAGGGAGACTCATTTTCTGGAGCCTTCTAAAGGATAACCACGATAATTAAGGTGGAGATAGGAAAGAGGTGACGAATTTGAGAAATATATATGAGGTAAAATAGGTCGGATTTGGTGACTGATAGTGGATGTGAAGAGTGAAGAGAGGGATGCGTCTAGCAGATAGTCTAAGTTTTTAGGTTGTGTGAATGAGAAGATACAGATACCTCCGAGTTAGTTAATAGAAAGTATTAAAGGTATGCCAGGCATGGTGGCTCATGCCTGTTATCCCAGCACTTTGGAAGGCTAAGGCAGGAGGATCTCTTGAGCTCAGGAGTTCAAGACCAGCTTGGGCAATATGGTGAAACCCCATCTCTATGAAAAATACAAAAAATTAGCCGGGTGTGGGAGGTGCATGCCTGTAGTACCAGCTACTCAGGAGGCTGTCATGAGAGGAACTCCTGAATCTGGGAAGGCAAGGCTGCAGTGAGCCATGTTTGCCCCACTGCACTCCAGCCTGGGCAATGTGGGCAGCAGGAGGGAGACCCTGTCTCAAAAAAAAAAAAAAGTAAGAAAGCAGTCAGGGTATATTTTATGTTCAATGAAATTTTATATAGTTGGTCATACTACCCTCGTTCCATTGTCGTTATGTTTGTTTCTCATTACGTTTATCCTAATAGAGATTGGTTTACTTAGACTTTCTACCTGTATATCATCTGCAAGTAATTATCTCTTCCAGTATTTGTTGTTTTACATTATTGCATTAGTGTAAGCTCCAAAATATGGAAAATCATGTTAACTTTGAACAGCTTTGTTATATTACTTAATTTAATCAGAATGAAAAGTGTTTTAACACTTAATATAATTTGTTCTATTGGCTTTTGATACTCATGTTTAAGAGCTTGGCCTTTATATCTATTCATTCTAAAAAAATGCCAAAAATTATCCAGTTTCCAGATTTATATATTTTATTTTTCACTTTATAATTATAACACAGTGGATTATGTGGCCTTTTGGTTCTTGGGATAAGAAAAGTTTATACTGGGCCCGGCGCGGTGGCTCCTGCCTGTAATCCCAGCACTTTGGGAGGCCGAGGCGGGTGGGTCACGAGGTCAACAGATCGAGACCATCCTGGTCAACATGGTGAAACCCTGTCTCTACTAAAAAAAAAAAAAAATACAAAAAATTAGCTGGGCATGGTGGCACGTGCCTGTAATCCCAGCTACTCAGGAGGCCGAGGCAGGAGAATTGCCTGAACCCAGGAGGCAGAGGTTGCGGTGAGCCAAGATCACGCCATTGCACTCCAGCCTGGGTAACAAGAGCGAAACTCCGTCTCACAAAAAGAAAAGAAAAGAAAAGAAAAGTTTATACTTACTGAGCATTATACTTACCTATCTAATAATAACCCCATGCTGTAGGTATTATTATGATCTCCATTCTACAGATGAAAAACTTACGACAGAAGAGGTGGAAGTAATTTGCCCAAGGTCACAGAGACAATAGTAACAATCTTATGTTTTCTATGCTTCAGGTTTTGATTTGCTGGTATTTTAATTCAGGATTTTATTATACATATACCTGTTTATAAGTGAACATTTTCAGTGATGTTTTTCTTTATCCTCACATCAAATTTGGGTTATATGTTTCCTTTGAAAAAAAAATTAGAAGTGTTTCATCTTTTTTTATCCTGTGGGATAATAAGAATCATAGAAATTTTCTGATCCTTGTAGGCTGTACACAGTTTGCCTGTAAAATCATTAAGCTTGATAGCTTATTTAGTGGTAGATGGTAGAAATTTAGAAAATATTTGAATTTTTCTTGGTGTTTTTATTTTTGTTTTATTTATTTTTTTGTTTTTGTGATAGGGTTTCACCCAGGATAGAGTGCAGTCGTGTGATCACGGTTCATTGCAGCCTTGACCTCCCTGGGCTCACTTTATCCTCCCACCTTATCCTCCCTGGGACCACAGGCATGCCCCACCATGCCTGGCTAATTTTTATATTTTCTGTACAGATGGGGTTTCACCAAGTTTCCCAGGCTGGTCTCTAACTCCTGGTCTCAAGTGATTCACCTGCCTCAGCTTCTTAAAGTGCTGGGATTATAGAAATGAGCTACCATGCCTGACCTTGAGTTTCTAATATAGTTATAGATCTGATCATTTATTCTATCTTTCCTTAATTTTAGATATAGAAGGTTTTTAGTATAAACAATTGTTTCTCTAGATTAAAATTTACTGATAAAAAGTTGCATTCAGTATTCCAGTAATTCTCTTAATCTCATAGTAGTTTTAAATTTCCATTTTCATTTTAATGTTATCTATATTTTTTTCTTAGTTGGGCTTTCCAGAGGTTTTGGGGTACATGTGCAGCTTTGTTATATAGGTAAACTTGTGTCATGGGGGTTTGTTGTACAGATTATTTCATCACCCAGGTTTTAAGCCTAGTAATCATTAGTTACTTTTTCCATTTCTCTTCTTGTTCCTACCCTCTGCCTCCGATAGTGCCCAGTGTGTGGTGTTCTCCTGTATGTGTTCATGTGTTCTTATCATTTAGCTCCAATTTATGAGTGAGAACATGCAGTATTTGATTTTCTTGCATTAATTTCCTAAGGATAATGACCTTCAATTCCATGCATGTTCCTGAAAAGGACATGGTTTCGTTTTTTTATGGCTGAATTATTTACTATATTTTAAAATAAAAATTATTTATTTTATGTCACATATTTTATATTTTGGCTTTGTTTTGTGTCTTTTTCTTCACAGCAGAAAGTAAAGGCTAATATTTCAAAAACTTCAAAAAAGTCAATAGCTAAAGTTAACATCTGTATTTTACTTAAAAAGTGTATAATAATTTTAACCAGTCAGGTAAATACGTTTTTAAAATGCTAACAGTTATTTATTCATCAAATGTTTGTTGAATGCCAGTTCTTGTTCAAAGAGGTTAGTTACTGTTGGTGAAACAGACAAACCAGAATAAGTACTATTAAGAGAAATAGAATACTGTGGGAATACATGATATTTTTTGGGTAAAATATTAAGTATACAATTTTTTCATTCTTCAAAGATTGGCATAAAATTCCTGTTTGTGAATTTGTGTGGGGGGGGCAGGGAGGAGGAGGGGAGACAGACAGCATTTCACTTCGTTGCCCAGACTGGAGTGCAGTGGTATGATTAGTAGTTTATTGCAGCCTCCAGCTCCTGGGCTTAAGCAGTCCTCACTTTAGCCTCTGAGTAGCTGGGACTACAGGCATGCAGAACCATACCTGCCTAATTTTTAATTTTTTTGTAGAGGCAGGGTCTCGCTGTGTTGCCCAGGCTAGACTCAAACTCCTAGCCTCAAACAGTCCTGCCTCAGCCTTCCAAAGTGCTGGGATAATGGGCATGAGCCACCACATCCACCTGTAAAGTTTTATTACTGTCTGTCCTTTAGATTTTGCATAGATATTTTCCATAATTTATAGTTTCAAAAACAATCCTAATGGAAGTAAGTAACACTTGCTCGGGATCTTGTTACTCAAATTTAGGGCTCTCTAGCTCCTTTATTTCTGCTGGAAAAATCTAGAAAGAACATATTGTCTTCTGTCATGAATATTTAATCTCTAGTAACCAGGGTTTAAGTAATAGTAGATGAATTAGACTGAATGAAGAATTGAATTAGAGTTTTGACAGAACTGCAGAGTTTATGGAATACCAAGTATTGTAATATGGGAATTATACCAGGGGTGTGAACACAGGGCTAATTGTTCATTCATTCATTTCTGAATATTTAATGATGACTTGATGCTAGGTCCATTTCTAGGTTTGGGGATACAACAATGAATCAAATAGACAAAAATTTCTGCCCAAGTTCTTTTCTTGTAATGGGGGATATAGACAATAAAACATATAAGTAAAATTACATGAATGATAGTAGTAAGTGTTAGGGAGTGAAAAAAGGGAAGAGGAATAGGAATTATCAAAGTCAGGATAAGGTACTAACATTGTAGATAGGTTAGGGTGCTCATTGATATTCCCCAAATAACAAATCACCTCAAAACACAGTGGTTAGGACCATGAGCATTTATTTCTTGCCTACAGATTTGTGGTTGGCGGCAGTTTGTCTGATCCAGACCTTATTTGACTGGGTGGCTCTGCTTCTGCGTTTTTGTGGGTAGGGACAGATACCTGGATTTCTGTTTAGGTTATGTTGTGATATCAGACATCCAAGAGAGCTTGACTAGGCTGTTGGATTATTGTTAGTTAAAGGAGAGGTCAAGGTTGGAGACAACCTTGAGACTAAATGATAATAGGAGTGAGTGTGGATAGAAAAGACATTTTAGGACTGAACTTCAAGATAGTTAAGTATTTAGAAGTTGGAGAAATGTGGAGAAACTGGCAAAGGAGACAGAAGTAACTACAAGAAGACACAGATTCTGTCTTGAACCCATGTTTGTCTACAGGAACTAGTTTTACTTGTAGCATATGAGCTGCTTCTTGATTTCTAACGAGAACTTTAGATTGGCTGAGAAGGCTGTTACAATGTACACACAGGCTCCCACTTTACATCTGCCTTCAGAGGCCTTGAGGTGTCCAGAAGGGTGGGTGACTTCATTTTTAAAAGCAATATTGAGTGCTTAATGTGTGCCAGGTGCTATTCTAGGCACCAAGGAATGAAAACAAAGTTTTCCTAATTTCATGAGGCTTACATTCTAGTGGGGACACCAAGCCAAATCTAAAACCAGGGAATTATTCAGTAGACATAAAAAGCTGGTAAAACAAGTTTTATTGTCCCAGTTTCCAAAGCAAGAAGTTAGAGAAATCCTGCATAGAAAATTGGCAGAGGTCTAGGCATGGGGTCATTTAGATAACCATGTGCCCCATATAGCTAAAAACAAATCTAATACTAATATTAATCTGATTCTACCCCTCATGCAGAGTCAGGAAACTAAGTGTATGAGAGGTGTCAATTCCCATTTTTCAGAAATGTTACCTTTATCACAAAGCCAGAAAATCTAAAAAAAAAAAATTAATTCTCCTTTCGCAATTACTCTTTCTATTTTCTGTCGCAAGTATCAAGTATTACAGTTCAGCTAAACTCTAAATGATTTGTCAAACCATAAAGTTAACTTTCACTTTTCAAACAATTTCTGATTTTTCTTTCTATACATTTTACAGCATTCAACTTTAGGTTAAGAGTACCAGGTTTGAATAATTTGGAAATATATTTTCCTCCCATTTTCACATCTTATCCCACATCTCACACATCTAATCACATCTATCCCAGAATAAGAATGTTGCCTTGTCTTTTTTTTTTTTAAACATAAGTACTATCCATTGTTTCTGAATCCAGTGTTGAGTATAAGTAAAGATGACAGTGGTATACTTTTAAGTTAAGGTACAGTAATCCTGGTAACTACTATTTCTTGAAGACCTATCTCTTTGATGCACAGCATGGGTCTTTACTTATCTCACTTATTAATTTCTAGTCTTTCAGAAAATAAATACTATTAGGCTTATGAAATGGGTGGATATCTATTTCCTGAATAAAAATGTGAAGCTGTTTTCTAAGACGGTGGTGTCCAGAGTATAGTATGCACACCTCAGGAGATCTGTGAAACTGTCTATTGAAATGTGGGAACAAGTATTAAAGATTTCTTCACTTGCTTTTATCTCATTCTTTTTTATGTTATAATAATTAGGCCCACATATAATTTATAAGTGAATTGATTTTCTTATATTTTCAGCATATTCTCAGATCTTTTACTGTTTTAGGGATATGTGATTAAAAAAAAGTTTAGAGACTTCATTTTAAAAAATCTTTAACTTTGAGAGATCATTTAGTCAGGCATGAACCTGACTAAATTTCATTTCATTCTTTATTTCAGTACCATGTAGAGTATCTGAATTGTTTTGTTGAATAGAAAAACTCTTAGCAAAAACTAATGTGACTAGTGACTACGAAATATTAAGGTGGCATGTAACTTTTACGGTATTATTTATTGACCAATAAGATGTGTAAATGGGTTTGTTTCTGAGTATGTGTATATGCATATTATCTAGTTCAGCTCATAACTGTACATCAAACTAATTAAATACTGCACTAGAATAAATTAAATAATGCACTCGAAGTAATGGGACATGGAAGAAAATGAAATTGTAGTTGCTAAAATTTGGGCATGAATTTCTGCTCTTACTGATTTATTATCTATGAGAACTCCCTAGGCCTCAGTTTCTTAATTTTTGAAACTGATTAATGTTTATCTTCCAGAGTTGTGTAAAGATCAGATAGCTTGGAGCATGGCACATAGGAGCTGATTTAAGTTTATTTTCAATGCAACCCTAGGTAATACACTCAGTTCATTTTCCAAGAGCTTGCTCTGTCTTCTTACCTATACCCTTCCTATATATGTATGCCTTTCTGAGTTAACAGTGAGCTGCCAGTTTTCTTACATGTGTGGAGCAAGTTGGCAGTGGATAGGGCAGGTCATTGGTGGTGGTAGAGCCAAGTATGAAAGAAGTATTCTGTATTCCCTGGTTGATTACCATGTCTGCGTGTGTTATGTCTCAGGATTTTCCCTTATTTTCTCATTATTGTCTAACAACTGTAATGACAATATAATATTTTTAAATTGCTGAAAATATTCTACCTTTGGTGCATGTGCTTAAGGGCAGCATGTACTTCTTCCCCGGGTTTCTAGCTACGTTTCTGAAGAGTGTGATTTTTGCAGTGCTCTCTGTAAATATTTGAAATGGATGGCTCGTTTAGTATCTGGATGGTTTTTCAGGTAAATCCTAACCTGAGCATATTCAATGTAGCTACATTCCAACTATTCAAAACAGTATATATATATATATATATATACATATCCTGTAGATTTACCTGTGTAAGTCCGCAAGTAACTAACTGAATAGATCTGAATAGAATTTAAAACCTGCTTAAGACAAGATGTTAATTTTGCTTTAGGAAAAGATGTTTCCTATGTTGGCTTATTTGAAATAAGAGGTGGTGCATATACATTACAAGGCTCTTGTTTCCTGGTTTAAGCAGACATATTGCTAACAATGATCTTTGCAAAGTGGCAAGAGCTAAGATGAACAGTGATCTTTTGGGACAGAAAATATCTTCCAGTTTCTGGTAACTTTCGCAAAGAATTTTCCACTACCATCCATCGTTTTGGGAGTTTGACTAAGCAAACTGTATATTTATTATTTGGGGCAAATAATATTTTAGCTACTCGTGTCTAGATGTTTTTATTTTGTAGCTTTACCAGGAAGTTAAATTCAAAACTGGAGAAATTAATAGTAAATTATAAAACCAAGTAATCTGTATATTTTGTTTATTCTAATTACTGCTAATATAAAATAAGTGTTCAACTCGTTGTTCTTTGGGTCTAACCTAATGGCCTCAGCCATTTTTATCTACACAGAGTTCACTAACATGAGAAATAAAGACTTTTCTAGTTCTGTAAACTCAGAACAATTGCTCAGTTGGAATGACTGTGTTCCCCCTTGTTCAGTGTTGAAACCTAACCACCAATGTGATCGTATTAGGAGGTGGGGCCTTTGGGAGATAAATTAGGTCAAGAAGGTGTAGGCTTCATGAGCAGGATTGTAAAAGGGACCCCAGAGAGCTCTGTCACCCTCTTTTTACCATGTGAAAATACAATCAGAACTTAGAAGTCTGCAGCCCAGGAGAGGACCCTTATCAGAACCAACTTTGCTGGCACATTGCTATCAGACTTCTAGCCTCCAGAATTGTGAGAAATAAATTTATATTGTTTCTATGGTACTTTACAATAGCAGCCCCAATGACTAAGACAGCCATTTCAAGAGTCACCAAGAATGGCTGGCTATTGCTAATTTAGCAGACATACCCAGATCAACAATAGTTAAAATTCTGATTCCAAGGAATTCCTACCACAAAATGCCCTGCCACATTCTTGAAAGTGTTTTCTTCAGTTTTTTTAAGGCTTGAAGTGACCATAGCATCTTACGTCTCAACTTTAGGGAGTTTTTTGGAGTTCTGGTAAAATTTAGCAGAAATGATAACTAGCAGTATCAGAGTCTGCTCGTTAACAGACCCATGATCTTCTGGAGTACATTTAATTCAGTGTTGAGGTAGGAAATCCAGCTTTTCAAAATAGCTCTCAAAATTTTAACCAAGTTGCAAGTTCAAGGTGGGGGTATTGCAGCATTGTTCGTAATAACAATTCTTTAAAAAAGTCAAACGCAGCGACAGCTGAAGTTTTTATCAGTGGTCTGGTAAAATGACATTATCATACATTCGTAAAATGATATATTCATACATTGGCCTATTATGCAGTTTAAAGACTAAAGTAGATGTATATGTGGTGGTGTGAAAAATGGAAGGTACTGAATAGTATGCACACATTGTACTGTCCTTTGTGTCATGGTGTCATGTGTGATATATTTGAAAAATAGTTTTTCTTATCCCATTTCTTAAATCTCATTAACATTCCTTTTCATCAATAGCATTTCTCCTTCACAGACAAGTTAATTAATTTTGCTGCAAACCTAAACAGTTAAATGATGATAGGAACACTTGCATAGTGCTTAGTGAGTGCCGGGTACTGTTCTATTCTGTGTTTTAAGCACTTAATCTTCACAACCCTATGAAAGAGGAGGTACTGTCATTCCTATGTTTTAGATAAGCAAGCTGAAGCACAGAGAATGTTTATTAATGTCACATAAAATCACACAGCTAGCTAGTGTGTGTCAAAGCAGTGTGTGTGTCAAATGATACCCTTACAGAGTCATTACAGGGTTTCTGTGCTCTTAAACTACTATGCAGTCTCTCAACTTAATGTTGACATTAATGGAAATGTAGATACTTTATTTTATTTTGCTTTCTTGTAGACATAAGCTTGTTTGTGTTTGTACATGTATAATGTCAGCATGGTCTTATTTTTCTTCCCTAAAACAATCTGTATGTCTACTTAATTAAGCTTCTTAATCTTAACTCATTCATCTAACTGAATGGTTCTCAATGGAGAGTAATTTTATGCCCCAAGGAATATTTGACAATATCTGGAGATATTGTTGATTGCCACAGTGGGGCTGATGTGTGTGGATGTATTGGAGTGGATGTATTGGTAGGGAGCTGCCTCTGGCATCTGGTAGACAGAGGCTAGTGGGTGCTGTGAAATGTCCTAAAAAACGCCTAGGACAACTTCCCATAACAGGATTATCCAAACCTGCATGTCAGTAGTTCCAAAATTGAGAGACCCTGATTTAGTGGGCAGAGGAAAAGTTCTTAATAACTGAATTCCTTTCCTGAAAAATACAAAATATATTACTTTGTTTTAAATTAGTAGCGTGGAGAAAAGTATTGAACTTTATTTTTACTGTTTTCCACACCAGTACTCTTTTTTTCCTCCTGTCATTGGATAGTCTGTAAGTGCTGGAGTTGACAAAGGATGGGACATCCACCCACACGTTGAAATGTGAACTTGTTGGTATATTAGAGTCTCTATCTTGGTCAGGTATTTTTGAAATCAATCCAGTAGTGCCATAGACAATTGTTTTTGGATATACGTAGAAATTGATCCTTCCTTTGTTAAAGCTTGAAACTTTTATTTATTTGAGTTCCTTCCTCAGGAAAGGACCTTCAGGCCTCTCAAAAAATATCCAAGAACTGAAACTTACCAGAGCACTGTACTAGATGCCTCCTTGCCCCTTCCTAGTTATTGTTTTTTTGCACATAGTTATATTTTTTCCCTGCTTTATAAACCCCCAGTTTTAGTCAGTCAGGGAGATGAATTGAGACTGAGCTTACATCTCTCCAATTAAAGCCTTCTTCCTTGGCAAAGCATGTTGTTTCAGTTATTAGCTCTCCGGTGGCCCGCAGTAGAATCTAGACTGAACCCTTGGTATTTCGGTAACATTTTAGTCAGGATGAACATTTGAGTGGATTTTAATAAAAATGTGACTATATACGGTTTTGGAAGGTGACAGTAACACAAGTTAAATGTTTAAGTAGACTATTTAAAAATTATAAATAAGAGCTGTGCCTGCTTTGATGTGAATATATACAGCTTTAAAAATTGAAACAGAAGATACCTTTACGACTAAAAAAATTTGTTTAAATTTCAGTAAGTGTGAGAGAAAGTAGAAGGTGAGAGCTCAGGTAGAAGGAACAGAAAGAAAAGCATATTACTGTTTATTAAGATATGGATGGCAATACCTTATTTTTCAACTAGTAAAACACAGCCTACAAATAAAATCATCTTGGTTAGTGGATAAAGGTGTGCTATAAACTGATGTTGAACTTTAGCCTGTCCTCAGATCAACCAACAAGGACCTAGATTCCTGCAGAAAAGCAGTCTCTTAATACCAGGTAGTAAGAGTAAATTTTGTTTCCTGCTGACAGGGAAAGTCTATTGAAATGAATACACTAGGGGAAACTAGATTTACCTTCCCCGCTGCTCCCCGCATGTTAACCCTGACTTAAAAGGTTTCCTCCAGCCTCTTCTAGAATGGTAAAAACCTTTGAATTATTTTAGCAGCACAGTGGTAACGTTTCAGGCTTGCTACTTCCTTTCGGTTGCTAGGCACTTCGACTTTCTCCCCAACAGAGGCTGTCAAGTGCTATTGCTGTTGCCGGTAGTGTTTGCCACACATACCTGCTTAACTCCTGGGAAATGATGAGATTGATGATTCTCTCTCCTGGAAAACCTTTCATCACAAAGATTCATCTCAGGTTGTATTTTGAGCAGGCTGAAAAAGCTATTAGCCTTTCTTAACTCTATTAATTCAGGATCCAAATATCTTTTTGATTTATTAATTTTCCGCCTATTTCTTTTTCAAGCTGAACACTGAACAGCTTAGCAGAGGCCTTCTCTCTATCTTGTAACCAGAGGATTTTCCTCCCTTCTTTTCATCTTTGCTGTGATCTATGCAGACAGCTACTGGCCAAAGAAGAGCTTAGCAGAGGGAGAGATCTCCAAGTCTGAGCTTTTATAAATTCTGGAAATGAAGGGATTGTTTTATCTGGAAAAGGCATACATTTGTATTCTCGAGCTATGAAATAATGTGTTAACTGTCGTTACTTTTTATTAAAATAACAGGGAGATTTATAGAAACCAAACTATAAAAATAGCTTCATCACAATCCTAAAATCCTCAAAGCTATGTCCTTTTCTATACAGCTTTATTAACGAGATGAAGCAGATCTGATCTAGTGTGAATGACAAGGTTTATTCAACCTCTCTGCTTCATTATTACCTGCAGTTTGTGTCTCTCATCAGTATTTGAACACAGAATACAAATTAAAGTATGACTTACTGAATTTTTAAAATAAGAATAAAACTATAAAATAAAATAATTATCTAGGAGAACTCTTCATTCTATGTAGGCAAGTTGTTAATACTGACAGCAGTGGAGGGTTTTTGTTGGGGCTGAGCAAGAAATTAAGAGCTGCTAGAAGAAAGTTCTCTTTTCAATGAAATTTAGGAGGAAATCTCTCTCTCTCTCTCTCTGTGTGTGTGTGTGTGTAATTTTGTGTTTTGATTAAGATATCAGTAGCAAATTGTTGGAGAATTATTCTTGTCTAAGACTTCCTGTGTTACTTAGAGTTGGTGTGTGTCAAATGTAGAATATTGGTATGTGGTATCATAATTAGGAATGCTTGTTTTACAGATGATCTCCACAGAACTTGTTTTAGCCCTCATGCTAGGGCTGAGTTGCCCCCTCCCTTGTTCTAAGCTTACTGAAAAAACATACAGACTTCAAGGTTTATTAGATAGATTCAGGTCCTGCAGTTACTTCTTACTGTCTCTGGTAAATTGCTTTTTTTTGGGGGGGGAAGGGGGAGGAACAGGATATCATTAAAACAATGTTTATTTGAGTAAATACAATCTGAATTCTTAATAGTTGACTTATAGTGATCTTGTGGAATATATTTTATTGATTTGGGAATTACCCTATGCTGAATTACCTTTTAGTAATGGGCCTAGAAAAGCTGTACCAATCTAATTTATGGAATTGTATTAATATGCTGTTACAGAAATGGCTACTCAATTACTGAGATAAATAAGCAGTTCAGAGACAATAAATGAGAAACTTCATCCAGTCTTGTGCTTGGCACCAAGGCAATCCGTGTCTGTTTTATTTATGCTATTGCTGCCACTTTCTTTTCTATTTCCTCTATTTCATCTTTTGCCTGGAGCATATAACAGTAGTTTTACATGTGATTTAATACTTTCTGAGCTTAGAGTAGGAACAGAAAAGGAAGCCAGCCTAGCACAAAGCACTGGAGTCTAGAGGCTTGAACTCTCAGTAAGGAGGTTAAATGGGACCACTTTTAGAAGAGTTTTTCTTGGAATATATAGCTATATAAATAACTATATATACTTAGGATACTCTGGTCCCTTTGTTTTCATTTGTATTGCCTCAGCGTTATTTTTCTTTCAGGAAATATCCGCAACATCAGTTGATATTTGAAAGAGATATTGTGCAAGTGTTCTTTAAACCATGCGTCTCCTATTTTATGGAGATGTAGAATCATGATTTGGGGGAAAAAGTAACTACATCTTATTTGTAGATTAAAAGAAAACAAAACAGTGCTGGCATGAAAGATGGTGTTAAGCAGGAACTCATATATAACTCTGTGGGAAATAAATTAGTATAAACCTTTTGGGAGGCCATTTAACAATGAAATGTTTGTGTCTTTTGATATATTAATTTTACTTTTGAGAATTTATTATAAATAAATAATCATAAATATGGAAAAAGCTATGTGGACAATGGAGTTTATCATGGAACTATTTATAATAGAAAGAATGGGAAATTAAATGTCCAACTATAAGGAAATGGCCAAGGAAATCCCAGTCAACCAGCTATTGTATAGCCATTAAGAATGTTTACTGGCCGGGCGCGGTGGCTCAAGCCTGTAATCCCAGCACTTTGGGAGGCCGAGGCGGGTGGATCACAAGGTCAAGA
>CM052662.1:87524240-87623461 GCA_028533165.1 Leontopithecus rosalia
GGTGAAACCCCGTCTCTACTAAAAATACAAAAACTTAGCTGGGCATGGTGACGCGTGCCTGTAATCCCAGCTACTCGGGAGGCTGAGGCAGGAGAATTGCCTGAACCCAGGAGGCGGAGGTTGCGGTGAGCCGAGATCGCGCCATTGCACTCCAGCCTGGGTAACAAGAGCGAAACTCCGTCTCAAAAAAAAAAAAAAAGAATGTTTACTAGGAGGATAAAATAACATGATTCTTTTGCTATAACACTCAATATTGAAAAAGGTGGGCTAGAACATCTTCTATTTAATATGATTATAAATTGGTAAAATATACCTATGCTTGGTAAATAAGCATTTTAAAGGATAGGTAGTGATTATGTTTAGGTGGTGAAACTATGTGATTTATTTTCTTCTTTTAGAGCTGTTTCAAATTTTTTTCAAATGGTCATGTTCAGTTTTCGTAGTGGGGAGAGACTAACTTTCCTACCTTTATAAAAATATTATTTTCCTTACAGCACTAAAGGGCAGTATTTAACGTCACTTTGCAAGCAGTGGAGTAAGACTTTTGTAAAGAAACCTTGTGCAGCATGGATTCTCTACCAGAAGAATTTTTGGTGAGGTAAGGCAGTAGTCCCCAACCTTTTTGGCACCAGGAACTGGTTTCGTGGAAAACAAATTTTCCGCAGATGGTGGGGGTCGGGGGAATGGTTTTGGGATGAAGCTGTTCCACTTTAGATCATCAGGCATTGGATTCTCATAAGGAGTGGGCAACTTAGGTCCCTTGAATAGGCAGTTCACAATAGTTTGCACTCCTGTGAGGATCTTATGGTGCTGCTGATTTGACAGGAGGTGGAGCTCAGGTGGTAATGCTTACCCACTGCTTACTTCCTGCTTGCTGTGCAGCCTAGTTCTTAACAGGCCATGTACCTGTACCTGTCTGTGGCCTGGGGGCTGGGGACCCCAGAGGTAAAGGAGATAGGTTGACAGAAATGAACTGCCTTTTTTGTATTCCAGAAGACAAAATATTTGTTTTTTCCACATAACCTTGGGACCCTAGTGTGAACAGGAGACCCGTATGCTTCAAGACATTTCAGCAAGTTTGATTGTGGGTGATGTAGACTGGGTGAAATCTAATTTTACAAAAGTTTACTAGGGCTTACATCCTCACTGAAGAGCTAAGAATTGAAAAATGTGCCATACCTTACTGTTCAGTCGTTCTCATCAAAATGTTTTATCATTTAGCAGGTGCTTACAGAGACTTATTTTGTCAGCATTGTTGTTTTTACATTATGTTTTACTCAAAAACCTCATAACAACTCTATGAAGTGAGTGTTCTTATTCCCATTTTCTAAAGGGTAATTTAAGCATAATGCAGAGGACCCTACTGTGTGGTTCAGTGGGCCAAGGCCAAATGACGTTATCTTTTCTCTCAGCAGGGCAAGTTCAGCCCACCTGTACCTCATATAATGCTAAACAGGTTCATATTGGAGATCTTCCTCCAGGCTTGGACTATCTCATATAATAAGTAGCATGACCTATTTATTTTACAAAAGCATGTACTGATTCCTTGGTGCTTAGGAGTAAAAACTAGACAATGTTTGTATACCTAGAGATAGCTTACAATATAGTGGGAAGATATATGAAAAGTAATTATATCTTTAGGAAAATTGTGTAACTATTAGAGATACTATGGCTGTCTATAGGAAGAAAAAATAATTATTGACTGATGATCGAGTGAGTTTCCACAAAGTAACATTTGAACCGATCTTTAAAGGATGAGAAACATTGTGATGGGTTTAGAAGCAAGGTAGGATGAGAGGTCATTTGGCTTAGGTGAGGAAATAGCAAGAAAAAGTACTTAGGAAAAATTATTGGAGAGTATTGTGACTGTGTTGCTAAGAGATTTAGTTTTATTTTGTACAGAGGAGCCAGTGAGGATAAGTTGGTGTTACACATCAAAATGTGTAATGGAGCCTATAGAAAATATAGCAGGCTAACATGACACTTTTGATTCAGAAGACATGAAGTAGGTTTTGAGCATCTGGATGTTTCAGAAGCTTCACAGGTGATTTTAGTATGCATCTGGGATTGAGAAGTATTGGGTTAAGGAGGGAATGATCATGAAATTGAGTTTGCTGGTAGAGTATACATTTGAGAACAGTTTATACTCTTTCTCAAACCTTGAAAGACTTCAGAATACTGCTGCAATATTTTTCATTCCTTGATAACACAAGGATATAACTTATGTTCTGCTTTATTTTTTGTGGGGCAAGTGGGGCTTGGATGTAGAGGAAAAGACAGTTAATAGGTTTCTTTTTACCATGGTACCTTAAAGAGCACTGAAAATCATATTGTGAAATGTTTGCATGTGTATATCATCTTTTGTAGAAACTTCCACTAGAAGTTTGAAAGTGGATAACATTTTATTTATCTGTCCCAGTTTACCCCAACAAAATCAGTTATCATTAAATGATAAATGATTGTCTGTCAAATGAATACATAAATGTAAAGTCAAATAAGATAATATTTATAAAGTACGATTCTGTATAAGTCAGTCAATATAAATTTCTCACCTCAGTGTTATCTCTTCTGGAGTCCAAAGTTAATATTAAATAAATCAAATATGACCCTGTATTATGGTTCCTATGCAATGATTCTGTACACAGGCAAAAGCAATACTATAAATAAAATGTTCTGTTCCGTGTATAATACTGCAGTATGTTCACATTTTGAGCTAAGGTTAAAAGCAAAACCTGTCAAGTGATTCCTTATTACCCAAATAGTTAATAATTTTTAAATATGACATTTTTCCTCAATGAAAAATATTTTGGAAAACTGGACAATTAGAAGTTTAGGAACCCCAAACAAAAAATAAAATGATCTATTTAAGATACACATCTCCCTAACCTGTAATATCTTTGTAAACAAACACACAAAATCTCAACCTTTTTAAGACCTTTTTTCCTTTATCTTGAAACAGTGCTGTAAGTTTTTCTTCCCATTTTTTTGGTCTACTGCATATCTATTAAGGATGCAGTGTTTTTCATAATCAGCTTGCTGTTTTCTCTACCACCATCCAGTAAGGGCATGACCTAATTTGTCTTCCTTAACTTGAGTCCCTAAAGAGATATGGCACCTACCACCATTACCAGTCTTTTATATGCTTTGGTTGCACTTTCAGACAATAAATCAATTGTTAGATTCTTTACTATTATAATTTGTGTTCTTTGTGAGAAGATGTTTTTGTTTTGTTTTTTTTTTTGAGATGAGTTTTGCTCTTGTTACCCAGGCTGGAGTGCAATGCTGCGATCTCGGCTCACCACAACCTCCGCCTCCTGGGTCCAGGCAATTCTCCTGCCTCAGCCTCCTGAGTAGCTGGGATTACAGGCACGCGCCACCATGCCCAGCTAATTTTTTGTATCTTTAGTAGAGACGGGGTTTCACCATGTTGACCAGGATGGTCTCGATCTGTTGACCTCGTGATCCACCCGCCTCGGCCTCCCAAAGTGCTGGGATTACAGGCTTGAGCCACCATGCCCGGCCGAAGAGATGTTCTTAATGCACCTTATTTTCATTTAAAATAGGCATCACCATGTGGAGGATCAGAGAAAGGAAGAAACTGAGAATAAGCCAGAAAAATCATCTGTTCAACTGGTAAGACAAAGTTTAATTTTCATTAACTTTTATTCAATTGATAATAACTAATTATATATGCAAATGCTGCAATAAATTTAGCTAGTTTAATTATGTGTTAAAATGCTTTGAGCGGGTCTGCTTTCCTACTTTCATTAGTAAAATGGTCCAATTGAATCTTGCTTTGTTGATTGATATTGTGTCTCGGAGTTGTCATTCTAAACACCATTCCTCACCATAACTAAAAATTAGGAAAAATATAAATTGAATTATCCATAAGTAGCCCAACAATCAATTTTAAGAAATCCCTCATTTTTTTTTTTTTAGGGAACATTGACGCAAAACAACAATAAAACTACACACATATAAAGCAAGCACACATACATACATCAGAATTTTATTTAGTAAGAAGTTTGAGTCATTTCTGAAGTTAAGTTTATTATTTATTTTTATTATCTTTATGGTTAGAACTTCTAGGTCTAAATGAAAGAGAATAACTCTGCATTATACATAAAAGGCCTTTAGTACCAGTGATATGATTTTGTGGTAGTTAAAAATAGTTGTATGAACATCATATGTTCATATATTTTGTGAAAGATTGATGAAGAGCTCGTTATATAACTTTTACCTTCCATATAGTTTTATATAATGATTGATAACCGCTTGTTAATAAGTATATCAGTCTGTTCTTATTGCTTTAAAGAACTACCTGAGACTGAGCAATTTATGAAGAAAAGAGGTTTAATTGAATCACACGTTCTCAGGCTGGACAGGAGGCGGCATGGCTGGGTAGTACTCAGGAAACTTAGAATCATGGGAGAAGGCAAAGGGAAGCAAGCATATCTTCACACGGCAGCAGGAGAGAGAGAGAGAGAGAGCAAAGGGGAAGGTGCCATACACTTTCAAACAACCACATCTTGTGAGAACTATATCATGAGACAGCACTAGGGAGATGATGCTAAACTATGAGAAACCGCCTCGATGATCTAATCTCTTCCTACCAGGTCTGTCCTCTAACACGAGGAATTACAATTCAACATGAGACTTTGGTAGAAACATGTTAGCAGGAACACGGGTAGGAAAGTCTGCAGAGGTTATCCAGTAACTTAGGAGGGAAACTATAAACATAAAATAACCATTGTATTCACCTGCATGAGGTCATCACTGCAAACAGTGTTGCGGAGGAAGTACATTACATGCAAATGTATGTAGGGTTGTACAGTTGAGCGAAGGCAAGAACCAGGGGACTAGATTCAGAAAAGGCATTTCTAGATACAGAATTAGGAATACAAAAAGCAGGAAAGGTGGACACTTTGACGTGAATTTTGTTTAGATATTAAATCAATTTTGTCAAAGTGGATTAAGCATCAAATATTTTGACAACTAACTTAAAAAATTAAAATTATGGACCAGGCATGGTAGCTCGCGCCTGTAATCCCGGCACTTTGGGAGGCTAATGCAGGCAGATTGATTGCCTAAGCTCAAGAATTTGAGACCAGCCTATACAACATGGTGAACATCATCTCTACTAAAAATACCAAAATTAGTCGGGTGTGGTGGTGTGTATCTGTATTTCCAGCTACTTGAGGGGCTGAGGTGGGAGGATCACTTGTGCTTGGGAGGTCGAGGCTGCAGTGAACTGTGTTCATGCCACTGCACTCCAGCCTACGTGACAAAGCAAGACCCTGTAGGCATGAAGCTTATAGTATTTCCTGTTGAAAAATGTTTTGTCATGCTATAATCTTGCTTTTGTATAATTTTTTAATTAATATCAGATGATTCTACTGTTACTTTTGACTAGAATTGACCTTTTGTTTGAATTATGTGCACCACTGATATTGGTCATTCTTTATAAGGGGTTGTTTAGTTACTTGGTAGAATTTTTTTAACTTCTTGAAAAATTTCAAACCTATAGAAAGATTGCAAGGATGGTAAAATAAATGGTAGTACAATGAACATCCTTCATAGCAGTAAACTGTTAACAGTTTTCTACATACATAATCTTAGGAAATGCTATAAAATCCAAGGTACATTTGTTAAATATAGATGGGGATGGAGGAATCTTAATGTAGCACTCAAACCCATTTTGTACAGTGAAAACCTCATACTGGTGAATACCACATACCAGGGTTACTTTATGTTTATATATTTTCCCCTCCTAAGTTACTGAATAACCTCTGCAAACTATTTTCTTTGTGGCAGCTAACTAGAGAAGAGAAGGGCAAAACATCATAGTTAGATTAGGCAGATAGTCCTGCAATGGACTTTCTTCATTTCTAGTTATTTACAGATCTATTAGAGAACTGAAAGTGAAAGAATTACCCCATACCAGGGCATTTTCAGCCTCTCAAGCTCTGTGTGGCTTCTACAATAAGAAGTTCTTATTTTCAGAGATCAATAGCAACATAATCATATTCCTAGAAGTTTCAGCAGAGTGTAAGACCTCTGGTTTCTTAAGGTTTGAAGGAAGGCCATCATCCATCTGCTGTAGGCCATTTATCTCTGTTGTCCACTAGTTCTTCACAACTAACGTTAATAGATATTCCAGCAGGGCTTGATTGCATAGTTATCAAATTACTAATGCCTTTATTAATTCTGGAAGAATAAATTCCTGAAAATTCTTACTATTTATAGAGCTCTGAAGTGAGAAGTCATTCTACCTTACTACTTTATTCGCAATTTAAACTATTACAGCTATTCATTTTCAAATTGCTATGTATTTAATAGCTGAAGCATCAGTCATATACTGTAGAAAGCACAGTTAGATATAATTTTCCTGTTACTGAGGGTATATGTAATATTTTAAGTTCCTAGAGAGCAGAGAACGTATATTATTCTTCCTTAGATTTTCTATAGTTCTGTCATAGAAGCTAGAAGAACAAGGTAAGTGAGCTTTGTTCCTTTTTTAATACTTTGGCTGATTTTGGTATTAGAGTAAATGAGAATATGCATAATTATGTAAATTTTTAATCAATAATGTCTTCTAGGACAAACAGGAAAAGGACGTTCCTGCTGATCTTGTTCCTGTTAACCTACTATTAGAAGTGAAGAAGTTATTAAGTGCAATTAATACTCTACCAAAAGGTGTGGTTCCTCACATTAACAAGTTCTTACAAGAAGATTTTTCCTTCCAAACTATGCAGGTAACATCATAATTTGATCTTTGTGGCAGAAGTGCAGCTGTCTGTATATGACTTCTTTAATTAAAAAAAAAATCTTAACCACACAGTGTAGCCAAAGTCTTGAAAAAAATCTCCATCTTATCTGTTGTAAAGGGCTTTGGTACAGCCTTGACTGTAGACTTTTAAAACATTGAGCAAATAGTCATGTGGTGCTAGCCTTTTAAGAATAACGGTAGGAATGTGGGTTGGTAGCTTGTAAGCTGTTGACTACAAGGTCTAGTGTTTATTCCAGTCCTATTAATAACCTATAACTTGCCACTCTGGGACAGGGGACTGCTTTTGGTCTCCTAACTCAAAATGTTAACACATTTGGCTGGGCATGGTGGCTCACGCCTGTAATCCTAGCACTTTGGGAGGCTGAGGTGGGTGGATCACTGAGGTCAGGAGTTGAACCAACATAGTGAAACTTCGTCTCTACTAAAAATACAAAAATTAGCCGGACATGGTGGCACATGCCTGTTGCCCCAGCTACTTGGGAGGCTGAGGCAGGAGAATCACTTGAACTCAGGAGATGGAGGTGCAGTGAGCTGAGATCATGCCATTGAACTCCAGCCTGGGAGACAAAGCAAGACTGTGTCTCAAAAAAAAAAGTTACACATTTGTCAAAAATGTATTTTCAAAAATCATATCCAAAACTTTTGGAATAATGCATATAGTATTCCAGAGGATATATTGTAGATTTCCATCTAGAAAGTAGTTTTTCTGTATAATTTGTGGTAATTTTTTAGCATAAAAAGGGTACCATTTCTTAAATTAATAGAGTTTTCTGAAGTTAAAGAAGATTATACACTCTTTTCTTTGTAGCAATTAACTAAGGAAGAGAAGGGCAAAGCCCCATAGTTGTCTTGAGAAGGCTACATTTGTATTTCTATGAAAGAATATATAATTATTTCCATGAAACACATTAATACTATTATGATTAAAAATTCTAACAAACTCTGAAGATATTCATAAGACTTTAGGTACAATTATTAACTGAGATAATTTACCACAGTACAAGGGAATTCTGGCTTGAAATTGATAGAATAATGCCATCATTTCCCTCTTATGTTTTGGAAATCACTTAGAAACAAGACAGAAATCATTAGCCTTCAGATATGTAAAAAATACCAACTAGAATGTAAAAATAGAAGAACAGTACATTCATCTTTTGTTATCTGTCGGATGTTAGTTCCAGAACACCCCCCAGTACAAAAATCCAAGAATGCCCAAGTCTCTTATGTAAAATGACATAGTATTTGCATACAACCTGTACACCTTCTTCTGTATACATTATATCATCCCTAAATTACTTATAATGCCTAATACAATATAAATGCTATATAAATAGTTCTTATATTGTATTGCCTTTTCAATTTTTTAAATTATTGTATTCTTGCTATTTATTTATTTATTTTTCAAATATTTTCAGTCCATGGTGAGTTGAATCCGCGGAGGCAGAACCTGTGGATATGGAGGGTGAACTATACTTATTTATAATAATAACAAAAGTAAAATACTGAGTAAAACACTTAAGGAATGTACAAGATAAACTAGTATTTCCTGAAGCTTGTTCTAAACCACAACATGAGAGTATCTGACCCTGTATCAGTTCTAAAGAATCAAAATCTCTGGGGATAGATCTGGGAATCTGCATTTTAGCAAGCACCCAAGCACTGATTGTAGTCACATTAAGTTTAGAAGTCAGTACTCCTTATTAAAACAGTAAATAAAACGTTCTAAAATTCTATTGAAAGTGTAAGAAATGACTACATGAATGGAATCGTACATGTAGGAAGACACAGTATATTAAAGCTGTCAATTTTCCACAAATTAAAATCCACAAATATCACATAACTCCACTAAAATGATAGGATGTTTTTGGTTAGTGTCCCTAAATGCTAAGTCTAAAGTTCACATGGGAAATAAGAGGGAAAATAGCCAAGAAAATTAAGAAAAGTATAAAGGAGTAGGGCTGGGAATTTGCCTACTTAAACACTAAAAGTTATTGTGAAGCTTTAATAACTAAAAGATTGTGTTAGTTGTTCTTTATACCACAGACATGTCTAGAAAATAGAAGATAAGTTCCAGAAGTAGACCCAAATATCTGCAGAACTTTCATGAATGATAAGATGATAAAAATAAATAATAAAGGAAACAGACAAATCAATCTCAATGGGATATTTTAACATACTTCTATTAATAACTGATAGAACATGGACACAAAATTAGTAGAACTATAGCAGACTTCGTCTACCTGAGACACATATATAAACACTACACCCAACAGTGGCAGAATATGCATCCTTTTTAAGTGCACACAGAACATTTACAAAAATTGACCATATACTAGGTCACGAAGCAAGCCCCATCAAATTTCAAAGTATCAAAACATAACAGAGTGTGTTCTGTAACATTCAGTTAATCTAGAAATCAATAAAAGCGATAATCTAGAAAACCATATGTTCATAAGTTAAGAGATATACCTCTAATCTAGGAAACTAACTAGTCAAAGAAGAAATCACAGTAGAAGTTAAATACACTTTTGAACTGAATAAAAATAACATATCAAATCTTGTGTTATTAGATAAAGCTGTGCTTCAAGGAAAATTTATAACTTGCTATGTAAATATTTTAAAAAAAGAAACAAGATTGAGTATCATTTATCTAAACATACATTCAAGAGGTTAATGGAAGAACAGCAAACTAAAAGCACTCAAAAAGGAAGTGATAAAGAGAATTAAAACTAATGAAATCTATTTAAGGTGTAAAATAGGAAGGATCAATAAATCCAAAACTTGCTTTTTTGAAAAGATCAATAAAATTGACAAATGCTTAATAAGTATGTCCTAAAAAGAAAGCAAAAATGCCCAAAATCATGAATGAATGTGAAAACAGAAATACAAATACTGTAGTCATTGAAAATCATAAAGATAATTCTGCTTCTGGAGTAGCTGTCTGATTTGTCTCATAGCAACCCTCCTCTGTGAAGAACTGAGAAAACGGAACAAA
Organism: Leontopithecus rosalia; assembly: GCA_028533165.1. Taxonomy (NCBI): domain Eukaryota; kingdom Metazoa; phylum Chordata; class Mammalia; order Primates; family Cebidae; genus Leontopithecus; species Leontopithecus rosalia. The sequence continues at coordinate 87,534,026 of CM052662.1, forward strand.
ATTTTTTCTAGTAATTTTTATTTTTGCTTTTCTGGTAAATTATTTAATTGAACCTGGGGTAGAGAAGATTCCAATCTTTACTTAGTTCTTTGAAGAAGGGTCAGTTTCTCTACTTTTTGCAGCAGACTCTGTCAGTGCTCTTCCCATGCCAATTGGATCCTACCAATATTTCCAGTGTGCCCTGGACAATCATAGTTTTCCATATCTATATCTCTATGCCTCAGGGATTTCTTTTCTGAAACAGGAGAAAGCTACTTCTCATGGCAGTTCAGAAGACCCAAGGAATTAATATTTCCCCGTTACCCCAGAAAGCACTCAGTCAGTGGGTCTCGGAAGTTATATGAATATCCCAGTTGCCTCTTCTGTTGAGTTGGTTAATACTGATTTGTAATTTTGAGTTTTCCAAAATTTCCCAGTTGTAATAACTGCAGTGGCCCACTATGGTTAACTAGCCTAATAACACATCCTTTAACTTAAAGCCTACTTTTCCTTCACTTTATTACTTTCCCACTTTCCTATCATTGTCTCTGTACTTCCCAAATAAACTATTTCCATTGAAATCCCTGAATTCTGGTCTGCTTCCATTGTAACCAAAACAGGGCCTCAATCAAAAGAATGCGCTGTTTATCAGGGCTGCTCTTCCCTATAGACTGTGCACTCCACTTTTCCCCCAGCCTTGCAAATCTGCTGAAGGCTATGCCACAACTGAATGTAGCAATTACTTTCATGAGAAAATTAGCTGGGGAAGTCAGCTCCCCAGAGACTGCCTTTCAGAGGTGTTCATTTTCATTGTCTTGGTAGAATTCCATTGCTTTCAGATAATTGGTTTTTATGTTTTATCCAGTTGTTTTAGTTATTGTCACTGGGGAGATTGATTTGAAACCACCTAGACTGTTTGACAGAGGTGGAACTTCAGTATTATGCTTTATAATTCTACTCAAATTCAAGAGATATTGTTGAATTGGCTGTGAGCCTGGAATACAGGCGATAGTTCTTGGCTAGAAATTAAAATTTGGAAACTGTCAGTGTGTAGATACTATTTAAAATTATGATAGTGGATTACTTTATCTAGAGAATATGTATTGATAGAGAAGAGGCTCATTCAATTGATGGCTAGGGAGACTGAAATAAAGTATCTAGTCAGCTAGGAAAGAAACAGGAAAATATTATATATGGAAACCAAGTTATGGAAATGTAGATTAAATTTTCCATGCAGATTATATATGTCATTAAACGGATAATGTAATTTAAACCAAGCACTTGTTGGGTAGAAAGCATTGGGGAATGGACACAAAGACACAGTCCTACCTTTCATTTCAACCATGTAAATAAACTATAGTACATAATAAAGCATGCATTAGCTCAGCTGCAATCAGATTACAGCATAAAATGGTTTACCCCTTTATTGGTATTAATGCCAGCATTCCTGTTTACCACAGACAGGTTCAGAGCTGGAAGATTTCAGCTATATCACACAACAGAATGTATGAGAGTGAAGTGGGATTACCACATTCCTCTGAAGTAGGTGTGGATGTTGCTAACCCCTTAACAGGTATAGGAATGCCTTTTTAGAAAATGTTTTAAGGAAATAGTTACAAATGACATTCATCAGAAGACTTAAAAACCACTTAAAAACAAACATGAGAACAGTGTATCTGGATGGCATGGATGTTTTTTAAAAACCATTTTCCTCCGATTTTTCAGATTTTTTTCCAATGAGCATGAATTATTTGTATAATGTAAACATATGTAGATATTTGTTCAGACTTAAATACTTTTTCAACTAAATTATTTTCCACAGAGAGAAGTTGCAGCTAACAGCCAGAATGGTGAGGAAATTGTTCCTGCTTTGACTTTGCGTTTCTTGATAACACAACTGGAAGCAGCACTCAGGAACATTCAAGCCACTAATTATACTGTAAGTGTTTGCTTTTTGAAAATGTGAAATAATGGACTGGGTCAATATTTCTCAGTGAGAAAACAGCTAATGCATGCTTATTTTAAGGTGTGGGCCTATTTTTATTTTTCTCTTTTACCTCTAGAAAAGGGTATGTATAAATTTATTGCCTTCCTGTGTCTAGTACTTTCTTATATGACTTGTAGATGACTTATATGTCTTGTACTTTATTATGTGATTGTGATAAGCTCTGTAATAAGCCTATTCTAGTCCCCTTCCCTACCACAAAATTATTCATCTTAAGATAAACTTGAACTAATAGAAATTGACTTTCCCAGTTAGAAATAGAGAATCATAAAGTTAAAAAAAAATAAGCCAAGTGTAGAAGGACAAATACTGCATGATGTCATTTGAATGTGGAATCTAGGAGTTGACTCACAGAAGCAGAGAATACAATGGTGGTTAGAAGTAAGAGGTCAGGAGTATAGGCTGAGGAGATGTTAGTCAAAAGATACAAAATTTCAGTTAGATATGAGGAATAAGTTCAAGAGATCTATTGTACAACATAGTGACTATAGTTAATAACAATGTATTATAATTTTGAAAATTGCTAAGAGCAAATTTTAAGTATTTTCACTACAAAAATGATAAATATGTGAGGTTATACATGTTAATTAGCTTGAGTTAGTCATTTCACAGTGTATATGTATTTTATAATGTCATGTTGTATATGATAAATATATACAATTTTTATTTATCAATTTAAAAAAGAAAAAAATTCTGTCTTTAAACCATACTCAGCTTCTCTTTCTTCTGAGATTTCTATGTTTGCAAAAGTTGGAATTTCTATTATAGGTAAAATTAACAAAATGTATTTATGTGTTTAAGACCAAGTGATACTTTAGCAATAATTAGGTTTATCTTCAAGAAAGGACTACCCAGAGACCAAAAAAGGGAGCTAAGACATCAAATCCCATATCATAATGATGTACAAAAAGATGGAAAAATAATTCTTATTTAGGATAGATACAGCATTCAGAAGGAGATTCTAGTTGGATTCCAATGAGGAAACAAAGAAAATGGGGGGTTTACATTTTGTAATCCTCAGAACTTTGGGGATGTGGCAGACTTGCTATTTCTCCCACTGACCAGATTGCCCTTGAGTGAAACAATCAGTGTAAATGAGCCTTAACACGTACCCGTTGCTTAGCCTTCTTTACTTAGACATTACCTCAAAGACGAGTCTTGCACTAGGAAATGAAGAGTTTCTCTCTTGGTAGCTCTTGGTAGTACTTGTGAGCAGTGGCATTGTCATGATCAAAGCAGTCTACCGCTATATCTAAATTACTCTCCCTGTCTTTTAAGGGCACCAAAAAGGGACAAGACAATCTTGCAGGAGGCAACAGTGGATTATGTAATAAGGAATAGCATCTCTATATTCCTTTTTTTCTAGTTCTTGGAATAATCTTTGCTGATAGGGGTAAGGTAGGATAAAAGGACAGGGGCTTTAGGTTAGAAATGTACCACTTGAGTCTTTAAATTCCAGAGTTTTTCTTCTTCTAATTACAGCATTACCACAATCCTGCATCTTATCTTGTTCTTAGAAATGTTTTATTTAGAATTGTATTTAGCCATTCTCTGTTGTGTTATTCATGAAGCTGTTTTCTTTTCATTGCAAAATAATAGCTCATACTTATTTAGTGTTTATGACAGCCACTGTTCTAAGCACTTTGTAAGAATTAACTCTTTTACTGTTGATAACTACCCCATCTTATTATTTCCATTTTGTAGATGAGGAAACTGAGGCACAGAGGTTAAATAACTTGCTAACTTGACCAGGTAGTAAGTAGTGGAGTCAGGATGCAGTCCATGTAATCTCGGCTCTATTCCGGATACAGTCCATGTAGTCCACGGTCTGAACTACAACATTTTACTGCCTCTTCAGGGATGGGAATTTTAGGGTGGCAACCACTTAGATGTTATGGGGAGTTTATATTAATAAACTCACTTAGTCTATTAAGAACAAACACATCTGTCTATCTCTACTGAAGTCAGTTTGAAGCCAAATTTCTCATCTCAATCATTTATCTCTTCATTACATACTATTGGTCATTAGAAGTGTACAAGGTGAGACAATACGTTAGATCACTATAAAAAGAAAGGTTATATCCTATGGATATTTATCGTTCTATGTATTAAATAAATCTTGTTTATGATATGGGGTAATCTCGATGAAAAAGGGTAATATGACAAAAGATAGGGTAATAATCTTCAGTTAATATAGAGCTTATGAGCAGAAGAGTCCAGAGTTCTCCAGAGAAACCAAACTGTTTTGCTGTGTGTGTGTATGTGTGTGTGTGTTCTGTTTTATATGTATAAAACATACACACAAATACTTATACACACATGTATGTATACATGATTATAAGGATATATATGTGATTTATTATGAGGAATTTGCTCATGTGATTATGGAGGCTCAGCAAGTCCCACAATCTGCTCTCTGTAATGTAGAGACCCAGGAACGCTGGTGGTATAATTCATCCCAGTTCTGAAGCCTAAGAACTATCGGAGCCAATGGTATAAATCCAAGGATGAGGGCAGAAGCGGAGATGAGATGTCCCAGCCCCAGCAAGTAGGCTGGAAGCAAAAAAAGGATGAATTCTTCCTTCCTCTACTTTTTGTTCTATTCAGGCCTTAATGGATTGGATGATGCCCACCTACATTGGAGAGGGAAACCTGTTATACCCAGTCTACCATTTCAAAGGCAAATTTCATCTGGAAACACCCTCAGAGACATACCCAGAAACAGTATTTAATCTGGGCACCCTGTAGCCAGTCAAGTTGATACATGATCCTAACCATCACAAATACAATGGGCAGGGAGTTACTGGTATACTCCTCACACTGTTTCCCTCAATCGTTACGTAATTACAAGACTCCAGTACAAATGAAAAATAGGAAGTTGATGTTCATCCATGGGGCTTTGTGTCCGGGGTCTCCAAGACCACCCTCATGTTCAGAGATTTGCTAGAAGGACTGGACTCACCATATGGTTACACTAACACCTAAGATTTATTATGGCGATGTAGTGAGGATGTGGGGAAAAGACAGGTGAAGTCTGAAGAAAGCCATCTAAAGGTTCTCCTTTATTTTGTCCCTCCTATGACAAGTCACACAGTGTATACGGCCACCTCCACAAATGAAAACGTAGCAACATCTACAATGTTCCTGCCCAGGGAAGCCCATAAGAGACTCAGTAATCAGCATTTTTATTGGGTGTTGGTCATCTAGCTACCTGCTGCGTCACATGTATCAAAATTCCAGACTTCCAGAAGAAACTCCTTGGTGGTCAGCATAAATCACATTGTTTGCACAAACAGTCTAGACATAACAAGGCACCTTTATCAGTTAGGGAACACTGCCAGAATTAAAGTTTCCAGACACCAGCCAAAGATAACTTTGCAGGCAGCCTTAATAAGGATAGCATCCTCAGGCCAGCTATGTTAGCTTTTTAATGCCCAGACTTGTATAGTTCTGTGCCATTTTATAAAAATGTACATTTGTGTAACTATTGCTGCAATCAAGATGAAATAACTATTCCACCACCCCAAAAATCTCTCTTATGCTACCTTTATGGTCACACCCACTTCTCTCCCTCTACCATTTGCTGATCCCTAATCTATCTCATCTCAGTAATTTTGCATAGACCATTTTTATACGAAGAAAATACCATATGGTTTAATTTTTCATTGAAAAAGCGATAAGCTTTATGTTCATACTATTTTGCGGAATTCCTAAGGGAGAGTAAAGGATTTTGATTTAAAAGATCATTGTATTTTTAATGGTGGATGGTAGGTACTTTAGTGTTCATTATATTATTATTTAATATGTTCTTGATACCAAAAATGTTACATAATAAAAGAGGAACAAAGTGAATGAGAGTTTTTGAAAGGTTTAATGTGACAAATTTTGATGATATTTGCTTCTTTTTTACCAATTTTTAAAATTTTTATTTTTAATTTGTGTGGGTACATGGATGTACATTTTAAAGGAGTACATGAGATACTTTGATGCAGGCATGTAATGTGTAATAATTACATCAGTGTAAATGGGGTATCCATTTCCTCAAGCGTTTATCCTTTGTGTTACAACAGTTCATTTATACTCTTTCTTGTTTTAAAATGTACAACAAATTATTGTTGACTGTACTTAGCCTGTTGTGCTATCAATACTAAATCTCATTCATTGTATCTTCTATATTTTGTTCCCATTAAACATTACCACTCTCCCCAACTCCCACCTACTCTTCCAGGTTACCAGCCTCTGGTAAACATCATTCCACTGTCCGCTTTTATGAGTTCACTTGTTTTAACTTTTAGCTCCCACAAATGAGTGAGAACATACAAAGTTTGTCTTTATCTGTTTTATTTCACTTCACATAATGACCTCCAGTTCCATTCATGTTGTTTCAAGTGACAGGATCTCATTCTTTTATTTTATTTTTTAAATAAAAATGAGGTCTCACACTATTGCCCAGGCGGGTCTTGACCTCCTGGGCTCAAGTGATCCTCCCACCTCAGCCTCTCAAAGTGCTGGGGAGAATCTCATTCTTTTTTTTAAATGTCTGAATAGTGCTCTCCTGTGTATATATTATCACATTTTCTTTATTTATTCATCTAGGTGGACTCTTAGGTTGCTTCCAAACCTTGGCTATCATGAATAGTGCTGCAATAAACATGAGAATGAAATATTTCTTTGGTACATTGATTTTCTTTCTTTTGGTTATATCTCAGCAGTGAGATTGCTGGATCATGTAGTAGGTTTATTTTTAGCTTTTTGAGGAACCTCCAGCTGCTCTCCATAGTGGTTTTACTAACTTACATTCCCACCAACAGTGTAAGAGGGTTCTCTTTTCCCCACATCATCACCAGCATTTGTTATTTCCTGCATTTTGTACATAAGCCATTTTAACTTGGATGAGATTATATCTTCCTGTAATTTCTATTTGCATTTCTTTGATGATGAATGATGTTAGCAACTTTTTATGGACTTCTTCACCATTTGTATATCTTCTTTTGAGACATGTCTATTTAGATTCTTAAAATTAGATTATTAGATTTTTTTCCCTATAGAGTTGTTTGAACTCCTTATATATTCTGGTTATTAATAATTCCTTGTTAGATGGGTAGTTTGCTAATATTTTCTCCTATTCTATGGATTGTCTCTTCATTTTGTTGATGGTTTCCTTTGCTATGCAGAAGTTTTTTGATTTCATATGATCCCATAGGCCCATTTTTGCTTTGGTTGCCTGTCTTTGCCCAATCCAATGTCCTGGAGAGCTTCCCCAGTGTTTTATTTTAGTAGTTTTATAGCTTGAGGTCTTAGATGTAAGTCTTTAATCCATTTTGATTTGATTTTTGCATATGGTGAGAGATAAAAGTCTAATTTTATTCTTCTGCATTTCTGCATATGGATATCTAGTTTTCCCAGCACCATTTATTGAAGAGACCATTCTTTCCCCAATGTATGTTCTTGGCACCTTCGTCAAAAATGAGTTCACTGTTGATGTATGGATTTGTTTCTGGGTTCTGTATTCTGTTTCATTAGTTTATGTGTCTTTTTCTTTTATGCCAGTACTATGCTGGTTTGTTTACTATAATTCTGTAGTATAATTTGAAGTCAGATAATGTGATTCCTTCAGTTCTGTTCTTTTTATTCAAGGATTGCTTTGGCTATTCTGGGTCTTCTGTGGTTCCGTACAAATTTTAGAATTTTTAAAAAATTTCTGTGAAGAATGTCATTGGTATTTTGATAGGAATTACATTGAGTCTGTAAATTGCTTTGGGTAATACGAACATTTTAACAGTGTTGATTGTTCCAATTCATAAACATGGAATATCTTCTTCCCACCCTTTTTTTAATCTTCAATTTCTTTTATTAGTGTTTTGGAGTTTTCATTGTAGAGGTCTTTCACTTCTTTGGTTAAATTAATTTCTAGGTATTTTATTTTCTGTGCAGCAATTGTAAATGGGATTACTTTCTGGATTTCTTTTTTAGGTTTGCTGTTGGCATGTAGAAATGCTACTGATTTTCGTTTGTTTATTTTATATCGTGCAGCTTTACTGAATATGTTTTTCAGTTACAGTAGTTTCTTCATGGAATCTGTAGGTTTTTCCAAATATAAGATCATATTATCTGCAAACAAGGATAATTTGACTTCTTCCTTTCTAGTTTAGATGCCCTTTATTTCTTTCTCTTGTCAGATGACTCTAGTTAGGACTTCCAGTACTATGTTGAATAATAGTGGTGAAAGTGGACATTCTTGTCATATTCAAGGTTTTAGATGAAAGAATTTTAGTTTTCCCCCATTCAGTATGATACTAGCTATGAGTCTGTCATATATGTTTTATTGGATTGAGGTGTGTTCCTTTGGTACCCAGTTTTTTATCATGTCTTTTTCATGAGGTGATGTTGAATTTCATCAAATGCTTTTTCAGCATCAATTGAAATGATTATACCATGATCGTACCACGAAGGACAAGATTTTCATCCTTCCTTCTGTTGATATATCACATTGATTATTTTGCCTATGTTGAACCATCCTTGCATCCTGGGATAAATCCCACTTGGTCATGATTAATGATATTTGGTTTGGTAGTATTTTGTTGAGGATTTTTATACCAATGTTCATCAGATAGGTTGGCCAATATATGTATATATTTTTTGATGTATCTTTGGTTTTGGTATCGAGTAATACTGGTCTCACAGAATGAGTTTGCAGGTATTATTTCCTCTGTTTTTCAGAATAGGTAGAGTAGCGGTGGTGTTAATTTTTCTTTAAATGTTTGGTAAAATTCAGCGTTGAAACCATCAGGTAGTTTTGACCAGTTCATCTTTCAATCTTTCTGCTTAATACATGAGTAGTTTATACACCACAATTACAGTGTTACAATATTCTGCATTTTTTTGTGTGCCTACTATTACCAGTGAGTTTTGTACCTTTAGATGATTTCTTACTGCTCATTAATGTCCTTTTCTTTCAGATTGAAGAACTCCCTTTTGCATTTATTGTGGGACAGGTATGGTGTTGGTGAAATCACTCAGTTTTTGTTTGTCTGGGAAAGTCTTTAGTTCTCCTTCATGTTTGAGGAAGATTTTTGCTGGATACACTATTCCAGAATAGTATAGTATTTTTTTTCTAGGTTTTTTTTCCTTTAGCACTTTAAATATGTCATGCTACTCTCTACTGGCCTGTAAGGTTTCCACTGAAAAGTCTGCTGCCAGTGTATTGAAGCTCCATTGTATATTACTTGTTTCCTTTTGGTTGCTGCTTTTAGGATCCTTTCTTTAATCTTGACCTTTTGGAGTTCAATTATTAAGTGTCTTGTGATAGTCTTAATTTGGGTTAGGTTTACTTGGTCTTCTATAACCTTCTTGTACTTGAGTACTCATATCTGTCTCTAGATTTGGAAAGTTCTCTATTATTATCCCTTTGAATAAACTTCCTATCCTGATCTTTCTCTCTGCCACCTCTTTAAGGCAACTAGCTCTTAGATTTGCCCTTTTAAGGCTATTTTCTAGATCTTGTAGGTATACTTCATTTTTAAAATTCTTTTTGGTGTCTCCTTTGTGTATTTTCAAACAGCCTGTCTTCAGACTCACTACTTCTTTCATCTGCTTGATAAATTCTGCTGTTAAGAGACTGGTAAATTCTTCAGCATGTCAATTGCTTTTTTAAACTCTAGAATTTATACTTGATTTTTAAAAATTGTTTTTAATCTCTTTGTTAAATTTATCTGATAGGATTCTGGATTTTTTTTCTGAGTTATCTGGATTTCATTGAACTTCCTCAGAATAGCTGTTTAGAATTTTGTTTCTGAAATGTCAGATGTCTGTCTCTCTGGAATTGGCAACTGGTGCCTTTATTAGTTTGTTAAAGTCATGTTTTCCTGGATGGTCTTGATGCTTATGTATGTCCATCAATTTCTGGGCATTGGAGAGTTAGGTATTATAGTCTCCACTGTATGGCCTTTTTTTGTACCTGCCATTCTTGTGGAAGGCTTTCCAGGTATTCAGAGGGATTAGGTATCGTGATCTAAGTCTTTGTTCACTGCTGCCATATCTGCATTAGGGGACACTCTAACCCCAGTAAAACTGGTTCTTGCAGATTCGTAGTAGTACCATTTGGTAGTCTTGGGTAAGATCTGGAAGAACTCCTTGGATTACCATGCAGAGACTCTTGTTCTGTTCTCTTCCTTTATCCTAAACAAACAGAGTCTCTCTCTTGTGCCAAGCTGCCTGCAGCTGGGAGAGGGGTGATACAAGCATTCCTGTGGCCACGACCACTGGGACTGTGCTAGTTCAGATGTGACGCCAGCACAGCACTGGCCTTGCTCAAACTCTGTGGTGACCGCTGCCTTGCTACGTATATTGAGTCCCTCCTTTCAGAGCAGTGCTTTTCTCTCTGGCCCAGGGCAAGTCCAGAAGTGCCAGACAGGACCCAGGGTCTGGAAGTGGGACCCCCAGAAGCCCACTTAGTGCTCTACCCCACTGTGGCTGAGCTGATACCCAAGCTGCAAGACAAAGTCCCTTTTACTTTTCCCTCTGCTTTTCTCAAGCAGAAAGCCATCTCTCACCATAGCCATCACAGATGGGAATATGTTGGGTCACACCTAAAGCCAGCATGGCTCTGAGTGTCACCCCATGGTGAGTACTGCTACTACTGTTGATTACTCAGGGCCCAAGGGCTCTTTAGTCAGTCAGCAGGTAATGAATCCTGCAAGGATTGGGTTCTTACCTTCAAGGCAGTGAGTTCTTTTCTGCCCCAGGGTGTGTCTAGAAATATTGTCTTGCAGCTAGAGCCCCAGGATTCTACCATGACTGAGCTGTTATTCAAGTTGCAAGGCAAAATCTTCTTAACTCTTATCTGTTCTCTGCTCAAGCAGAGGGAAGGTGTCTCTCCCAGACCTGTGAGTTGTTTTCCCTGGAGTTGAAGGGGTGACATAATCACTCCCTTGCCTGCTCCAGCTGGTATCTTACTAGATTGTGTATACCACAAATTCACTGGCTCCAATCCCAGCACAGCACCAGGACATGGCTAGGAATTGCAGTCCTTGTGGCCTAGACTGCCTTTTATTTAGGACCCCAGAGCACTTTGGCTCACTCTGGCAGGGCTTGCTGGAACTCAGGCTCTGACTGCTGGGTTGGGCTATTTGCCTGTGGCTAACACTTGTCTAAATGCTTTCTCCATGATTACTGACTGAATTCAGTGATCTCAGGGTGGCTCACTCAGGGTGGCTTTCGGATGTGACAGGGCAGCAGAGTTCCAATGCAAAGTCCCACAGTCACTGTGCTTTCCTTCCCTCAAGCACACAGATTCTCTCTCCATGCCACATAGCTGTTGTCAGGGGATAGAGGAAGGGATGGTGTAGGCTATTTAAGACTCTTTCCTACCCTCCTCAGTGCCTATTTCATTAATATGATGTTCAAACCAAGTACTGTGATGACTCACCTGATTTTTGTTTCTTATGAAGGGGCTTCTCTGTGGGGTAGTTGTTCAGTTTGGTGTCCCTGTGTTGGGATGATGGTTGGCGGCTTCTGTTTGGCCATCTTCGTTCCATATGCTTTCCTTTAATTAAATTTTAATGTTTTATTTTGAGATTATTGACTATCCTCTTTCTTCTTCCTGGGTCAAATTATCAAATATATCTAAAATATATTATCTATAATTATTAGATAACTGATTAATGATAATTTGTACTCATTTTAATAATTATTAATTAAGCTTAGGATATTTAATTAAGCTTTTACTGAAAAGTAGCTTAGTCAAAATAACCAATTAACATTTTTTTTTCTTTTTAGGCACACCAGATTAATGTTGGTTATTATTTGACATTACTGTTTTTATATGGAGTAGCACTCACTGAAAGAGGAAAGAAAGAGGTATGTAACGTGGTATTTGCCCTTTATAAAATTAATCAGGCCAAAGATTATCATATGAAACTAAATATATTTAAAAAGGAAACTGACTTATGACTTCGTTTCATTTATCTTTCAAATGCATACCATTTGCATAAAATAAAAAATTATTTAGCTGCTTTCACTTGTATGATACATTTTAATCCATTTTCTAGTGTAGCTTAATCCCTGTGGTTTTAATCTTACCCCTTTGGTAAAACGTGAATTTTGCCTCAAATTATTTGCCAAACTTAAGTGCAAATAAGTAAAAATCTGGGAATTAACTAGATAATTTCTAAGGATTCTGTTGAATTCAACATTTTCTTTCTTTTTCTGATTTTTAATGATTTCTCATATTTTCTTCATAGCCTTGATATTTCTCTTTTTCTTCCCAAATCTGTATTTTTATTTGACTTCATAAATTAAATATATAAATATGAATTGTTATTTAGATGAAGTAGAAATGATAAGCATCCAAACTGAAAACATTTCTATTTTATTTATTTATTTTGAGACAGAGTCTCACTCTGTTACCAGGCTGGAGCGTTAGTGGCGCGATTTTGGCTCACTGCTCCCTCCACCTCCCAGGTTCTAGCGATTCTCCTCCCTCAGGCTCCTGAATAGCTGGGACTGCAGGAGCACACCACCATGCTTGGCTAATTTTTGTATTTTTAGTAGAGATGGGGTTTCACCATGTTAGCCAGAAACATTTCTCTTTTAAATAATTTTATGTAGTGCTAATTATTTAGTGTGATGTACTAGAGAATATTTTAAAGTAAGGCCATGCAGTACCTTCCTAGCTTTTTTTTTTTTTCTAGAGAGACTGAGGCTATTATGCCTGTTTTACTGAAGCATCTATTATAACAGATGCTGATATTTACTTCTAGACCTATGTTGTTTATGATTAAGATGGTGATACCCCAAAAGAGTCTATATCTATGGTCAAAGAGTCACTTACTTTCTATTTGAAAAATTGTGAAGGATTGTGCTCCAGTTAGGAAAATGATAAAGAACTGTGCTCCAGCAGTTATCAGAAAAGCCCTTATTTTGGCTGGTAATGCTTGCCAGTTATGTATGTAATATATGTATTTAAAAGATGGGGATCTCACTATGTTGCCCAAGCTGGACGTGAACTCCCAGGCTCAAGCAGTCCTCCTGCTTCAGCCTCTTACGGAGCTGGCACTATTGGTGTGTGCCACCATGCCTAATTGCCAGTTTTAGATACACAAATTGTTGTTACCGTCTTAATATTTACTTTGAAATACTGGTTAAAGAAGATCTTAAATTTATGTATGAATAAATATTTTAAACACTGACTACATGATCTTTGTAATCACATACAGAGATGCCAGGATTTAAAATGTAAATAAATGACCAGATGATTGGATGATTTTGAAAGCTACCCTAATTTCTTCAGTTTGAGAAATAATTGTTTATTGTAAAAGAAAAAAAATGCTTTTTGCATCAGCCAAACCTAGTTTTATGTTACTACAGGATTATACAGAAGCTGAGAATAAATTTCTGGTGATGAAGATGGTGATCCAAGAGAATGAAATTTGTGAAAACTTTATGTCTTTAGTTTATTTTGGACGTGGTTTACTGCGATGTGCTCAGAAGAGGTAAGGATTTTAATTAATAGGTAGATCTTCCCTATAAAGTCTCAGCATTGTGAAATGGAATTAATGTGCACAATACACCAGGCATTGTGACATTTGTGCTCTACTGGTTTATCCTTGTCTTCTTTGCCTTTTTGTATAGATAATTTCTTTTTTTTTTTTTGAGATGGAGTTTCGCTCTTGTTTCCCAGGCTGGAGTGCAATGGCGCAATCTTGGCTTACTGCAACCTCCGCCTCCTGGGTTCAGGTAATTCTCCTGCCTCAGCCTCCCGAGTAGCTGGGATTACAGGCACGTGCCACCGTGCCCAGCTAATTTTTTTGTATTTTTTTTTTTTTAGTAGAGACGGGGTTTCACCATGTTGACCAGGATGGTCTCGATCTCTTGACCTCGTGATCCACCCGCCTCGGCCTCCCAAAGTGCTGGGATTACAGGCTTGAGCCATGGTGCCCGGCCAGATAATTTATTTAATATAGTTGAGAATATTAAATATCAAACTTAACAGGCCATAAGAGGCAGTCTAGCATTAACATTAAGAGCATAGGCTTTGGAGTCTGATAGACCTGAGATCAGCTACATTTTCTGTGACTTAACCCTAAGAAACTTAATGTTGTTAAGCCTTATATTTTTTTCTTACCTCTAAAATAGAACTAATAATAGCGTATGATTCATCTCATAAGGATGTTGCAGATGATTAACTCAGTGCCTGGGACACAAAAATGCTGTACTTAATAAATAAATGATAGTTGGAGTTACTAGTATTATCACCACTAACTTGGAATAGTTTTTAAAAGTATAAATGAGCTCATAAAGAGTTGAAAAGGGTCCAAATGCTGAGTTTTTGGAGTATTGACTACTACTTATTTTAAGAAAGTGAAATTGTATGGCTGAGACTATATAGATTATCTCTTTACTTCCTATATGGAGATCCATAACCATTAGTAGCATCATTCATTCATTTTATTTACTAAGTATCCATTATATACCAGAAACTGTTAGGTGTTGAGGTTACAATGGTTTACAAAATACAGTTCCTATCTTCATGTAACTGAAAGTACAGTGAAATAAACAGATCTTAATCAAATAATCTGTCATAAAATACTCATTTATGAAATAGGATAAAGAGATATGAAGGAAAATATAGTGAATAAAGTCTTTCCTCGAAGCTTGTTCTGGGAATCCGAAGTCTCCCTGAGGAAACAATGTTTGGCTAAGATCTGAGGGATGAATTAGGAAAAGTTTTATTTGGGCAACCTCTTATGAAGGATTCCTGCTGGGCCAAACCATTGGATCCCTAAAAGTGTCACCTATGTGGTAGTTCCTGGATTCTTTGTAAGGCTGATTGCCTATTCTCTGGCTTGGTGTTTTTTATCTCACTTATTGTTCCCTGGGTCTGAGCAACAAGTGCCATCAATATAGCGGGGCTAGTGTGATGGTTTGCAGAATGTCAAGATGATCCAAATCCCTTCAGTCTATACTGTGACAAAGTAAGATAATTAACATAGCCTGAGACAAGAATAAAGAATCTATCCTGCTGTCCTTCCCCAGATGTGAAAACTTTTATATTCTCATTACTGTTGAACATTGGAGGTAATTCATTTTCCACATAATTGACACTAGAAAGTCCAGTTGTATGGCAGCATCATTACTTTCATCCCTGGCCTATAGAGGACAACCACCACTGAGTTCTTGCACTCTTCGAAGACACATGTGCCCTTCTTACCCTGTATTTTTTATTGTATTAATGAATGGAGTATCCTTTGAGCCTTCCTAAGAACACTGGATTAGTGGTGGGTTCTGTATTTTTATGTAGTAAGTCCATTCTAACATTCTCACTTCCTTGAACCTCCTGACTGCTTTAATATTCCTCCAAGAAATTTTTAGCATTTCTACTTCATTTACTATAGATCATCGTGTCCATGTTTCAAGGAGCCTTCTCAGTACCCTGTTAGGACTGGATTCAGGTGTCCTTCTAGGAAAGTAAATCTTGAATTATGGAAGAGTTTTTCCATATCAGTGTACACTTCCCTATCCAGCCTTATGTTTACCCTTAGTTCAGCACTTTAAAGATCCCCTCCAACTCATGTTTCTGCCAGTGCACTCTAGTGGGATTCTGCAATTCTTAAGATTAATAAGGTTTTTCTTCCTGGGCAAGGGCTCTCTTTTCTCACTTGGGCTCTCCACCTGACCTTAGATTTATTATCTGAAGGCAGTGAGGTAGGGAAGATCTTAAGAAGGAAAGGCATCATCTTTTGAGACATGCATCTCAGCTGATGTTTTTGCATGGTTTCTAAATAAAGGTAGGCTGATCCCCTGTGGTAAGGCAGAGGTATTTGCCAGTTAAGAAGGTTCATGGGGAATTTAAGGATTCAATGTTTCTAAGCATATTCACCTAAATATCCCCATTTTAGGGGATACCCAGGGTCTACCCATTGCATATCAAAGTCCCAATTTTAGTGTAGTTCTGTTGAGGCTGAGCTTTGGGTCTCTTTAGCAGCTGTTCTACCCTGATGGTTAAATCCTGAACTTCATTTTCAGCATAGTCTGCCTTAAGTCTAGAGGAGGTTCTTTAGATGTTACCATAGAGGCCTTCTAGTTTTCACAATGTCCTGAGTTGATTGTATTAGTCTTGTCGAGGCCACCATAGAGGCCATCTGGCTTTCACAGTGTATCCTGAGTTAATAGTTGGCTGACCTGTGACTGTCATTCTCTTTCTTCAAGGCCTGCAAGACATTAACAAAAGCCAACCAACTCTACAGTCCCTTTAATTACCATGGCCCCCATACTGTTCAAGCTTGAGCTACTACACAATCTAGTGCCTCCCCTTCCACCTGTATTTCATCCCAATCTGCCACAGGCGAGAGTCCTAGTGTTTGTATTTCTATGGTATGCCAGAGGTTATCACCACCCTATTTACCACAAAATGTGAGTTACTTGTTCTCGTTGGTAAACCATCCATCTGCACACTCCCATTCAAACTAACCTTATTTTAAAATGCTTTGCAGATACAATGGAGGACTGCTAGAATTTCATAAGGGCTTACAAGAAATTGGAGATATAAATGACCATTGGTTTGACATAGATCCTACAGAAGATGAAGATTTACCTACAACTTTTAAAGTAAGAAATTATTTAAGAGTAACATTTTATTTGTAACTAATCAGAATCATCTTTGATAAAGTGTGAACCAACTATGTCATATTCTTATAGCAAGCACTTTGTTTTATTGACACACAACTTTTTATATAAGAACCTCTATTGGGTTACCTAGTACAGAATGTATGATTCAACAAGGAGGAAGAAGTGAGGTGGCAGTGTTAGCATTTTCAAATAACAAGAATATTAATAGCTATATTAGGCTAGTACCCTGCATGATTAGAGTAAAATGTAGCAGTTAACTTTTTTCCTAATTACCTTTACCATTA
The DNA here is from genome assembly GCA_028533165.1 of Leontopithecus rosalia. Taxonomy (NCBI): domain Eukaryota; kingdom Metazoa; phylum Chordata; class Mammalia; order Primates; family Cebidae; genus Leontopithecus; species Leontopithecus rosalia. Next base: position 87,550,922 of record CM052662.1, read on the forward strand.
TTTTGCTGTTGATTTAAATTACAAAGTACTAAATGCTTAGTTCAGAAAACATGGAAAATATTAAAATGCCCAAAGATAAAGATGGAATTTATCTATATTTTTTTCTTCAAATGGAGAAACCATTGTTAGCATTTTCATTTATAGCTTTCCAGACACACACACACACGTATAAACACTCATAGCCTTTATTTTTCCTAAATTGGTATGATGCTGAGCACACTTATTTGTAGTCTGGAAATATATAGTAGTTTTTATTTCTCAGTAATAAAGATTATTATACACTGTGATTTTGGTATAATCCATTGTATAATTTTGCTTTAATTTGCTTAATTAGTTTCCTGCTAGTTTATTCTAGACATTTCCAGTTTTTCTGTCTTATATAAAGTAATCTTTGCATATTTCTTACATCATTTTATTAGAATAAATTGCTAATAAATTCATTAGAATAAATTTCAAAGGTGGCATTGTGGAGCAGTATTCACACAATTGTGAAGTTGTATGTCTCCAAATTTCCTCTCAGAAAGATTGTGCCATTTTATATTCTTCAAATAGTGTGAGACTTTTCATTTTCCCATACTTTCTGGGTGTCCTTTACTTTTTGAGTAATTTTTAATCCACCTGATAAGCCATTTGGGTCTCTTTTTAATTTGTTAAATATGAACATGGCTATACCAGGTTTCTCTTGGTTAATGTTTGAATGACATATCTTTTTCAAAACCTTAAAGAAACTTTAAATCTTTTTTTTTTTGAGACGGAGTTTCACTCTCGTTACCCAGGCTGGAGTGCAATGGCGCGATCTCGGCTCACTGCAACCTCCGCCTCCTGGGTTCAGGCAATTCTCCTGCCTCAGCCTTTGTTTTGCCTGACTTTAAGGCCAAAAGCATTACTCAAAATAGAGACACTTTATAAAAATACAAAATTCAATTATCTAGGAAGCTGTAACAACTCAAATTTGTATATACCTAGTAATATAGCTTCAAAATATATGGGACAAAAATTGACAAAATTGAAAGTAATACAGCTTCAAAATACATGGGTCAAAAATTGAAATATTTTTAAATCCCCAATCACAGTGGAATATTTTTAATATACCTCTCTCAGTAATCAATAGAACATGCAGACAGCTTTTGGCATTGTCAAGATAATCATATAACTTTTAATTTTGACTTGATAAAGTAATGATTTTATGCATTTTTAAAATACTAAATTTTCATCCCTACAAAAAGCAGTCTCTTACTTGGTTGTTTTACTCTTTTTCTTCCTCTTTTAAAAATATTTTGCTTCCTTTGTTATCCAACTTTTTAAGTGAACTTTTATTTTATGCACAGTAATATACTTACTCAGTTTGTAAAATAATATTTAAAGACTTAAAATAAGAGTTCCTGTTTTGTTGTCTCTAGCTGAAATTTTGCTTCTTAGAGGCATTCTTCCAACTTTCTAGACATTTTTCTTTGATATTTATTTTTGAAAAAAAATGCTGCTATTTAAAACATATTCTCTTTTGATTTTTCACTATGAAAGATGAGAGTTTAGCTTGCTTATATGTACACACACACACACACACACACACACACACACACACTCACATTTTCTTTCTTTCTGTCTGTCTCTCTCTCCTATCCTACCCTACTAGTAGCTGTAAGTTTTTATTATTAAGCTGGCCTCAAGGTTTCTGTTCACTCTCATCCTGGGAATTTTCTTCCCTTTCTTCTATGTGGAATCCTCTGTTTCTCAGAATTCAAGTTTTCCTTCCTAGGGTTGCTCCCTTCTTTTGGTGGTGCAACTCCTGTAGCCTCTAGTGGCTTCCCGTAAAAGAGAGCTTGCATGGAAGGTAAATTTTTTGAGACCTTTCAAGAATCAAAATAATTTATCCTTTGTATGCTCTATTCATATCTTGCTTGAGCATAGAATTGTGGGTTGAAAATCATTTTTCTTTTAGGAGACAGGGTCTCTCTGTCGCCCAGGGCGGAGTGCAGTGGCATGATCATAGTTCACTGCAGCCTCAACTTCCTGTGCTTAAGCAATTCTCTTGCTTCAGCCTCCCAAGTAGCTGAGACTATAGGCACATGCCACTGCACTTGTCTAATTAAAAAAAAAATTCTTTTTTTAAGTAAAGACAAGGTCTTATTATGTGGCCCAGGCTGGTCTCAAACTCCTGGGCCCAAGCAATCCTCCCACTTTGACCTCTTGTGTATTTTTCTGTTATCTTTTAACTTCTAATACTACTTTTAAGAAACTTGATTTTATTCTGATTTTTAAACTTTTGTATTTGACCTGTTTTATTTTTTTCTTTCTGGGAATTGTTAAGGATATTTTCTGTGTCCCCAGTGTTCTGAACTTGTTTTTTGCTTCTAGAACATTTTCTTGTTTTATATATTGATATATCTTCTTAATTTTCTCTTTTTCTTTGTGAAATACTTATTATCCAGATGCCTTTCATACTCGACCGAGTCTTTAATTTTTTTATTTCTCAATTTTTTTTCTACTTTCTGGGAAATTTTTCTCAACTTTATCCTCCTGCATAGAGCTGATATTTGTGAAGTAATTTCTGGAGGCTTATTTATCTTATCATATACCCTCAGTATATTAGCAGTAATACTATTTGAAATTTTGTAACACTCTCCCTCTAAAGGATAAATATGAAGGATCTTATCTAATAATTTAACTTAGACCTGATAACATGATTCACCTGCATTTAATCAGCATTTCATTTATTTGTTAAGTGTTTTATACTATTTTTTAGAGATAGAGTCTCATTCTGTCACCCAGGCTGTAGTGAAATGGTGCTACCATAGCTCACTGCAGCTTTGAACTCCTGTGCTCAAGCAGTCTTCGTGCATTGACCTCCCAAAACACTGTGATTACCACCACTTCTGGCCATTAAATCAGCATTTTAAAATGAGAAATTATATTCTGATTTGTAACTATAGTAGACATTGAAAACATATTTCTCTACTGTACTTTTGTCCATCATGGCAGTGAATGTTATATTGTACTACCACAGTTGTTCCACTGCCAATGCAGTGACCTAGGGGTTGGTTCCGATCAAGATTCTCCTGGACACCAGCAATTTACTGTCTTTCTATGTGTATATATGAGAGCAAATAATACTTCTCTTTTTTTTTTGAGATGTTGTCTCGCTCTGTTGACCAGGCTGTAGTGCAGTGTTATGATCTCAGCTCACTGCAGCCTCTACCTCCTGGGTTTAAGCGATTCTCCTACCTATGCCTCCAGAGTAGCTGGAATTAGAAGTATGTGCCACCATGCCTGGCTAATTTTTGTATTTTTATTAGAGACGGGGCTTCACCATGTTGGTCATGCTGGTCTTGAACTCCTGACCTTGTGATCCATCCGCCTCAGCCTCCCGAAATGTTGGGATTACAGGTGTGAGCGACTACACCTGGCCGGAACAAATAATTCTTGATAGGAACATGCCAGGTGTTACGCTATGGATTAGGTGATAAAGAGAAGTATAGCTTCAAAATACGCTTCTCTCCATTCTCCATGTCTATATCATTCATTGAGAAATCCAGTACTTCTAATTTAGGACCTTCCTATACATTGTTTACTTTGAATTAGGGAAATGTTTTATTACTATTAAAAAATACATATATACAAGTACCTCAAAAAGGAATATGATATGGACATATTACCAAGGTAAAACATGGGTAGTCTTAATTGTGGTGTTAATTTTTTATTAATAATTCATGAGAATTATTTGTTTTTAAAATCTAGGATCTTCTTAATAATTTTATCAAGACAACTGAAAGTAATATAATGAAGCAGACCATTTGTAGTTACCTAGATTGTGAACGATCTTGTGAAGCTGACATTTTGAAGAACACCAGTTATAAGGTACTGTGATTGTCATTAACAGTTTTTAAAAAATGTAATTGAAAAATTATATATAAATATATAAAATTATATTATAAAAATTATATTATGCATAAATTATTTTTAAACAGTATTTAGTTTAATTACAATGGAAAAGCAGTTGAAAAGTTATCTCTGAGAAGTTAAGATTTAGAGTGATCAGGAATTATTTATATTTCATGAGTCAATAAAAGAATAAATTGGTTTTGCTAAGGTTTTTGTAAAATTCACATGCATCTGAAGTTATAAGTTTTAGTCCCACAGTCAACCGTACAGTGAAAATGATCTAAAAATGCTTTACTTTATAGTTAGAAATGTTAGAGGTTGAGAATGGTAGCATTTGACTAAGGAGAAAGGCTGTCACTCCTCAGGAATGATGCTACTAAATAAGTGATCATTATCTCTTCTGTGGGCCTTGACAGGGGGAAAATGTAACCAGCCTTGATTTGAAGAAATTTAGCTATCAGAATACTTCTGATAGATCTCTCTGGATCTATCAGAACAAGATTTTGTGATATCACAAGATGATAGGATGAGATGTTATGCAAATCAGTGATTAAAAAATAACTGAAATCTCAATTTCAAGGCATAACGTGTACAGCCAGTGCAGTAGGTGGGGAGAAGGAGAAGACCAAGATCTAGTCAATAGAATAAGACAGGGATTGAAAAGTGAGCCTGGTAGATGCAGTGCTCATGGTCAGGCTTGTTCAGTATTGCTTTAGATGACATGGTGATACAGTCCTAAGGTTTCCCAAGAATGCTTTAGGGTTCTAATCAAATGAACAGCATGTAGCAGCAACAATACCTGAGCATACAATTTAATTTTTGTCATCAAAACAAAAATTTTAAAAAGCAAGGCTGTAGTTTCCAGGGAGGTGCAATGGAAAGGACAAGCAATCTGTACCCTCGGATAATGCAGTAGCTCAGGAGCTATCACCAAGGCAGCAAATCTGAGTTCTCGAGATTGGTAACAGAGGAGATTGAGGCAGTAATGGTATGGAGCTGGGGTTGGTGGAAAAGAGAAATGTAAAAATGGAGCTGAAGATGGGTAGATTGCAGGTTCCTCTATAGACATCACTCACTGCATTTCTGATGTCTTGTTGAACAGAGCATATGGAAAATATTATATTAACTTTTTCAAATTATTTACCTTTTTTTTTTACTGTCTTAGTTTTCCTGTCTTTAGTGATGTAAAAATGACTTCTAAAGTTATTTGGTGATCTCTGATTTCTGTTGATAAATTTTGAATACCTTGTAAAATCTAATTGTAGAACAGTTTTAAAAATGATTTAGTATAATTTTTTATGTATATATAAGAATCACTATGTCCTTAACTGACACTTACTTTTATATTTTTCCAGGGATTTTTTCAGTTAATGTGCAGTAAAAATTGCTGTGTTTATTTCCACAAAATTTGCTGGAAAAGGTTCAAGAATTTAAAATATCCAGGTGAAAATGATCAGGTACTATATTGATTCTTAAAACTACAATAGCATTTCTTCCTCTACCCTTTCTTTGTTTGTTCTTTCCCCATTGTTTCTCTATTCATAACTTCCCTCCTTTTAACTTCTTTTTTCTTTTTCTTTTACTATGTTCTTTGTTCTTTCCCATTTCTCTCTGATGCTTATGTCCCTACCACTTTTCATTCATCATCATCATTTATTAAACAGTTCTTTGTAGATGATACACTACTAGTCGGTTTGCTTAGCGGTTTCTATCAATTTATTTCCTTCCTTTTAGAAATGTATACTCTTAAGAATAGAAATACCGTTGCACATATGCATGTAGGGTCATAGAATAGAATTTCTTAATAAACACACAAAGGATAATTATACAGTTTTAAGGATTTCTATTTAAGAGGTGAAGAACAAGGACAAATTTCATAGTCTTGAAAATATATTTCTATATTTTTTTATTTTATATTTTTTTCTATATTTTTATTATATATTTTATATATATATATTTAAATATATATTTAATTAAATATATATTTAAATATATATATTTTACATATTATATTTATTATATATTAAATATATATTTTTATTATATTTTTTATTATATTTTTTCTATATTTCTATACAAACTAATATCTGTAGTTATAATAGTTACATATTATATATAGTTATAGATAATATAATTATATAACATAGCATAGTTATATAATAGTTACAACTATTATATATAATATATAATTGTTATAATTATTAACTATTACAATATGTAATATATAATAGAGTTATTTGCCACTAATATTAAAGTGGAAATACTAAGCCCAGCTCTGTATTAATTTCTCTTTAGTGAGCTGATGACCATAAGTCGGGTCTATAATGTTTGGTTCTGTAGTGTTTACATTCTGCAAACAATAGAAAACCCCTTTAAAGCAATTGTGCTGTAGTAGAAAGTGCACGGAATATGGAGTTGGGAGATCTGGGTTAAAGTCCAGACTGAGCCACTTACTAGATTTATTATATTAGACTGGTAATTGCTCAAAGACTAATTTTTTTAAGTTCTAAAGTAAGGATAAGATAAACCTATTTCATAGGGTTTTTGTGAGAATTAACAGATAAAACAGATGAACTCACATTATAAACTGTAAAAACAACTTTATAAATATTTACTTAATCAATTTTAAGTGGTATATAAATACTTTACAATTTCCTTCATTTGGGGGCCAATTAATATTATTGAATTTTAGAAAGAGAAGTAAAAGAAAAATGAGTAACCTAACCAAAAGAAATCACAGGCCAGAACTAGAAAAAGGATGTAACATTTTTATTCTTTCCTTTTCCCTGATAGAAATTCAGTAATCCTTTAACACTCACTTAATTAGTACATTTTATTTGAAGTTGCTTTCTCTGGAGCAGCAAATGCATTTTAGACTGTAATATTGCTACTTGACAATTTTGATGTAGAGTGAAATACATTTTAAATAGGATATCCATTGATTTATGAAATGGACCGTCTTTGAACAGCTGCCTCTCAAATATTTATTCACATATTCCAGTTTAGCAACATTTGTTTTTAACAACATTTATTTAAATATAATCAGATTTGCACATCAGTAATTTTTTTCTATTAATAACTTTAGAGTTTTATTGCGAAGAAATGTTTGAAGGAAGGATGTACAGGTGACATGGCAAGGATGCTGCAATGTGATGTACCTGGAATTGTTAAAATTTTGGTGAGTATCTTATTTCACCTTTTTTTTTTTTTTTGGCTTTCCTTCATCGGAAAAGTATTTTTGACTTGAAACAGACTTGGGGATCGTCGTAATTGGATTCTAGCCATATTCCCTTTGATAGTGACTAGGCTCTTTGACCTTTTTACTGCTATGATTTATGCAAAGTAATATTTAAGTGTCCTTAAGAAAAAGAAAAATTTTAAAATAAAGACACACAAAAAGAGAAACAAAGACAAAACATGCCGTAAGTATAGCAATAAAGAAAGTATCATGAACTAAGAATGAGAATTTTTCTAATTCTTTGACACCTAAGTTTCAAAATAATTTTAGACTTTCTGAACCTCTTTTAGTCTGTAAATATCCTCCTATGAAAATATCTGTAGAACATCACATATAGTACCTGTTACATAAAATGCACTCAGATGATATCCATTTTATGTTTTAATTAATGAAATATCTTGTTGAATTTTTAGTTTATAACTAAACAGACCAAAATTATGAATAGAGATGTATCTTATTTATTTCTTTATTTTTAAATATGCTATTTTAGTATTTCAGATTTGGCATTTAAATCCTATAGTGATGTAAAGTAGAACTCTTTTTTAAGGTCAACTCTAGTTTGTTTCTTTGATCAGGATTGTTTATTACTTACCTTGTTATTTCTGTTTTGTTTGTCTTATATTCAGTTTAGCTTCACTCTCATTGTAGTTTTCAAATGTTAAGGCTAAGAAATAACATTAAAAATTTTGAAAATTGAAGTACTTTAGGGCTGATTTTTTCCCCATTACTTGCAGTTTGAAGTTGTGAGAAAGGATGAATATATAACCATTGAAAATTTAGGAGCAAGGTAAGTTTAGCCTTTCCTTTATTCAGTCTGTTGTTTTCATAATCATCAACAGGACTTTTCTAACATAAAAATTGGAATATACCACTTTGTGCATGAAGATCTTTCAGCAATTTCTCATTGCCTTTAAAATTAAGTTCAGATTCCCTAGTTAGACTCTTGACTTAACCTTGTACACAGCTGAACTCATTATTGTCATCCCTTGACACTTTAGTCTTAACCATATGTGTACCAACTATGCGGAACTTCTTTTGGTTTCTTCAGTGTGCTATGTCAGGAAACCTTCCCAGTTTTTGCACTGAAGTGTATCTGGTTTAGTATTTGACCTCCAAGCTTTGCCTGGAATACTCTGCTCCTTTGACTTTGCCTAGTTAAAACTTTCGAAAAGCCTTACTTAGATTACAGGAGATGTTCTATGATATATTTCTTCTATGTCTCCTATCAAAACATTTATTAACTTTTGTTATACTTTCTTGGCTATCTTCTCCATTTGAGTGTAACCTCCATGAATACAAGAACTTTATCTTGTTTTCTAGGATGTTCCCAGCATGTAACATAATGGCTGGCACATAGCTAGACTACAATAAATACAAAGTAGTTGTAGAGATTGTGGATTCCATTATTCTCTAGTGGGTAATCTTACTTTTATTTTGACAGGCCACTAACTTGGCTAGATGTGAACTTTGAACTCTTTCTTGGGTGGTGCATCCAGTCTCAGTCCAGATCTTTTGGCTTTAGTTGAGCTGCTTTTAGTCTGTTCTGTACATGCAGTTCAGTGTTCAAAGACGTTGTGAGAAAGAATTTGAGGATCTCTTTTCTGACTGGTTTTTCTTCTAGGATTACCCCATTCTCTTACTGGGCATGATTCCATTTCAGTTTTCTGGTTCTTTCAGCCAAAGAGACCTTTTCTCTGTAGCAACGTCACCTTTCTCATTTATGATGTTGGCAATTTGTGTCTTTGTTTTTTTTCTTGATCATTCTGGATAGAAGTTTATCAATTTTGTTGATCTGTTCAAATAATCAGCTTTTAATTTTGATTTTTCTATAATATTTTTGCTTAAATTTCATTGATGTTTGGTCTTGATAATTTCCTTGCTTTTATTGCTTTGGGTTTAATTTGCTCTGTTTTAAATTTTTTTTTAAGGTGAAAGTTTTGATCATTGATACAAGACCTTTGTTCTTTATAAACTTATTTTACATTAAGCATTGCTTTAGCTGTGTTCGCATATATTTTGCTATGTAGAAATTTATTATTACTATTTTCATTATATTTAAAATGTTTTCTAGTTTCATATGTGTGTGTATGTTTTAACCATGGGCTCTTTAGGAGTATTTGTTTAATTGCCAAATCTTTGAGACTATTTCAGCTATCTTTCCAGATACTGACTTTCAGTTTAATTCCCTTGCAGTAATTTGTTTTATGATCATATTACTATATATCTTGGTGAATGTTGCACTTGCATTTGTAAATAATCTGTCTTCTGCTCTTGAATAAAATAGTAATTAGATAAAATTAGTTTACAGCTCTGTTTCAGCATTCTATGTCATTTTTTATTATTTACTTTTTCTATCAATTACTCAGGGAATGTTGAAGTCTACTAATTATATTTTTTGTCTACTGTACAATTGTAATCTAGAAACTTTTTTATTAAATGCTACACACACATCTAGGATTGTTACCTTTTTTCTTGACAATTTGACCCTTTTATTCTTATTTAACATCTCTTTTTAACCGATAATATTCCTGCCTTAAGTGTTTTTGTCTGATATTAATATAGCTACTCCAGCTTTGTTTTGATTAGTGCATTGAAGTATATCTAGTTTAGTATTTTGCATCCATTTACTTCAACCTATATATATCTTTGTAGGTGGCATAGGTCTGTCTTGTTTTGTATACCCAAAATGACAATCTCTGCCTTTAAATTGGGTTTTTTATTCCATATGAATTTTCTTTACTAATTTATATGGTTGGAAATGTACTGTTTTCCTTGTTGTTTTCAGTTTTCTTTTTCTGTCTTTATTGTATTTCCTGATTTGGTTTATTAGTTTTACCCTTTTTTGAGGATATTATGTTTTGCTTGAGGACTTAAAATACATATTTTTAACTTACTAAAGTCTATTTTTAAATAATATTATACTACAGCATGTATAGTGTAAGAATCTTGCAATAATAGATTTCCATTTCTTCCCTTTTTTGTGCTGTTTTCATATATTTTATTTCTACTTATTTTGTAAATTATTGTTACTTAGAAGTATAGTTTAATTTTTTTTGTTTTCAACATTATATATGGAAACATTTGGTTTTATGCATTTTAAAATCATGTTTGGTATGATTCCATTGTATCATACTTTAGTGTTTTCATTTTGTTGCTCTAACTTTAGAGTATTACTTCGCTAATTTAATCATTCTACCATTGATAGATATTTATTTCTAGTTCCTGGCTATAACCATAGTTTGCAGTGAACTCTCTTGTACGTGTCTCTAGGTCTGTATGAGCAGAAAAATTTCCAGAATGTATGCCTAAAAGTAGACTTTCTAGGCCATCTGTGTATATCCGTAACTTCACTAGCTTTTGCCGAATTGTTTTACAAATGTACACTCCCCACAAACCGTATAGGAGATACCTTTTACTCAGTATCTTTGCTAATAACTTCATATTGTTAGAGTTTTACATTTTTTTCAGTGTAATGTGTAATTAACAGTGCTATAGTGGTACTGGAGATAAAATCAGTTAAAAGTAACAATAACCAACAACATCCCTTTCCTCATTAAGTTTACACTGCAGTGTTGTCCAATATTTTTTTGTTTTGTTTTCTGTGGTTCATTTCAAAGTGAAGCTATCTGTTTAATGGTAACATTTATCTCGTGCTTAGATTAGTTAATACATTTTGCTACTTCATTTTTCTAATTATTTTTATTGATGTTATGCTAGCATCTTTATTGTTTTTAATCACTAGGTGTTAAATGAGTTGGGTTTTCTCGGAATAGTTATTGCCAAAAAATGTATGTGGTGAAGAGAGAGCCAGGGAGGATTTACAAGTTTGCTGTTTTTTGTTTGCTTGCTTGCTTTTTTGGTTTTACAATGCAAAGCGTTCTTTCCTTGTTTTCTGCTACCATACAGCCTTTTTGTAAGGAAGTTTGTAATGTGATTGTTTCAGTATGAAATCTGGCACTACTGCTTACTTGATAATTCCAATGAAAGTGACAATGTAGGGTTGTCATTGTTGGTGGGCTTTATTTGTTCAATTTTTCTCCTTGAATTATTTCTAGGAGTAGAAGATGAAAATATTCAATCATGCTTATACTGGAAATCTTGACTGACTTTGGCATTATTTTATTCCACTATAACTTAATTTTTTTCCATTTGCAGTTATAAAAAGTTGGTATCTCTGAAAATAGCTGATACTGATATAAGACCGAAGATCAGTTTAAAATGTAATACAAAAGGTATATTTTATTTTTATATGCCTTCCATTGAAAACTGTGTTAAAATTTTTTACTTCTGTTGTCAACTTTCATGCCATTAACTACCACATCTTCACTGTGTTTGTCATTCACTGAACTTGGTGTAGGCTGGAAATCACAGACAGAAAAATCAGCAGATGTATGGACCTCACATTACCTTGGCATTCTATAGAGAAACATGCTAGTTCTGGTGCATAGCTGTAGCTATACTGTGGGATTATGTCCTAGCAGAGGTTTTCTACCAACCCTTCTTCCCCTGCTGCATTCCTTCTTAATAGAGCAAGCATTAGAGGACCCTTACATGAAAGGAATGCACATTTGAGTTTGAGACCAACTACTCTAAACTTAGCTGCCAGCTGTTTAGGAGCGTGCTAGTACATTTCCTGCCCAGAACCTGAAGACCTTAATTAAGGGACCCTGGGCTCTTGGAAGAATAGTTTGGTGGCAGTCCAGCCATCTTCTTATTTGGCAACCCAAAGGAAGCTCCCTGTGTCATTTGCATTTTAACTTTGCCCCCACAGTGTATATCAAGTATTTCAAGCAAAAATGTTAATTTAAAAAATCTCTTGAAACATAGAATCTTGAAGGATAAAATAATAAAGCTGTATTATGTGACAAATGCATATTTTGATATACATACAAAAGCCAAATGCCATCATATATCAAATTATTAGTACTCTCTAATTCACTTCAGCCTACTTTTCTCCTTTGAGATCACTATTAAAACAGGAAAATACCAAATAGTTCAGTTTCATGCCTTATTCCATGTTATTGATGAAATATCTGCTTTATTATCTTTTTTGAAGGGGTAAGAAGATGAGGTTTATTAGATCAGAGTTTCTCAAACATTATACATATATTTGATATATCTGGTGATTTTGTTAAAATGCAGATTTCAGTTCAGTAGGTCTGCAGTGGGTCCTGAGACTGTGCTTTTCTAAAAGGCTCTCAAGTGGATGCTGATGCTGCTGGTCTCTGGGTTACCCTCTGAGTAGCAAGGAACTAGATCTTTTTGCATTTCTTGATGTAGATCTGAGCTATCTAGTATAGTAGTCCCTAGCTATGTGGCTACTTAAATTTAAGTTAATTAAAATTAAATTTAAAATTCAATTTCTTAGTCACCCAAGCAGCATTTCCAGTATTCAACGAGTGTTAATGCAAATATAAAACATTTTATCACATCACATTCTGTTGGACAGTGCTGATTAGGGTAAAGTATAACTGTTTAAGTAAAGCATAATTAAACATTGACAATTAGCATTCTTGGTAAATTTCAGAATTTTTAAAGATCTAATACTTTGATGCTATTTTGTTGCCAAAGATCGTTTACTTGAACAAAACCTTGGATGGTTGAAAGACTTCTATGGTGATTAGTCTTTGATTACTTGTGCTTGGGAACATGTTTCTGTTTAGATTTTTTGACAGAGAGAAAGCAGCATGCTTATTGAGCACTGGTTGTGGCAAAGCAGTGTACTGTGCATCATTCTTTTGGAACAGTTTTATCCTTCAGGAGCTAAGGATAAAATATGAGAGGCCAAATAGAAAAAGAGCATTAATGTGGAATGTCTTGACTTCCCAAAATTTATTTTCAGATGAAATGCCTATCTTCAAGCTTGATTATAATTACTTCTATCATCTGCTTCATATAATTATTATTTCTGGTACTGACATTGTTCGGCAAATATTTGATGAGGCTATGCCACCCCCTCTTTTGAGAAAAGAGCTTCTTATACACAAGAATGTGCTGGAATCTTACTACAACCATCTTTGGACCAATCATCCTTTGGGTGGATCATGGCATCTGCTTTATCCTCCAAACAAGGAGTTACCACAATCCAAACAGTTTGACTTATGCCTCCTACTAGCTCTCATAAAACATTTGAATGTGTTCCCTGCACCCAGAAAAGGATGGAATATGGAACCACCATCTTCTGACATCTCTAAATCTGCAGACATCCTGAGACTGTGCAAATACAGGGATATCCTCCTTAGTGAGATCTTGATGAATGGTCTCACTGAGTCACAATTCAATTCAATTTGGAAAAAAGTTTCAGATATTCTTCTGCGCCTTGGGATGAAGCAAGAAGATATTGATAAAGTGAAGGAGAATCCCATTGAGAATATCTCCCTTGATTACCATCAGCTATCCATCTACCTAGGCATACCCGTACCAGAAATCATACAGAGGATGTTATCCTGCTATCAACAAGGTACTAAATGATTATTTACTTCAGCAAATAAACTTCCACTGAATGTCTGCTCTGTGCCAGGCACAGTGCAAAGGGCAAGAGAGTCAGTGAGCTCACATTTTTGGGAGAATGGACCCATTAGGAAGGTAATAGTAATTATAGTGCTAGAGATGTTTCCAGAATACCATGGGAAATCCTAGGCTAAAGGAGTCCAAAAAAGCTTTCTGGAGAATATAATAGTTAAAGAATTATTAATGGCATGCAGAAGTAGCCAAGTGAAGACGAGGGAGAAGGATGTTTCAGAGAGAAATAAAAATAAAGGTATAGAAACAAAAATATACTGCAGCAAAGTAAAAAAGTTTGGCATCATTGAGATTAAAGTAGGCAAGAGTTCATAGAGTACATTCAAGAGGATTTTTTTAGTCACATTGAGGAGTTTGCATTTTTCAGAAAGAAATTGTTGAAGACTTTTAAGTAGAGTTTTATCACTTTAAATGGCGTTTTATTACTTCTCCAAACCATGACATATAGGTACTATGTGGTTTCAAAGACGTCCTTTTAGACACAGTGGATATATATTTTTTCTCCTTTCTAGCAGAACCTTGTTTAGTTTACAATTTTAGCAGCTATTCATTGGCTGTAGGTAATTTTAAAAATCAGATAACATTCATGCAAGTGTCTGTATTCAGCAATAGCCATTCCCCAACTTGTCTGTTGATATGTAAAAGACTTCAGACCTCCTCTCCCATATCTCAGGATCCCCTCTCAGCTGTTCTCTTGGAAAGCAGAGTTCAAGGCATGTCAACATCACTGAAACCCTTGCTGTGCTATTCAGGGTAACTTCCTGGTCCCAAGTTATTTACAGCCTAGTGAACAACTGACGATGCTATGTAAACCTACAACTTTACAAGTTTCTAGTGATCTGGTCCAGATTTTCTTCAGAGATAATTATTATGTCCAATTTCAGTCCTGGTATTTACTAAGGCTTGTAATACCTTTGTTTTCTTGCATAATATAAGCAAGAAAGAAAAGGACACAGTTTGATATATAAGAAAGTCAGGCAAGAATCTTTGACTTACAAATTTGGGTTTTAAAAAATACATATACTCTATTAGGATTTTAAATAACAAAACTTCATGAGAATAGAGTAATTATTTGAGAAAGAGTTTTGTGTACTCATTCAATTCAAAGCATTTTAAGCAGCTTTTACTCAAGTAGTCTGAAGAGCTTATTGGTCTTTAATAGAGGCTTTCTTAGCATCTTATATTTCTTTCCTTAGCTATTATAGTTGCTTTTCATTTGGATATCTGGTAATTTGATTAACATCCATCATCCCACTAAATCTCCAAGAAGATTGTGTTTTTTTCCTTCACCGTTCAATCTCTAGATCTTAACACAGCCTGATATAGATTGTAGGTGCTCAATAAATATTAATGGGCAAGGAGAACAAGTGCTGACCTGGATAAATCGGATTACTAAAAAGGCCCCAACTTTCAATGGAGGTTTGCTGTATAGTTAACTATTATCTCATGGCCTAGGACTGTAAACATAAGTATTTGTTGCTTGGTTTAAAGTGCTTGTGTTCTAGGCTTTATCTGTGATACCACATTTTTGTTTGTTTACTCTCTTTTTTTCTCTATTTATGGGTTTATAACCTTTATATAATAATCTAAAGACTGTGCCTTGTCTAAATGGGATTGATGAGCAAAACTGGTTATCTTTCCAGCTGCTTACAGAATAAATTGGTGCAATACAAAGATATTCTGCCTTTTCTTAATCCTAGCCAGACATTCATTTATTGCATTTGCAATTGTACATCTAAAATTTTTCTTTATGTATTACAGGAATTGCTCTACAGTCAATAACGGGCAGTCAGCGTAAGTATATTTAAAAATAAAATATGTAAGTGACTTTTTAACAAGGGGTACCTGTGGAATTTTTATTTGATCAGATAAACTATAACTGTTAAGAATTTGGAAAATTATGTGGTTAAGTCACTACTGGTCTGCTGAATGGAGAAAGAGCTTTATTCTGCCCTGGCCTTAGTGCATGTGCTCCAGGGATTCACCAAAAAGGATGTTCTCCCATTTTACTCACAGAAACTTCAGCAGGAAAAAATACCTTCCTGTTTTCTCTATCTGTTTGACATTTAGCATGTATAATTTTATTTAGTCTGTCTATTGTTTATAGCTATATGCTTTTCTGCCAGGTGATGAGTTGTAATTTTTTTATTCCATTTTTGTGCTTTTTTTTTAAGTGTAATTAATATCCTTTGATTAAAATTATACTTAAGAAAAAACACCACATATTTGTTTGGGGTAAAATGTTGTTAGACTATCTGAGACTAGTCAGACAGTCTTCAAATTTTGAGACTGAGTCTCTGGGGCAATATCAGGAGCAACATGTCAAAGAAAAGTTTACATAATAGGGGGGCTCACATCCCTCTTATGAATAACAAAGAAAAAAGAAAAAATAGATCTTTTAGTTTCTTCTTTATATTTCAGATATATGTCCTAAAATAATACTAGTTGCAGTATCAATAGGACCAAGGTCAGAACATGCAAAAAGTTAGTATTTAGAGTCTACTTAAGTTCTAGAGTATCTCATATCTAGAGTCCACTTAAGATACCAGTAGGTAACATGGCATTTAGGTTCCAGGCTGTTTGGTAATTTAGTAATTGATAAATGAACATCACATTTTCATTGAGTAATTGAAAAGAGTAAGATATCTTTTATTTCTATTTTGAGAATGTTGCTCTTTTGGGCAAACATTTATAAGATTGATAAGAAGCTGAAATTATTTCATCTAGATTTTGAGAATTTTGTCTTTAATGTTTAGGTACTGAAATAGAAGAGTTACAGAACGAGGAAGACGAACTAAGTCCACCTATCATGGAATATAATATAAATGTGAAATCAAACCCTGAAATACAGTTTGCAGAAATTAATAAAGATGGGGCCTCAATACCCAGTGAATCTTCAACAGAATCTCTTAAAGATCTCCAGGAAGTATAAGCTCTCATTAATATTTGAATTAGAAGAACCTAGTCTGGGCCTTTAATTTGTTGCATGTGCTATATTTATAGCATCCCAGATAATTTTAGTTTAATTTATCATAGTGTTTATACAGAGCTTGAATTGGAATGGTCCTTTCCTCAGTACTTCTTCCATAATCTTTCCTGCCATAACCATTTATTTTGCCACCATTTATTAAACACTTACATGGCAGGCATGATGCTAGATGCTAATACGTTTGTTTTAATCCTGATCGAAGTGGATATGGGAAGGTATTGGAAAGTAGAAGAAAGCATAGTACGAAATAGAAAGGAAAGAAAGGAAAAGTGGGATATTTCAACACCATTTGCAGAGGTAGAATGAAAATTATCCAAAATGGAATCTCCATATTTCTTTACAAATAAGTGGTAACGGTTATAATATAGTCACTAAATTCTTCTTAGACCTTTTTTTTTTTTTATCTCATGGGCATGAATATGTTGCTTTTAAAAAGTGCCTTCCTCTTTTGTTACTCATATCGATGTGTGTAAGTGAGCATCTGTGAACTTTATCAGTAACCTACTTACTGACATTATGTGTTGTTCCTTTATACATCAGTGATTATGTAAGGACAGAAGACTAGGATTAAAATAAAAATGTAAAAACAAAAATAATTGTTTCCGTAGAAGCTAGAAAGAAATATCTATAATATTAGAAAACAGAAGATCTCAGTGGTTAGAGGAAATATATTTTGCAAAATAACCTATTGTGCAGTTTGAATTATATATTTAATAAATAATTTTTTACCTACTAGGTTAAGAATAAACAAAGGAAAAAGAAAAAGACTAAGAATAAAAAGGTAAGAGACTATACTAGCATTATAATACTGATAATGAACACTGGAGTTAAATACAGGAATACATTATTAGAACTTAAATTAGTTCAAGTAGACATATAGCACAAATGATTCAATAGCTTACTTAATAAATCATTATAGAGAAGTCTACATTTGTTATATCCTGAATGATTTTGAAATGATTTTGAAATATGAAATGGTATTTCATACTTCACTTCCCTAAATTGTAATTTATACATTTGCATTGTATATAAATATAGACTGAATTAGTCACGTGGAAATTTCATTAATTTCTACATACCACTTATTTTTAAAATGCATACTCATTGTTTTAAGAACAGCTTATTTTTGTCATATCTATATCGATATGTTTAGAAGCAGCTTTCAAAACTTTGAGAAATCTTGATTTTTTTTATGTCTGAGACAATGCCAAAATGCAATAATGTGCACAAAAAGGTACAAATATAAACTTCTTGCATTGCTGCTGCTTTGATTTTGGTCAGTTGCAAAATGAGCAAGTCAGTATCTAGCACAGTTTTAGCTGCTAGTCTCTTAATTGCTTGGAAAACTATCAGGGAAAGCCACGTGTCTTTTTTTAATCAAGCGTGTAGCTAACCACCATGTTATGCAACATTGTGGTGAAAAAATGATTTTCTAGCCTGAAAAATATATTTAAAACCTTGATATATTCTGTGTATTATAAACTGAATGAGAACATTTGCCCACCTCCAATCTTGTGACCCCATGTTGTTAGTCCTTTGAAAGTGTAACCAAATTGTAATCATTAATGAAACTTAAGACAATAAAGATGATTTTTTAAAATACTTGCGAAGTCAAGATTTTAAAAAAGATACTTTATACTCAAATCTGTTAAGTAAAATATCATTATCATTGTTATATTTAACAATCACTTATAACTTATTTTAAAAGTTATGAAAATTAAATTTTATTTTAAAAATGTGAGTATGGAGATATTTTTCTTACTTTTAGACAGTTCTTATCTGATAAAACAAGTTGCAAGGACATATAATGTGTCTTGTTTTTACTTCCATAAAATTAAAATATGGTAATGCTCAAATTCTCAAATTTTAGTTAAATGAAAATCCCATTTCTGCATCAAATTGAAATTAAAAAGGGAACAAACACAACTGGAAATAATATTAACCACTCAGAAATTTATGACTAGTAATTTTTTAATTAAATGTCAACAAATATCTAGGAACTTTTGTTTCTTTAATATCCTAAGGTTTTCTTCAATTTACATTATTAAGTCAAGTTGAAATACTTTTCGAGAGTAAGATAATTTTATCAAGATAAAATTTGGACATTAGAAGAGAGATCTTGTATCGTATCTTTTACCTAAGTTTTAAAGTGGGACCTCAAAAAATGTCCTAGGACATAAAAATGCTAAAATTTATGCATGTTATTATTTCATGTTGAATAATCTTATTTAAATAATTACTGTTATTATAGGCACAAAAAATTGTCTAGTTGTAGCGCAAAGCAACCAGTTATAAAATGTGAAGTTAACTAGAGGGAGACTCCATTTCAAAAAAAATAACATAAACCAAATTCTCTAATCAGAATTTCTCATGAAAAATTATAGCATGTAGAAATGTGCTTGTGTTATACAGTGCTGACAAAGGCTCCATGCATGAAATTGTGTCCTCTGTTACTTATTTTATTATATAACATGTCTATCCGACATCCTAAAAGGACCTATCAGGGACTCTCTGAAAGAATATGAAGGAAAAGTAAAATTTGTATAGCAAATAGAGGGGACAGTACAGATAACTTATAACTAGAAGGTGTAGGAACTTTGTAGCTACTCCGTATGTTCCCTTTCTTCAGTTAAGTATTTTGTATTTGGCTTCTAATGTATCCAAATTATAAATAACTCTTTTGGGGGCTAATGAGATCCTCTCATCCTCTACTCAGGGTTAAGTTGGGTAAAAGAGTAGAACACTTTTGTGATGAAGCTTTGGGAAAAAGGAAACATGACAGGAAATAAATCTAGCCTATCAAATTGGATGGCTTCTTGTGGCTGATATGTTCATTGGCATAAAATTGTGGTGGGAAGAGCCAAAAGGAATTTGAGAAATAATCCATTATGCTAGATGTATTTGTTGTAAACAACCTAAAGTCTTTTTTTTCTTTTTTTTTTCTTTTTTTTTTTTTGAGATGGAGTTTCGCTCTTGTTACCCAGGCTGGAGTGCAGTGGCGCGATCTCGGCTCACCGCAACCTCCGCCTCCTGGGTTCAAGCAATTCTCCTGCCTCAGCCTCCCGAGTAGCTGGGATTACAGGCACGCGCCACCATGCCCATCTAATTTTTTGTATTTTGAGTAGAGACGGGGTTTCACCATGTTGACCAGGATGGTCTCGATCTCTTGACCTCGTGATCCACACGCCTCGGCCTCCCAAAGTGCTGGGATTACAGGCGTCAACTCGGGTATTCAAGTACACTAGAGCAAAGACAGGAGTCAGTAATTCTAAATCATAGAATCCAGTTGGCACTCTAAGCTTAGGGTCAGACACTGAAACACAAAAATCTTAGTATACAGACAAGAAAGTAAACAAATTTGTACATACAGCATTGTATCTGTGGAGAAGGAGACCCTGAAGTTTCTTGTGTGCAAGAGATAGTAGAAATTAATACTGTGATACTCTTAGTTTAATATGTGTTAAATGTCATTGATACTACCTTTATTTTGTATGTTGCCTTTATAGTTTTCCTTTAATGAACATAAAGTTTTGGGCTTTTAAGATTTTTTTTTCAAATTGTGTTCTTCTTAACACTTCTTTTTCTGTGAGATTCTTAATGTATCAGTCTGATTTCTCCTTATGTGTAGGTTTTCAGGAACACTTATAGTTAGTTTTAGGAATAAATTGGAATTATATATATCGTGTCCAAAGGCATACTAATCAGTACAAACACAGCCGCGATACTCACCTCGTCATCTGAATTAGTGATTTTCAAGTCATGTTTTAAGACTCAGTAATAGATTGTAAGACCAATTTAGTAGCTCACAACTGCCGTTTTAAGAAATGGAAATAGAATAAATAGAAATAAAAGAATATTAGAGTTCATCACTACAATATGAGTAAGTTTTATTTCATGGAACTCTTACTTCAGTTTTATACTTATGGAAAAATATTAAAAATATATGTGTTAGTACATATGACATGATGAAGTATATTTCTTACTTTAGTTATGATCAAAAATTTTTTGAAAAACACTGACCTAAATGCAATCATATTCCTATTACCTTGTTTTGATGTAGTTGATATAGATTACTAATTCTTATGTTATTTTTCAGAATACAGACTCAAAAGAAGAACAAGTGTAAGTATTACTTTATTTAATTTTTAAGTTTTTCTTAGTATCTTTAAAGCATACTTTTCTAATATCACACAGCATGCCTTCTTTGGGGAAGTTTTCCTTGAAAATAATAAAAACATTTTATTGTAAGTTTTCTCAAGGAAAACTTCCCCAAAGAAGGAAGATGTGTCATATTAGGACGCATTTTCCTTGAGAAAACTTCCCAAGAGCAGAATAGTTTCTTGTCTTAATAATTAATAAGTTCCTGCTTTTTTATAGAAAGTAACAGAAAGTTAAATTGTCATTTAACATTATTTGCTTTGGAAGATAGGACCTCTTATCATTTCTCTGTAAGGCTACTTGAGTCATTTTAAAATGTAGTCTACACGGTGGTCAGACTGCATCCTAGTCCGGACATTGTAGTCTAGACCAAACCTGGACTAAGACCAAATTTTAAAGGATGCATCGGTGTTATGTCCCAGTCACCCCTTTTACCAAAAAGTTTGGCTTTGTTGTTTGTAAGATTTAACCTTTTTTTTTTAATCCAGTTATTCACAGTGAATTTTGAACCTTTAATGGGAACATTTTAATGGCAAAAAAATCATTGTATTTTGCATGTAGCTTGCATGATTAATGACAGTGTAGAGTATGAAGGAAGGGGTGGAGACAGCCTAATGAAGAGATCATCATTTCTACCAAAATGTTTATCAATTGAATGGTAGTTACTTCAGAGGACTCTGAGGACATAAAGTATCTTCAAAACAGCAGCAAGAGGAACATATTTTGTTAACTTTAAAGCTATCACTTGTAGTTGATATTTTCAATTGATGTGATCCACTTGGTATATAAAATAGTTCATCATTTAAGATGTGTTTTCACCTTCTTTGGCAACAGGTTGAACCACTGGAGCGATAGTTTTTGTTTGTTTGTTTTTTAGGGTGTGTCTAATGCCATAAATATAGTTTAATAAAGATGAAACAATGTCATCAATCATTTTGCTTACACAGTGGATCCAAATCTGGATGATGATCAGATAGATCATCCAAGAAGCTTTGTCTTTAAATGGAAATTTTCAAATATACACAAAAGTAAAAAGAATAGTATATATGCAATAACATATATACCTATAACTTTGATTCAACAATTATTCTATGTTTTTCACATTTGTTTCATACTTCCTTTGACATTTTGTTCTTTATTGAAGTGTGTTCAATCCCAAACATCCTTGTAATTTCACCCCTTCATTCTTCAGTTTACATCTTAGAAATATAAACATTTTTTATATTATCTCAATGCTGTTATAATACAGTCTTGTACTGCATAACAGCATTTTGGTCAAGGACAGACCTCAGGTATGATGGTGGTCCCATAAAATTAAAATGAAGCTGAAAAATTCCAATTGCCTAGTAGTGGTGTAGCTGTCATAACATTGTAGTGATATTACCTTATTTTTTAATAAATTTAACGTAACCTAAGTTTACCATGTTTATTTTAAAGTCTATAGGAGTATATGGTACTCACCACTCATTCACTGACTCACCCAGAGCACCATCCAGTCCTGTAAGCTCCATTCATGGTACATGCCCTATACAGGTGTACAATTTTTTTATGTTTTTATTACATTTTGACTGTAATTTTTCTGTGTTTAGATATGTTTAAATTCACAAATACTTATCACAATTGCCTATCATATTCAGTACAGTAAAATGCTATAACAGGTTTATAGCCTGGGAGCAATAGATTATGCCACATAGCCTAGGTATGTAGTAGGCTATACCATCTACTTTTGTGTACTAACACTCTATGATATTATGTTATGACAAAAATGCTTAATGACACATTTTTCAGAAATTGTCCTTGTTGTTAGGCAATGCCTGATATACTTAAAAAAATTTAGGAATAATCTTGGTGAACTTTTCAAAAATACAAATTCATCTGTATTTTTACAGTTGTAGGGATGTTTAGAAACATTTAATTTTTGAAATCTCTTCAGATAACTTAGAAAAGTGATTAAGTTTGAGAATCAGTGTTCTACACAATCAACTGGTTTCATCGAACTTTTCAGAATGTTTGGATCACACTAGAATACCTCAGCAATTGCTGAGGTATTCTGCTTTTATAGTATTGCTGCTTATATAGTATTTTACAAATCATTCCACAAGCATTAGATTTCATTTTTCTAGATCTCAGTGTTCTAAAAAATAATAATGTATCCTGGAGTTTCTATTCACTAGCTAAATCAAGTCATTTATATTACAATCTAAGTAAGAATACTCCTATTTCTTGTTGCCATTCAAAGAGATTAGGAAGGAAATTTATAGCTAGTAAGTAGTAGTAGGCCAAGTGAAAGGACAGTATCAGGCAATTAAATTTTAGAAAAAAGTATAGAAATTGGTTAATTGCTATCATTTGTATATAGTATGTTCATTATTTAAAAGTGGTCTCTGTTAGTAGTTAAGTTACTGAAATCCATGTTATTACTGTAGTTCTTTTTTAAAAGTCCTGTTACAAAAGAAACCTCCATTTTACAGCCTGTTTTATGTTGCTATTTTCAACCTTCTGTTTAAAAGTACATTGGACCTAATCACTGAAGTTGCTTAAACCAACCTACTTGTCAAGGAAATTATGGGAGAACAAAGAATGTTATAATGGTAAAATAATATATCAGTTGCGGAAATCCTTGTCAATATTTCTGAAATACTGTTTTCCAAGGCAACTGACATTACTAGTTATAATCTGTAAAGTGAACTCTCAATTTTTGAAAACAGTGGCATGAACAGAATTAAATAGGTACCTTGATTGAGTGCTACTTTAAATATGCTAATGTTCATTATGAATCTTCAAAAGAAAGCCTCAGTATGAGCACTATCCAACTTTCTTTGACCATGAACCCTTCTAATGCTGAGCATCTCATGAAACCAGTACAATACTAATTTGGGGAGCCATAGCTTAGATGAAAATCACTGTACGATTGTAAAGGCTCACATTGATTATGTTGCCTCTATAGCCCATATGTGGTAGAAAAGGAAGAGCAGTTGAAGAAAGAACAAGCAAATCCACAGTCAGTCAGTAGCTTTTTAAAAGATGATGCAAGTGATGTTCAAGAGGATTCTGCAACGGAAGACAAGTTTTATAGCCTGGATGAATTGCATATTCTGGACATGATAGAGCAGGTAAGCTTGATTGGAAAGGCTGCCTGCCTTCTCTCAGATTCAGTTGTTACCTGGTTTTTCCTGTGACTCTTTGAACAGCACAACCCTTTGAAAATCCCAGTGGTTTGTACTATTTGTGAGGAGAAAAAGAAAAACAGAAAAGGAGGTAAGGAAGGCTATATGAAGGAAAATAGAATAAAAAATAAAGAACCCCTAGGAGCTAGAAACTTCAGGAAACTTCACCTTAGCCCTCAAACCATTTCCTGGCTTTAAATATAGGGCAAAGTTGATTACAGATGCTTTTCTTGCAAAGGTTTTTTGAGTACCACAAAGAAAAAAAAAACTAGCATAATACCACTGGATTACAGGTCATGAGAAAAAGTTTTGTAATATAAAGCTGCTTTGATTTTTAAAAATTAAATATGATTTTTACCATGAAATGGCTACAAAAATGGCTACGTATAGCCATTTTTTTTTTCTGGCTCCATTCCTGGTAGTAGACACTGCTTGGAATGATGTACCTATGTGTGAAGAGGCATGTGAATGTGATTTAAGTGCTCAACAGCAAATGAATTTTTTTAAAAACCAATTTTTTTTTACCTACTAGTGTGAATTAAGTGATAACCTGCTCTGCTATTTAAATATAGTGATATATAATACGTAGGAATACTCATTATCTAAGGGTACAGTTAGTACAAATCATTCCTTGGCTGATAGTACAACATTCATATAATGGTCATACCTTTTTTTCTCCTAATTAGAATATGAACATTTTAACTGAAATGATATATTCACCTGCATTTTGTCAAGAGCTGTGCTAAGACAGAGTCCCTGTTACAATGTTTACAATCTAATGGATAAGTTGAACATTAAACTCAGATGATGCAGTGTAATAATTAAGTGCTTGGGCAATTAAGACTGCCTGAGTTAGAATGCAGGCTCCTCCCCTTAGTGGCTATGTGATTGTGGACAAGTTACTCACTATTACATCATCTCTAAAATGGAAGTAATGACTGTCTACATCATACGGTTCTTATGACAATACAAGCATTACTCTTACAAAGAAAATGCTTAAGAAATGGTAAGCATGCAGTTGGTGGTATCTAGCAGTAGCAGCAACAGGCAAGTAACTGGTACTCTTTATTAAATGCTCTAAGTGAGGGGAGGTGGGTTTATCTAAGTTGGGTGTTTTACTTCAGACAAAAAACATGAACAGGAGTTAGATGGCAACTTTAAATCCCTTTCAAATAACTGAAATATTAATGTTTTTCTAGAGGAAAGTAAGACCTGCACATTTCCTTTGCTCAATAGGGCTCAGCTGGCAAAGTAACTACAGACTATGGAGAAACTGAAAAGGAAAGGCTTGCTCGTCAAAGGCAGCTTTATAAATTGCACTATCAGTGTGAAGTAAGTATTTTTGCCATTAGATCTGAGGGAAGTGAGAAGTATTTCAAATATTAAACTTACAGGTGTTTGCTGTTTAAAAATAACTTTGTTTGCATTTTTGTTTCAATTTCTGGTGATTTGAACAGAATTATCTGAAATAATATTTTTCTTGATCAGGATTTCAAAAGACAGTTGAGAACAGTGACTTTTCGGTGGCAAGAAAACCAAATGCAGGTTAAAAAGAAAGACAAAATTATTTCATCTCTTAATCAACAAGTGGCTTTTGGAATCAATAAGGTTTCCAAGTAAGTGTAAATCTTTTGATAAAAGGAAATTCTGGGTTTGCCCCATAGGAAACAGTATCTTTAATACTTAATCCCTGCATAACCACTAGGTGGCACTGTGACTACGCATTAGGAACTCCAGCCACAAGGCTGCCCTTGTTTAAAAACCAACCATATTTTTGTCTTGCCAACTGGATTGAGAAATAAGCAGCTGCTCACACTATATATCAAGCTTTTCATGTATTGGCGAACAAGTGTGAATGTAATAGAATTACATGAGAAAGATAATTAACTTTCAGGTCATGACTCTAATTTGTAAAAATGTGACCAATGATTGGCTGTTTCTTTATAGTATATGAATACATTTCTCAAAGACACCTGGGAATCAGTTGAGTACATTTTTATGTTGGTCTCTCAGAGCCTCTGTGTTCTACGCCTGTGAGATTGAAAACAAATCTCTTTTTTGGTTTGTTTGATTGACTCTTCCCCACCTTACCCCAATCTCTTTTCTCCTAAACCTAAAGTTTAAGATACGCTTTATGTATCCTGACCAAAAATTCTGACTGACTTAGGGAAAAATTAGTAACGTTGTTTGTTCTTTCTGTACTAATCACTGCTTCCAACGTGTATTGATTTAAATAGCAGCATAGTTTCAACCCAATTATTTTAATAAACAGTAATACCATAAGACACCAGCCATCCAAAAAGTCTAGTTTAAAATACATTGCAGTTCCCAGAATGCTGATAGGGAGAATAGACAAGTGCTAGGAATGTCTTAGAGTGGGGAGTCCAAGCTGTTTCTTCTACAATTGGAAATACTTGCCAAAGATTTAGGTCTAAATTTTCTCTCATATATTGTATCTGCCACATGAAGGGGTTATTAGCAAGAACTAGATACCATAGTTCTGACAACATCATTTCATTCACAAGCATTGTCAGACTTATCCTTACTAGAGTTAGAGAGATCATTCAAGTTTAGAAGACTGTGGGACTTAAGAAAGCTCAGACAAACGAAGCTGGCTGCAGTCATTTAAGAAACTGTACTTCAGCATTCAGAACTTCATCTTTTAGCCTAAAGACGATGACTAATCTAGAAATATGTCATCTAATATCAGAGACTAGAAAAACAATGCCGTCAGTGCAGATGAGCTGACTTTCTTCCATCTGAAGATATTTCTCCTCAACTCCTGACAGGTGGCCCGTGTACCTTTCCATGCTTGAGGCTATAAGTAGCCCACTTTAGGGGATGCATATGCCTTCACAAAATGAGCATTTAATGTTGGCATTCACCAAACATTTGTCAAGGGCCTACTATGTTAGAAAACTTATGGAAGACACATGTAGAAGATACCAAGATGTGTGAGACATTCATTATGATCCAATGGAGAGTGTAGATTAACATGGATAAAACTACATAAAACAGAGACTTCCAGGTCCACTAAGATGTATAGCCCCATTTCTCACAGCTGTTTCTTCTTAAAAACTTAAACACCCTGGATATAACACAACAGAAAAGCATAGTAACACTCTAGAAGGTAGAATAAGAAAGAATGCTGTCTAAAGACATTGAGACTTAAGGAATGAGCTGGCAATAAATTTTCTGATTGCCTCCCATATATCTCGGGGCACTGCGGAAGCCTTTAACCTGGAATTGCTAAAAAGCAGAGGGGAAAAAAAACTCTAAAAAAGCCTGTTTCTTCTAGCCAAATGATCAGTAAAAGGAAATTATAATAATAGAAAGGCTTTTTGACAATACCCACCCTACTGCAGCCACACACAAGTGGTCCCATGCCACCCCTTGGAAGTAGGCGGTACACAGCGATTCTCCCATCTAACATTAGTAGGTAGCAGGAATCCTGTTTTTCTGGTAGGATAGTGTTGGCAGTATTAACCAGGCAGCCGACTTCCATGTTCCACTAGGGAGAAGGAGACAGTACTTTAATTCCTCTGTAGGATGTGTCAGCTGAAAGCTGAACTTTACCACTACCCAGCGCCAATACTACTTAACAAGCCGTCTGAGACAAAACTACTCAATACTAGGCTTCATCCTCACTCCCTCTCACTGAGAATTAAGTCTTCACCATGTGGCTAGTTGGCATTCCCTTTCCCCACTTCCCTCAGCTGGTGCTAGAAGGACACAAGGGAGCTGAACTTCTGCCTCTACCCTGCAGCAACAAAGTACTGTGAGTCAGTCCTTTGCTTTCTTCTTTCCTAATGTCAGCAGGGTCCAGCAAAGAGCTGATCTTATATTCCACTTGGCGGCAGGAAGGCAATGTGACTTGGTGCTCCACTTTCATGGGAAGGTATCAGTGGGACTGGGAGGGGAGCTGAACTTGTACACCTCTCATCCGCATTGAGGCAGTGCGATTCAGTGCCCACTTTTCCTGGGGTGCTTTTCGTAGAGCACAGTGCAAAGCCATGCATACCCACCTTCCTTGGCTTTTACATTATACCTCAATAGGAGACTGCCTCTTAAAAATAGGAAGATTAAATAGAACCCAGAGTCTCATAATATTCAAAATATCTAGGGTAGAGTAGAAAACATAGACCATACCAAGAACCAAGAAATTCAGACAAGAAAGATTAAAGACCAGCAAATCACAGTATTAATATTACTCAGATATTGGAATTATCTGACAAGGATTTTAAAGCCACCATCATAAAAATGCTTCAACAAAACTGAATAATCTTGATACAAATGAAAACCTAGAAAATCTCAGTAGGGAAATAATAAGTTATAATAAAGAGTGGGAATTATATAACTAGAAAATACAGTGATTAAAATTAAAAGTTGCTGGATATACTCACTAATAGAGTGGAGATGACAAAGGATTCAATCAGTGAACATGGGGACAGCTGAATAGAATGAACTCAATCTGAAGAACAAAGAGAAAATAAACTGAGAGAAAAATATGAAAAAGCGTGTAAGGGACCTGTGGAACAGTAACAAAAGAGCTAAAGTACTTGTCACTGGAATTTCAGAAGGAGAGCAGAATGAGAGAGAGACTGAAAAAGTATTCAAAGAAATACTGAAAATTTCCCAAATTTGATGAAATGTATAAATTTATAAATTCAGAAACTAAGTGAACCCCAAACTAAATGAACCCCAAATAGCAAAATCTCCAAAAAATCCATGCTAAGACACATCATAACTTCTGAAAATAAAAGACAAAAAAAGTCTTGAAAAAGGGCAGAGAAAAAATTACTTATGAAACAGTAATTCGAATGACAACAGATTATTTTCATTTGAAACCATGAAGACCAGAATGAAATGGCAGTTTATTTAGTTACCGAAAGAAAAAAGCAGAACCATGAATCCCATATTTAGCACAAATATTCTTTAGGAATAGAGGGAAATAAAGACAGTCTCAGACAAGGGAAAATTGTAAGAATTTATTGCTAGTAAATTCATATAGCCTACCTTTAAAGAATGGCTATAGAAAGGTCTCTAACATTAAAAATAGATATATAATAGAAGCTTGAAACTTCAGAAAGGAAAGAAGACCATTAGAATGAGTAAAGAGTATGATAAATAATAAGAGATTGTTCTACTGTTTATCAATTTCTTAAGTCATATTTGATGGTTGAAGCAAAAATTTTAACACCATCTCATGGAATTCAATGTACGTAGAAGAAACGCAATATATTCAAAAAGTGAGGAGAGTAAAGGGACCTAAATAAGAATAAAGTTAAGGATATACCATGCAGAGGTTTATATAAAAAAAGTAAGAGTGGTTATATTAGAATTAGATTAAGTGGACTTCAGAGGAAAGAGGACTGCTGGACACAAAGAGGGACATTACATAATGATAAAAGGATCAATCCAGAGGAATCTTAAGGTATATGTACCAAAAGCATCCTCAAAACACAAAGTAAAACCTGATAGAACTGAAAGGAGAAATAGAGAAGTTTACCATTATAATTGAATACTTCAAACCCATTCTCAATTTATAATATTACTAAACAGAAAATCAGCAAGGATATAGAAGACCTCGATAACCACCGTCAACCAACAGGACTTAATTGATATTTATAGAATACCCCACCAGACCACAGTAGAATACACATGCTTTCAAGTGACCACAGGATGTATCTACCAAGAAAGACAATATCCTGGGCCATAAAACCTCAACAACAAATGTAAGAGTTTAAATCATACAAAACATGTTCTCAGGTCACAATGGAGTCAAATTAGACATCAGTAACGGAGATAACAAGAAACCTCCAAAGACTTGGAAACTACGCAACCCATGTCTAATAATCCATGGGTCAAAGAAGAGATCTCAACAGAAACAAAATACATTGAATTTACATGAAAATACAATATGTCAAAATTTGTGCCACACATCTGAGGCAGTGCTAAGAAGATTATAACACTAAACAGACACATTAGAAAAAGAGAAAAGTCTTCAGTGGATAATCCAAGCTGTTACTTCAAGATCCCAGAAAAAGAAAACCAAAATAGACTTAAAGCAAGCAGGAGGAAAGAAATTATAAAGATTAGAAATAATGGAGGCAGGATGCAGTGGTGTACACATGTAGTCCCAGCTACTTGAGTGGCTGAGATGGGAGGATTGCTTGAACCCAGAAGTTACAGTTCAGCATGGGCAACATAGTGAGGCCCCATCTCAAAAACAAGAAACTAAGAATAAGTTGGAAAAAGAAAAATAGTAGAGAAAATCCGTGTAACAAAAGGCTGTATCTTTGAAAAGATCAATAAAATCGATAGACCTCTAGCAAGACTGACAACATAAAAGACATAAATTATACCGTCCAGAATGAAATAGTGATATCACTGCAAATACTACAAACACTACAGACGTCAGAGAATTATGCTGAATGACAAAAAGTTCCAAAAGCTTATATACTATATGTTTCCATTTCTTGAACATTCTTGAAATGACAAAATTATAAAAATGGAAAACAGAGTAGTGGTTCCAATGTTATAAGAAGGGAAGTGGGTGTGGCTTTAAAAGGACAAAGTGAAGGATCCCTGTGATGGTAGAACTGTTCAGTATCTTGACTATATCACCATCAATATTCTGGTTATGGTATTATACTATAATTTTACAAGATGTTACCATTGGGAGAAACTGGGAAAAGGATACATGGGATCTTTGTGTATCATGTCTTATACCTGCATGTGAATTTACAGTTCTCTCAAAATAAAAAGTTTGACTATTTTAAAAAGTACGTAATAAAACACTGTCAAGCAAGGATATTCTTAATGGAAATTTTGTAGGGTAGATAGAATACTTTTGATTATTGTGATAAGGAACTTCCTTCAATGAAGAACTTTATTAAAGGCGTAGTACTGAAGCCCGGCATTGAAGGTTAGGTGGGATGAGATGGAAGAAGAGACAGGGCATCAAGGTAGAATGGACATAATGACTGCTCTGTGTCCTCATATAAGCTTTTGCATGTTTTCTTTGTTTAATTCATCTGAACATTGCCCAAGAGTATGTGATAAAATATACATATTCTTTCATTGTAAATGCTGGCTTCTTTCATCCTAGATTAGAAAGCAAAAAATCGTGGCTTTTTTTTTTTGCCTAATTCAATTTGATGTGTGCAGTAAATGTTTGGCAAATATTTGTTGATGATAACTGAAGTGTTAAAAAGAAAACTTTATGCAAGTGACTTACTTTGCATAAACTACAGTAAGCACTTAATGTCAGGAAACTGCTGTCAATAAAGTCTGTAATAAAACTCGATAGCAGAGTTAACTTGAGAACTTTAGATTTTTTAGAAAAGAAAATAAAATGATTTCATCCTGTCACATTAAACATGAGGAAAAGATGACTGAGTAGTTAAGACTGCCTGAACATCTGAAGCTGGCTCTCGCCTGAGCTGGATAATACGAACCCTGCCCACCTTATCCTCTATTACTCAGGAATCTCTGGATTCCCCACTACTTATGTCTACTCTTATTGCCCACTCTAAACTAGAGCTAGGCAGAATATTGAAGTAATGGAAGTATACAAAGGAAAACAAGATGTCAGTCTTACAAATTACTGCTTTTTCAACTCTGTCAACATATTCCTATGTATTACAGTAATGAAACTTATATTTCTTAATATTTCACTTGAGAACATGACCTTTTTTGTACAGAAAGAGACCTGCTTTCTTTTCACTGCATTCTCAGACCAACAGAACATTCACTGTAAGTCTCTAAGTCTTCTAGGAAGTTTACAGTAAAGGTGAATGGGTAGTCTCTGACATCTAGTAGTGAGTAATCCATCCAACATTAAAGTTGTCATTTCAAGGACTTATTATTCCAATAGTTTACATTAACCAAACTCTTCTATGTATTCCAAGAGTTTAAACATATTAGAGACTTAAAGGGCAATGTGCTTTTATTATAAATCTCTCCATATTTAAGTTAATTACCAGGTTTATGTAAAAGTTTGTTTGTGAAAAGAAATACAGCGGCATAAGGGAGGAACATCAAAAATGCCATGTGAATATATGTCAAGCAAAAACATATATTTCTCTTACTTTCTTACATACTAATTTTGAAGCTGATAATAGGCTATGCAGATTCTGATTTATACAAAATTTTTACCCATTCTTTCCATGATAAGATCATATGAATGACCCCAGGTGCTAAGTCATAGTTTTAATTAAAAGTAGTATTTGCACACACCCTCGTCACTTCAGTATTTAAGGTCTGATTTCCTTTAGATCAGTCTTTCTAATTTGCATGACTTGATATAATACCACTTTAAGGAACTTAAAGTTCTCAATCTCACAAGAGGCTTAGAAAATCAGAAGATACCATCTCTGTTTTCTGGTAAGTAAGCTGAAGCATGAAGAGCTAAAGACATTTTTCCATGTCATTGAGCCGAGGATACAAGATTTGCTGTCTCATTTACTGAATTAGAACTTAGTTCCCCTTTCTTTAGGAAGTAAGTAAATCAGACATCAGAAACAAGATACATTTCAAAAGGATCAGGTATAGGAATTCAGTTGTATTCAGGCTCAAGATTTATGGCCCCAAATGGACATACTTGGTCTCCTGCACAGCTGTGGGTAGAGCTGTTCTGACTGTGTTAATGAGAAATATTTTCTAACATTTTTTGACTTTCTTGTTTGCTTGCTTAGATTACAGCGTCAAATCCATGCTAAAGATAATGAAATCAAGAACCTTAAGGAGCAACTTTCCATGAAAAGGTAACAAACTTAGCTTTTTCTTTGGGTGTACTCTCTGTGTATTTCACTCAACACTTTCTGACTGGCATACAAATATAATTTATCGTTCCAACTGGGGTACTTTTGAGGCTGCTATTGAACAGTATTACTAATACATTGAGACAAAAGGCGTAAACTGGGAATATCTTAGGCAAATAGGAAGGTATGGTCACTTTAGCTGTGATTCTAGAAAACTACCAGAAGAATCTGTATCAGCAACGTTATATATAGTCCCACAACACTATTTTGCCTGTGGGTAATTTTTTTTTTTTTTTTGAGACGGAGTTTCGCTCTTGTTACCCAGGCTGGGGTGCAATGGCACGATCTCGGCTCACCGCAACCTCCGCCTCCTGGGTTCAGGCAATTCTCCTGCCTCAGCCTCCTGAGTAGCTGGGATTACAGGCGCACGCCACCATGCCCAACTAATTTTTAGTAGAGACGGGGTTTCACCATGTTGACCAGGATGGTCTCGATCTCCTGACCTCGTGATCCACTT
Organism: Leontopithecus rosalia; assembly: GCA_028533165.1. Taxonomy (NCBI): domain Eukaryota; kingdom Metazoa; phylum Chordata; class Mammalia; order Primates; family Cebidae; genus Leontopithecus; species Leontopithecus rosalia. The sequence goes on from CM052662.1 coordinate 87,584,157, forward strand.
GCCTCGGCCTCCCAAAGTGCTGAGATTATAGGCTTGAGCCACCGTGCCCGGCCCTGTGGGTAATTTTTTTACTAACACCTTTTTGAAATCTATTTCATATAGCATAAAGTTCTCTCTGTTAAAATACATCCTGTATTGATTTGTTTTGAGTGTATTCACAGAGGTTTACAGTCATCACCATCTATTCCCAGAACATTTTTATCACCTCAAAAAAGGAAGTCATTAGATGTCATTTTCTGTTCTCCCCTCCTCCCAATTCTGGCAACCACTAATCTACTCCTATGGATTTGCCTATCCTGGACATTTTATATAAATGCAATTATATAATATGTAGCCTCTTATAACATTGTTTACCTAACATATTTTCAGAATTCATCCATGTTGTAGCATGTATCATTACTCATTCCTTTTTATGGATAAATAATATTTTATTCCTTGGATATACCTTATTTTATTTTTCATCAGTTGATGGATATTGGCTTGTTTCCATTTTTTCGGTTATTATGAATACTGTTATTGTTATTTATATACAGATTTAGGAACATGTTTTTGTATTTCTTGGTTTGTAGCAAGGAGTAGAATTGCTGGGTGATCAGTAAACTTTAGGTGTAACTTTTTGAGGAATTGCCAAACTGTTTTTCGAGTAGCTGAGCCATTTTATAATCCCACTAACAGTGTATGAGAGTTTCAATTTCTCCACATTCTGATCAACGTTTGGTACACTTGTTAAATTGTATCTTTATTTTACCCATTATATTATGTGTGAAGTAGTATATCACTGTGGTTTTGATTTACATTTTCCCACTGATTAATTATGTTGAGCATCTTTTCATGTGCTTATTGGCCAATTATGTATCTTTTTAGAGAAATGTCTATTCAAATCCTTTGCCCATTTAAAAAATTAGATTGTCTTTTCATTGTTGAGTTTTAAGAGTTCTTGTCCCTGATCAGATACAAGTCCCTTATCAGATACATGATTTCCAAATATTTCTCTCATCCTGTGGATTGCTTTTTCATTTTCTTGATGTCATTTAAAAAACAAAACAATTTGATAAAGTCCAATTTTTAATTTTTTCATATAGGCAAATTTCACATAAATTTTAATGATATAATAATTAAACCTATGTAACAATCCTGCATGATCTGCACATGTACAACAGAACTTAAAGTATAGTAAAAAAGAAAAAAATCTCTATTAATCACTGAAAATAGCACCTGGCACATTGTGAGGACTATTAAAAATAAATAAATATAGTTCTAAGAAGCTGCTAGCAGTCATCTTAAGAGCAGACACTCTTAGGAAGGTGTACAGATTACGGAAGGGAGAGAGAAGAGAGAGAATATTGGGACTTCAGCAATAGCATTAAAAAATAGTAATTAATTCCTCTTTTGTTAATATATCTTGAAGAGTTTTATTTTTTTCTCCTCAAGAAAGTCTAGCTTTACTGATATTTATTGTAATGATGATATTGTTATCAAGTTTCTCATCAGTGTTTGTTAGGTCCTCAGGTATCCAAGTGTTTCTAATAATAAAACATTGAGGATGGCCTTTGTGACTGTCTCCATTATAACGCTGTATTTTCAATTAATTTCTTTAAATTTAGAATTTGATTTGTATATAGAATTCTTGGAGTCAAGTGCAGGAAATTGAGATGAGAATTAAAAAAAGGAACCTTAAAGGTAACCACTTCCCTAATGTCCTTGGGATGATGGTAAACAGTGTCTTTACCATCATCTCCCTCCTTCCCTTTCAAACTATAGGGTGTGCTTTCTTTCAAAAACATTGGCTGTGAACACCGAAACAACCAATCAGATATTTTACTGCAGTGACTTCACTTAATGACAGGAATAATAAAAACGTATGTGGTTGCTATTGTTGAGATACAAAAAAGCTTATAGAAATGTCACGTAGAACATATTAATCTTGATGCTAGCTAACATTTATTTAGTGCTTATTATGTGCCAGACACTACGTGCCTTGTATTATCTGAATTATTTTCACAATAACTCTTTAAGGTAAATAGTACTATTTTTTCCTCTAAACTGAGGTATAGAGAAATTAAGTAGCTTGCTGTCTTAGGTTGAACTGGTATATCAAAATACCATTGAGTGGGTGACTTATAAAAATAGAATTATATCTCTCACAGTTCTGAAAGCTGGGAAGTCCAAGATCAAAGTGGCAGCCTCTTTGGTATCTGGTGAGGATCTATTTCCTCATAGAAAGTCTTCCGCTGTAACTTCACATAGGACAAGGCAGCCAAGGGAGCTCTCTCAGGCCTCTTTTAAAAGGGCATTACTTCTATTCATTAGAGTTCTGACCTCATGACTGATCGTCTACCAAAGGCACCACCTCCTAATTCCGTCGCCTTGGGGGTTAAGATTTCAACATACAAATTCTGGGGGGACACAAACATTCAGTTCATTGTACTTGCTGAGGGGTTTCAACATTTAATAAGTTGTGGAGCTGAGATTCATCCTCAGACAGCTTGATTTCAGAGCCAAGTTTTGAATCATAACCTATACTCTGATAGCTTTAAAACTTCTATATTATTGATAGTAAAGGATAACAGCAGGGATTGAACAATATCTTCTCGTTTCCATGTGCTATACACTTTTCCAAGAAATAACTTCCTACTGATTGTATAACTTTTTTCTCCTGAATAAGATGAAAAAGGCTGTGCTTGATGTAATATTGCTGAGTCTTTAATGATCATATATTTCAGATCTCAGTGGGAAATGGAAAAGCATAATCTGGAAAGCACAATGAAAACATATGTGAGCAAACTGAATACAGAAACTAGCAGAGCTTTAACAGCCGAGGTAAAAACAAAACAAAACAGAAAAACGAGGGCAGGGGTATGGGGTGTTAGGGGAAAGTTTTACTTGTATACCATATACTAAAGAATTTTTAAAAGACTATTTTTTGTGTAAACAGAAATAAGACATCTTAGGACCAGCCAGGAAAATACAGCTCAAAGTCTTGTGCTTTTTTGACTCATTGGCCTATCATGTATGAATGCTTCAGTTTTGATTATCTTATGTTGTTCTCCCCCAATGACTCAAAGAAATCAGTCTGTTGCAGTATGAAATTCTCATGAAGCCAAGTCACTAAGCCAAACTTCTAATAATAACATTTTACTGCTGCCACAATATCTTATTTGTCTGCCACTTCCTGTATAGATCTTACAAAAATACAGACACATCATACACCTGAATGTAAAAACCCAACTTGCTTTTCAGACTGCCATAAAATTATCTAAATTTTTCTAAGTTAGCTTAGAACATTACAGCTAGGGTCTCTCTAAATAAATATCATTGTATGTGTATATGTAATTTTCATTTGTCCATAACCAAACTTGATGTACAATAAGACTCACATTTTTAGAGAGCTCACTGACATTAAAAATATTACAACCTTCCACCTCTGTCGTGGGTAAATTCTGTTCTCCAGCAGAGAACTTGGGATCCTGAAAGTCAGCAGCCAAGAAGTAGTATCTGAACCAAATTCATGAAGAATATTGTTGGGATACTAGCTTTAACAGAAGAAAAAGTTCAGATTACTTTAAAAGCTCAAGTGTATACAGTGTTTTTTATTGTTTTTTAATCAGTAAATTTCTTTGTGCTTGTATTATTAATTTTAAAAAGGAAGAACTTTCTAATACTTAATGCTGTCCAACAGTGTATTTTAGTAAGTACTGAGTGATTAGTAGTGAAAAACAGAGGTTAATGACTGTGCAAGTAGTGGTACACAAAGCTTTCCTGCTACGGGAGAGACGCTGGATCATGTGACCTCCAAACCCATATCTTTCTGTATGGTCTGATTATTTTCTTACCTCTTCATCAGTGAGGAAAAATAGATAGCAGGAGTGTTCTCAAACTTTAATGCATGTTGGAATTACCAGAGAGTTTTAAAAAACACCAATGCCCAAGCTATACCAATATCAATCAAATTAGAATATCTGGGACCAAGGCACTATATTTGAAAGTTTCTGAGATGCTTCCAAATTCTTTCTTTGAAAGAATTCTGAGATGAGTACAAATTTGAAAAGACATATTCTAGAATGTTTACCAACCTATTAATCATTAAAAAAGGAAATTAGAATTGCAGAAGTGGCATTGATTTAAAAGCTTTTGTAATGTATCTTGAATGGTCAAGGAGCCCAGATGCTATTGGAAGAAAGTGAGAAATAGCTTTAAATTTACTTGAGATGATTGAGGAGAGAATGTTCTTTTACAAGCATATCTTCAACTTCTTTCTCTTTCTCTCAAAAACCTGTAGGTGTATTTCTTACAGTGTCGTAGGGATTTTGGTTTGCTTCATCTAGAGCAGACTGAAAAGGAGTGTCTCAATCAACTTGCCAGAGTGACTCACATGGCAGCAAGGTAATGTTTCCCTCTTCCTTAATACAACTTAACCTTAGAGATGTTAGAAATTGTCTCCACAGTTGAATGTAATCTGTGATTTTTACATATGTGACATCAGAGTTCTTAAAGAAGCTCTTATGGGTTTTGTCGGTTTTTTTCATTTTTTTTCCTGTGAAATTCCTTTTACCAGAAGCTCTTGTTGTTTTCATTTTTAAACCTCAAAAGTCATTTAGTTACTTTGATGCTTGTACTTGGCTGCTTCTGCTGAAGCACTGAGAAGTCTACTGAGTACAACGTACAATAATAGCTGCTGAAAGATTTTTCCCTTCCTCCGTAGTGAAGTCGATCCAAAGCCTCTCAGTCAGAGACATACGTGAACACCAGATACTTCTGAAACAAGGTGGATTCTAATTGGAAGACTTTTTTTATAATGGTTTTCCTTTGTAATGCCTGATTTTAAATACCTAGGGAATATGTTGAGGGGAATATCAATATTAACACCTAAATCATATGTTAAAGGTAGTTTTCTGCTATGCTTATTTTCAAATATCAAACAGGTTGCCTGAAATTCTCCTTAAATTTATAATCTTATGGGATATACCTTCAAACTTAGAATTAATTAAATTAGAATCTCTGGGACCCAGGCATCATTATTTTTAAAAGATTATCATTTTAATAAACAGCATTGTTCTTTAATTCTAAAGAATCAGAGTCTGATGAGCAAGATTATCAGGATATGCCGATGTGCATTCAAGTCAGGGAAGTACTGTTATAAATGGAGATCAGTCTATCTTTGCTTGCTAGAAGGAGAAAGGGTGCTCTATACATTAGGATATTATGAAGCTTCTTTATATGAGATGATCTTAGTGATCATTTTATAATGATCATTTTATATCATTTTAAATCATTTTATAAGATCTCTTATAAAATTGTTGGGCTGGCGTGGGATGTTATAATGGATAGAACCTTTTAAAAGGCCATAGGAAATTTGTTTTTTAGAGATCATAGACCCTAAAAACTTCAAAGTTGTTTCTACTTTTGTTAAGTCATTTGATAGGCATGAATTGATAAAACTGTTGTTTATACAATTTATATACTGTATAAAGGCAGCAACCTCATTCATTCTGATAGAGAAGGTATTTCTAATTTATCCTTCCATAGACAGTATCTTTTTCTAATTTGAAAGGAGCCATGTAGGCCAACCATTGCTTTTGGATTTCAGAGTTAATATGAAGATAGTCCATAACTTGCTTCTAACATGAGTTAACATTTTTGAGAACATGGCTATATTAGATGACTAAGGTTGTCCGGCTTCATTGGAAAGATTTCTTACAAAGGTTTTATAATATGTACTAAAAATACGTCATCAAGATAGAAGAAAACCTGTTCTGGAAGCATAAATTATATTTGCTCTTAAAAAATTAATTTTTTTATTACTGGTTTTTGTATTTATTTTTAGTAACAAACCTGTCCATACATCTTTATGTACGTTTGTGGTAATTATTGTTGTGATGGGGTTAATTTTGTTTTTTGTTAACATATATGCTAGAAAGCATGATAGAAATGTTTGGAAAACTTAAGTGTTATAAAAAGAAAGAGCTTTCTTCCGTGTCTCGTTTTCTACAACAGCAACCTAGAGTCACTTCAGTTAAAAGCTGCGGTAGACAGTTGGAATGCCATAGTGGCAGATGTTAGAAACAAGATTGCATTCCTCAGGGTAAGTCCTGCAATACGTTCGGAGTAAATTGGCTTAATGTTATAGGTGGTGTAAAGCTAGAAGACATATTAGTAGAAAAATTTAAGGAAGAATATATTTTTCCATTTTAGTTATAAGTTTATGCCTTCAGTTTGATAGTACTTCCATGTGGTTGGCTGTAGGTAACTTCCTTGACTCACACATGTAGTCTTTTATATCCTTAGTCAAGAAAATAATAAACTAAAAAACTGTGCCCTCACACCTAGCTTTCCTTGAATTTCAAACCTAACAATGCCCCAAACAAACCTAAATGTTTTGGGTGGGCACAGTGGCTCATGCATATAATCCCAGAATTTTGGGAGCTGAGGTGAGAGGATCACTTGAGCCAGGTGCTCAGGTGATGGTGAGCTATGATCATCTCACTGTACTACAGCAGAGTGAGACTTTCTCTAAAACAGAAATTGGAATAAAAACTAAATGTTTTCTTATATTCTGAGTAATAATGTGTTTACAGAATTAAAAGGAAAATCAAGTAGGTCTGTATTAGTTTTCATTCTAACTTTTTTTGTAATTATTCTATAATGCAAAAGAGTAAATTCCTAAATACTGATGGGACGATGCTACAAAAGATAATCCACTGAATGTTTATTAATTAATTTTGTTTTAGAACTCACACACACACACACACACGGTTGATATATAATGTTGATTGTTTTGTGATTTCACGACACTATCAGAAAAAAAAAGCATTGTCATTAAATTGTGAAATGCCAAGTACTGTATATTTGTCCTGCTCGTTTGGGGGTTTTCACTCTTTCTAAACTCTTTCTTACTCAGTCTTTAGTGATGCTTAGCATTTCTGTTGGATTATTCAAACTTTTGGCCTCAAAAAACCTGCCCTTCAGAGCACATGTCCTCTGTGCAGAAGTTTCTAAACATTTTGTTTTATAAGACTTTCTTTTCCAGCTCTTTACAAAATAATATGGTAAGCAAAAGTGGGGACAGTGCCAAAAAATGTTGAAAGCGTGTTGTTAAACTTCCAGGTTGGGCTCTCATTTTTGGCAAAATCCAAGAGAATAAAATATATATGGACCTGGAGCAAGCTAGAGTTAGAGATGTTGAGACAAACACAATGTGGAATTTAATAAGTAATCTCTATAATGTTTCCTTCAGTTTTTAAAATGAACATTTGCAAGTAGTTTAACTCTTTGTTACAAATACGTTTTTTTTCCTGTTTTTTGCCAGTATAATATTTATAGATTCTTGAATCTTTAATCTCTTTTTATACTTTATATCAGTGTTTCCTATTTTAGAGCTGAAAATTATGGAAACACTAAGGAATTATCACAAGGATCTCTGAATTATCTGTGTCTCTGTTTCTTATTAACCAATAACCACTCCTAAAAATACAACTGTTTACATGTGGGGATGGTCTGTAGAATTTTTCTTTTCAGTCAGAACCTGTTTTTATATTATGTCTGACAGGTTGGGAACCCATCTTCTATGTCGTATTATTCAAAACTACGTCAAGTATTCCCATATTCTGTTTCTTTAAAGTTGGTTGCACTCTAAAGTATTTTTACTCTTCTCCTACCAGACACAGTACAATGAACAAATAAACAAAGTAAAGCAAGGATTTGCCTTGAGTACCTTGCCTCCAGTTCAGCTTCCTCCTCCACCACCCAGTCCTGAAATACTGGTAAGAAATAGAACATTTCGAGTAATTGCCCTTTTCATTTTGACAAAATGGTAAGGGCTGTGAAATACTGAATATACAGTATGTTTAATGTGTGTTCAAAATGGAATAGTCACATATTGTGAGTATCAGTTGTAATTATGACCATACCTTCTCGTCACCAGTTGATATAATTAGATGGCTAAGGCCCTATACAATAGATTGTATCACTGGATTTTAGTGAAGCATTTTATATACATAGAGTAATATTTTCTCATTCATTCTATTTCACCTACTTTGTGAGAGCTAAATGATGAATACTCAGAATTCCCAGTGCCCTCATATTACCAACTAGATCAGAGGTCCCCAACCCCTGGGCCATGGAGGAGTACACAGCAGGAAGTGAGTGTTGGGTGAGCAAGTGAAACTTTATCTGTGTACAACTGCTCCCCATTGTTCATATTACCACCTGAGTTTCACCTCCTGTCAGATCAGCTGTGGCACTAGATTCTCACAGGAGTGCAAGCCATATTGTGAACTGTGCATGTGAAGGATCTAGATTTTGTGCCCCTTATGAGAATCTAATGCCTGATGATCTCATGTCTCCCATCACCTTCAGATGGGACCATCTAGTTGCAGAAAAACAAGCTTGGGGCTACCACTAATTCTATGTTATAGTGAGTTGTATAATTATTTTATTATATGTTACAATGTAATAATAATAGAAATAAAGTGCACAATAAATGTAATGGGCTTTAATTCTTCTGAAACCATCTCTGCTCCCAGGTTCATGAAAAAATTGTCTTCCAGGAAACCAGTCCCTGGTGCCAAAAAGGTTAGGGACCACTGTACTAGATGACTGAAATCTCAGTGTAATACACTGGATGGCTGGACCTCACCTCTGCATTTCTACTTTAGACTTTCTTTTTGTGAAGTTTCATATTCTATTCTACCTTCAACAGCAAGGACAGCTTCCACTTTTGCCCCTTCTCTCCTTGTTGTTAGGGGCCAGGGGATCTTGATCAGATAAACTAATCCCTGTGCTGTATTTCTGGGAAACATAGTACCCTAACCCAGTAAATTCACACAGCTTTCCAAAAGACATTTTACAAGGGTGTCATTAGATGATAATTTTTATTATCCTTAGAAATCTGGGGGTAGGAAGAGAGGAAAAGTGTAAGATACTTGGGGATAGATGACTTTGATATCACCACTCCTGCTTATAATAGAAATCTGAAAATGTTATTTCTCTTCATAGTTGAGTATAACAAAGAACTTAAAAATTATACACCATAGAATACTATGCAGCCATAAAAAACGTTGAGTTCCCGTCCTTTTTAGAGACATGGGTGAACCTAGAAACCATCATTCTCAGCAAACTGACACAAGAACAGAAAACCAAACACTGCATGTTTTCACTCATAGGTGGATGATGAACAATGAGAACACTTGGGCACAGGGAAGGAAACAACACTCACAGGGCTAGGTGAGGGGGTGTAGGGGAGAGGAGGCGGGGACAGCACGGAGGGGTGGAGAAGAGGGGGAGGGAGGGAGAACACTGGGAGAAATGCCTGATGTAGGCAACAGGGGGTGGGGGATGGAGACAGCAAACCACCATGGCATGTATTTACCTATGCAACAATCCTACAGGATGCAGGACGTACACATATTCCCCAGGGCACAAATATAATAAAAAAATAAAAATAAAAAAAGAAATGCAGGATTTAGCTTTGCTAATCTACTTTTTCTTATTGAAAGATGTCCTTATTAATGTAAACACACCTCTGATTACTTTTTTACTGGGTAACTCTGACTTCTCTCCTGATTACTTTGTCTTTGTTTGAGTGACATATAGTGAGTAATTAATTCATTTTGTTAATTGGTGACTTCGATGGGAATTCTGTAGCCAGCTTGCATGTAAACAGTGAAAAATTATAACTGTTCTCTGTATCTACCTGTGTCAGATTCTGTAGGCTGTGGATCTCAACAGTAGATCTACCTTGCCAGAACAGAATGCATGGAATAAATACATTGTTTCCCTAAAAAAAAAAAAAAAAAATTATATCATTTGTATGGAGTTACACTGTTTCATGATCCATAGCTAAAAGAATTATGTGACATACACCATGGGCTTTAGTTTGGAATGATAGTATCGCCTTTTATATTATTGGTCAATTCACTTTCTTTAGGAACACTGGATTATGAACATTATTATTATAGGCTTAGATCATCATCATACCCAACTACTCTGATAAGGAATGTGTTCCAAAGAAATTCCAAAGATTCCCTGCAGTAACACATATTTTTTGTAGGATATCTAAAAACACTGTTCTCTTTGCCCATATTCAAAATACCGCCCTTAGATTGTAGTTCCGTGGTTCTTCCATGGAACTCTTCCATGCCTCTAACCATAAAATGGCTCCAGAGACTGTGAAGCTAGATACAGAGTTTTTGTTTGGTGTTTCCTGGAACCAGACCAGTATAAGCCTTGGCTGTCTGAAACAAGTAATACTCTATAGCTGACAAACATATTCAAACCTTGACCTCCATACCCTCTAGATCTTTTTTAGCCATTTGGAGACTTTCTTAGGTCTGACATGTGACGTGTCTTACCCAGATTTAGTTAAGGACAAAAACCCACTAGCAGTTAGACTGTGTGGTAATTCATAGGCATCTTTTACTAACATTTTGAGGGGTTCACATGTATCTTTTGTGCTTCCTAATTAGGGTCACTGCTGTGCTTGATTAAGCTAACAGTTGTGTTAATGTACAAGCATTGTTGACCACTGAGCATCAGAGGAGAGAGTTTGGGAGAATAGCAGCTAGAAACGTTACGGTGCTATTTGCTATAAATTGAGATGGTATATACAAAGGAAGTACACTAATGATGTCTGGGTTCAGATCGTAACTTTGTGAAGAGCTATGTTGATCTTGGGAAAATCAGGCTGTTCTAGACTTTTGCTTTCCCATCAATGAATTAGGAAATGGTACTGGATGATCTGATCACTTCGTTCCATCTATCTCTGGGATTCTAGTCTTATAAGGAGTGGTTACCAGACTTACCATAGTAGTCTAACTAAATAATTCTTTGAAAGTGTGGATTGTTCCCAGTTTCACCCAGTAATTCCATGTGTTTCATTGTTTGTTTGTTTAGAGACGGAGTCTCACTCTGTTGCCCAGGCTGGAGTGTAGTGGCACAAACTCTGCTCACTACAACCTCTGCCTTCTGGGTTCAAGCAATTCTCCTGTCTCAGCCTTCCAAGTAGCTGGGACTACAGGCGCCTTTCACCACAGCAGCTAATTTTTTATATTTTTGGTAGAGATGGGATTTCACCATGTTAGCCAGGATGGTCTTGATCGCCTGACCTCAAGATCTGCCTGTCTCAGCCTCCCAAAGTGCTGGGATCACAGTCCTCAAGGAAGTGTACCATTAAAAAGATCATGGAGCGGTTATTTAAAATACACAAATCAGTAAAGAGGATATATCATATCAATAGGAAAAGGGACAAAAACTACATGACCATTTCAATAGATGCAGAAAAAGCATTTGATAAAATTCAACATTCTTTATGATAAAAACTCTCAAAAAAACTAGCTACAGGAGGTACATACCTCAACACAATAAAGGCCATATGTGACAGACCCACAGCTACCATTATACTAAATGGAAAGAGGTTTAAAAGTATTTCTTCTGAGATCTGAAACAAGACAAGACACTTTCACTATTTCTGTTAAAAATAGTACTAGAAGTCCTAGCCAGAACAGTTAGGCAAGAGAAAGGAATAAAAGACATCCAAATTGGAAAGAAGGGAGTCAGACTGTCCCTTTTTTTGTAGACAAATGATCTTATATATAGAAAATCCCCAACTCCGCTTAAAAACTCCTAGAACTAACAAACGAATTTGGTAAAAATTTAGGATACAAATTAGAATCAAAACATTTCTGTATACTAATAGTGAACAATCTGAAAAAGAAATCAAGAAAATCCCATTTACAATAGCTATAAAAAAAAAGATACCTAGAAATAAATTTAACCAAAAGAGGAGAAAGATCACTGAAAACTATAAAACATTGTTGAAAACAGCATGGTACTGGTACCAAAACAGAGATATAGACCAATGGAACAGAACAGAGGCCCTGGAGGCAATGCCACACATCTACAACTATCTGATCTTTGACAACCCTGACAAAAACAAGCAATGGGGAAAGGATTCCCTGTTTAATGAATGGTGTTGGGAAGACTGGCTAGCCATGTGCAGAAAGCAGAAACTGGCCATCCTGACACCTTACACTAAAATTAACTCCAGATGGATTAAAGACTTAAACATAAGACCTAATGCCATAAAAACCCTAGAAGAAAACCTAGGCAAAACCATTCAGGACATAGGCATAGGCAAGGACTTCATGACTAAAACACCAAAAGCATTGGCAACAAAAGCCAAAATAGACAAATGGGACCTAATTAAACTCCACAGCTTCTGTACAGCAAAAGAAACAATCATTAGAGTGAACTGGCAACCAACAGAATGGGAAAAAATTTTTGCAGTCTACCCATTTAAGGACTAATATCCAGAATCTACAAAGGACTAAAACAGATTTTCAAGAGAAAAGCAAGCAAGCCCATCAAAAAGTGGGCAAAGGATATGAACAGACACTTCAAAAGAAGACATATATGAGGCCAACAAACATATGAAAAAATGTTCATCATCACTGGTCACTAGAGAAATGCAAATCAAAACTACAATGAGATATCATCTCAAGCCAGTTAGAATATCAATCATTAAAAAATCTGGAGACAACAGATGCTGGAGAGGATGAGGAGAAATAGGAACACTTTTATCCTGTTGGTAAGAGTGTAAACTAGTTCAGCCATTGTGGAAGACAGTATTTCGCTTCCTCAAGGACCTAGAAATAGAAATTCCATTTGACCCAGCAATCCCATTACTGGGTATATATCCAAAGGACTATAAATCATTCTGTTGTAAAGACACATACACACGAATGTTCATAGCAGCACTGTTTACAATAGCAAAGACCTGGAACCAACCCAAATGCCCATTGACGATAGACTGGACAAGCAAAATGTGGTACATATACACCATGGAATATTATGCAGCCATAAAAAATGATGGGTTCGTGTCCTTTGTAGGGATATGGATGAATCTGGAAACCATCATTCTCAGCAAACTGATACAAGAACAGAAAATCAAACACTGCATGTTCTCACTCATAGGCAGGTATTGAAGAATGAGAACACATGGACACAGGGAGTGGAGCATCACACACAGGGGTCTGTTGTGGGGGGAAGAGAGGAACAGTGTGGGGTTAATGAGGTTGGGGAGGGATAACATGGGGAGAAATACCAGATGTAGGTGATGGGGGCATGGAGGCGGCAAACCACATTGCCATGTGTGTACCTATGTAACAATCCTGCATGGTCTGCACATGTACCCCAGAACCTAAAGTACAATTAAAAAAACATTGATGAAAGAAGTTGAGGACACAAAGAAATGGAAAGATATGTCATATTGATAGATAAGAAGAATTCAGGGAAAGGCAAATCGAAATTACAAGATAATCACCTTGCTTTAGTTAGAATAGCTATTATCAAAAAGACAAAAGATATCAAAAGTTGGCCAGGATGTGGAGAAAAGATAACCCTTACACACTGTTGGTAGTAATGTAAATTAGCACAGCTATTATGGAAAACTGTCAAGGTTCCTCAAAAAAATAAAAATAGAACTACCATATGTTCCAACAATCCTTCTACTGGCTATAGTGGAAAGGAAATGAAGTCAAGTATCCTGAAGACACATTTGCACTCCCATGTTCATTGCAGCATTATTTACAATTGCTAAGATATGGCATCAATTTAAGTGTCCATAAAGGTTGAATGGATAAAGAAAATGTATATATAAACAATGAAATATTATTTAGTCATAAAAAGAATGATATCCTGTCATTTGTGACAATATGGATGACCCTGGTGGGCATTATGTTAATTAAGCCAGACACAGAAAGATAAATACTGCCTGATCACACACATGTGGAATCTAAAAGAGTTGGTTTCATAGAATTGATGCACAAAACAGTGGTTGTCAGAGACTACGGAGGAGAGAGGGAAAGCGGGCATGGTGAGAGGTTGATTGGTCAATGGGTACAATTAGAAAGGAAGGATAAGTTCCGATGTTTTACTGGTAAGATGATTATAGTTAACAGTAAGGTATTGTATATCTCAAAATGGCCAGAAGAGAGTTTTGGGATATTACCACCACAAAGAAATGACAAATGAGATAATGGATATGCCAATTACCCTTTGATTATTAGGCACCGTATACATGTATTAGAACATCACATTGTACCCCACAAATATGTACATATGTCAATTTAAAGTAAAAAAGTGTTAGGTAATAGTGGCTCTCAGAGCAGGACTGTTGACTCAGTACCCACCATTAATTCATATTTTTAAGACTTCACATGTAAAAAAATTGATACATCTTTGGGAGGCCAAGGTGGGTGGGTCACGAGGTCAAGAGATCGAGACCATCCTGGCCAACATAGTGAAACCCCATATCTACTAAAAAATACAAAAATTAGCTGGGTGTGGTGGCATACACCTATAGTCCCAGCTACTCGGGGGGCCTGAGGCAGGAGGATCACTTGAACCCAGGAGGTGGAGGTTGCAGTGAGCTGAGATCGCGCCACTGCATTCCAGCCTGGTGACAGAGCAAGAGTCCATTAAAAAAAAAATTGATACATATGTAAAAAATAGTATAATGAACCTCTTCAAACCCAGGAGCCAGCTTCAACATTATCAACCTATTTTCAGCCTCGCTTTATGTCATTCTCTTTTTTTTCTCCACTGGAATATTTTAAAGCAAACCTCAGATATCATACAATTTATCTATTTATACTTTAGGATATATCTTAAAAGATGAGAAACTCCTACTGGATGTAATCATAACACCATTGTCTTACCTAAGAAAATTATAATTTTTAATACCCAGTTAGAATTTATATTTCCCCAGTTGTTTCAAAAATCTCCTTTTCTTACCTAGCAGGCATGTAATGTCCTTTCTTTTCAGACAGTAAGAATCAAGTGCCAATCCAGCCTTTCCATTGTAAAGTTCTCCATTAATTTTTCAATCATTACTTAGAGCTGTGTTGCTGTTGCTCGTTTTTTAACTTCAATAACAAATTGTTATTGAACTCCTGTTTTATGCTTTATGCCAGTACTAGGCCTGGAATATCGTACATATTCAATAAATCTACCCCTTTCTCTGCTCCAGCCAACAAGGTATCTTTTCCACAGATAGTTGCTAAGAAAGTCTAGATTTCCACAATCCTCTGGGAAGTATGGTAATACCCACAAGCATATCTGCAAGTCACTATAGCAGAGTTTATCTCCCAGGCCCATCTTACTTCCTCTTCCAAGTCTCCTTGGAGCTAAACATTAAGTCAGAATTTCATTAAGTATTACCTCCAATAAATGAAGAAAGAAGTATTGTCTGTGGATAACTTTGGGGTGTTTTGTGAAATTTCTCATTATCATTATTGCCCACCAACGTGGGTAACACTTCTTGAGAATCTCCTTTGCGTAATCTTATGTGATTACAGTTGGGAAGGAACCTTAAAGATTACCTTATCAGACCCTCTCATTTTATAGATTAGAAAATTGATTTCCCAGGTTATTCAGCTAGTTAGAGAGAAATATGACTAGAATCTATTTCTTTTCTCTCTTTCTTAACGCTTTTTTCAGTATATCTCATTGCCCTTTGTTTTTTGGATATTCATTTATTTAATTTTCTGACATACATTGTTTCTAATGTGCTTTGCATCTTGAGGTCAAATGAGTGTTCCCCCCCCCATTATTGCTGTATGAATTTAGATGGTTGCATATGTAAATACATAAATATGTATGGGTTTTTTTGTTTGTTATTATTGTTTATGTTTTCTGTTTTAGATGCAGCAGTTCTTAGGAAGACCCCTTGTGAAAGAATCTTTCTTTAGACCCATACTTACTGTTCCTCAAATGCCTGCAGTTTGCCCAGGAGTCATCTCTGCAACTGGCCAACCTAGAGCCCCCCTGGTAAAAGCTTTCTTGGTGGAATATATGTTAATTAGTGTTTTTATTACTATAGTGGGCTTCCTGAATGAGTATATTCACTTTGTTCCTCTATCTGATATGATAATGGTGGTGGTGGTGATAACGGAATGAATACTTCCTGTGAAGCACTGTGCTCAGGGTGTTACATATATTATTTAACTGATAATAGTTTAATTTTGGGATACAAAAATAAATGTTTTTATACTAGAGAGTTCTTAAAATTATAGCATTGCTTCTGAACAGGCAACGATGCAGGGTAAATTGATATTTTTAATAGATTTTTTTTGGCATGGTTCTTGGGAAGATTGAAAAGCAAAGAAGCCAAGTCACAACAAACTAAATTATAGCACAAAGCTAAAGAAACTTTTATTTCCACACACATACACACACATAGTACTACAGTGTATCAACTATATGTATAAACAGATGATATGAATAGCGTCCTCTTGGAACATATACTGTAAAGTTACAAATCTTCCCAGCTACAAATAGCCAGATAAACTTTATCTAAACATGAAGAAGGAAAACAAATACATTTAAAATTACCAGAATTATCAGCTGTAATCTTGGCAAAGGTAAGCTTCTTTTATTAAAGAAAAATGTTCCAAAAGAATGATGTTAGATATGATTAATGAAAATTCTCTAATCTTGAATTTCTTATAAGTATGTTTAGGTGCACTTAATTGTTTCTTTTCTTTTCTGGTCCCCATATATTGTTAACAGTTTCCTTTTGAAATATATAGTCAGATGGACTCTGCTTATTATTGACGAGACTACCTGTCTACAAACAAATATGTATATAGTCTTTAACATGTTAAATAACTAACACATCTTTTTATTATTATGATATTACAGTGTTAACTCTTGCAGTTTGGTTTCCCACCATACCATAAGGAACTCAGATAAATTTTTATTGAAAACATTAAAATACGTTAACCTCCTAATAAGATTACTTTCTGATTCCTGTGATAAAGCTTGACATTGAAACAAATTCAGAATTCTGAGAAGCAGTATTCTGCTTCTCACTTATTAGGCTTTGTACAAATTATTCCAATGACTGCTACTTGTTGCTAGTTTTTCACAAATAATAATGTAATATTTGAAAATAACTCATTAGAGCCTTACATAGAAGGTGCAGCGTTTATAATTATCTTAGTAATCAGATGAGCACTTCAAAAATATTCACTTACTATATTATTTAATTAGAATCTTAAAAAGGAGCTACAATAAAATGTGGGGAAAATTGGTAGTTTCATAACCGAGTGTCACTACAACTTCTACACCATCTTTGTCTACATTGATGAGACATTGGGCAGAGCAATTCTAGTGGTATTCCCATCTTTATTTGGTGGTTTGAAAAATTAACTTTACCTTTCTGTCATAAAGGTATATGTGCTAATCACAAAATGAAAATAATATAGAAATGTAAGCACATTAGGAAACAAAGTTACTGTGCAGTTTAATCCCTAAGAAATAATCACTTCTTACATATTGTAATTTACAGACCTTTCTCTGTGTATACATATGCATTAAAAAACTTTAATGTAAAAGGAAGTCATATCATAAATCATATGCCATGGACTTTTTTAAAAGTCATAATTCCAGCACTTTGGGAGGCCGAGGCGGGCGGATCACGAAGTCAAGAGATCGAGACCATCCTGGTCAACATGGTGAAACCCCGTCTCTACTAAAAATACAAAAAATTAGCTGGGCATGGTGGCACATGCCTGTAATCCCAGCTACTCGGGAGGCTGAGGCAGGAGAATTGCCTGAACCCAGGAGGCGGAGGTTGCAGTGAGCCGAGATTGCGCCATTGTACTTCAGCCTGGGTAACAAGAGTGAAACTCCGTCTCAAAAAAAAAAAGTCATAATTCATGGACATCGCTTATGCCCAGACATATGAATCTATTTTAAAAAACTTGATTAGATGTGCCATAATTTATTTACTCATTCCTCTATTTACAGACCTCAGGTTATTTTCAGTTTTCATTGTTAAAAAAAATAGCATTAAACAGCCTTCATGTTTTTCTGTACATGTGTGTAATTACTGAAGCAAGCATGTCTATTTTAAAAATAAGTTTAAATATTTATAAACAATTAGAAATATTGTTTGTATTAGTTAAAAGAAAAACCCTAAAAGGGAATGTGTATGCCAGGATTCCTCTTCATTCTACCCCTTTTCTTTGTCCTATTTTTAAACTAAGTTTAAAACAGTTATGAACAATTAGAAATATTAGTTAAGAGAAAAACTGTAAAAAGAGAATGTGTATGCCAGTACTCGTCTTCATTCTACCCATTTTCTGAGATCTAGGAATGTCACTTCTTAATAATTAAACCTAATGGGCTATAACTCTCTGCCTCTTACAGATGACTGGAATAGCCTGGACTCTGCCAGTGCCTGTAGGAGACGCTGTGCCCCCCAGTGCAGGTCTGGGGAGTGATCCCTCCATGATGAATTGGGAGAGAATTACAGATAGGCTGAAAACTGCCTTTCCACAACAGACCAGGTACCTCAGTTTTTATTTACTGGTGGGTACAGATCATATTCTCCAACTTTCATAGACGTAATTGTGGCAATGAAACGTTTTAGAGAAACCTAAAAAACACAACAAATGTACAGATGTTTCCTTACCTTGGCCTTGGTAGGGAAAAAAGAAATTTACCAAGAATGGGCAGTGTTCAGTGCTGAACTTCTTCATTAAAAAGTTGCCAGTCTCAAATCATGAGAGAGTAACTTTAAATTTAGGTTTGCTCATTTACTGAAAGTACAACTAGATATGAACTTACCCAATGTTAATGGCATTAACTGCCATAATTATCTTAACCTATCTCCAAAGTGAGTTTTAAGTTGATTGTATGCTATATCAGCCCAAACATCTTCAGGGTTTAGTTTCCTAATGTTCTTTATTTTGGGGATAGTTTCTTTGTTAGAGAACGTAGTAAAAATGCAAGAAATCATGTTCACTGTGTTTTTCACAGTCTATCTTTAGTAGAAAGATATATAATTCTACTCCTACACAAATGAAGTTTCTTTTATCTCAATTTATATCTAAAGAAATAATTCTCGTTTTTACAAGTATTTTTATTTGAATACATTTAATACACTTACTGGCCTACTTCATTATTAAGTTATAGTTTTATAATTTTCATAATAGTGAATAGATACTAAAAATAGAACTCTAGTATAGTTGTTATAAATATGTTTAAAAAGAATATGCTATAAATCAAAGGTAGTTACATAAGGCTGATGACACTTCATTTGGGAAAAAAAATATTTTATTCTACTTTGTCCCTACAAAAATGTAGATGCAGGCTTTGGGTCAACTGAAGAGAAACATATCAACTAAAATAATTGTGGGTTCTATCATTATATAATTAATGTGATTTTTAACTTTTGCTTTCCTGTTCTGTTTGTTGTTGTTGTTGTTGTTTTGTTGCTGTTTTTTGAGACAGTTTCGCTCTTATTGCCCAGGCTGGAGTGCAGTGGCATGATCTCAGCTCACTACAACCTCTGCCTCCTGGGTTCAAGCGATTCTCCTGCCTCAGCTTCCCAAGTAGCTGGAATTACATGCAACACCATACCCAGCTAATTTTTTGTATTTTTAATAGAGACAAGGTTTCTTTATGTTGGTCAGGCTGATATTGAACTCCCAACCTCAGGTGATCTACCTGCCTCAGCCTCCCAAAGTGCTGGGATTATAGGCATGAGCCACTGTGCCTGGCCTCCTGTTCTGTTTAATCTTTGTTTTCTGAGTTTTACAAAGTAAAACACGGCTTTTACAAAGTAAAAAAGTACAGCTATTAACAGTGATAAAGAAGAGAGAACCCAATAGCAACATAGTTAAAAATGAATATGTTATCCTGAGGAAGAGACCGCTTGAGAGAGATGGTATAAAGAGCCCAGTGCATAAATAGGTGGATAAACTTAATTTTCACCTAGTGAGTTCTCAAAAACAAAATCTCTTTTTGGAAAGAAAGATAGTATTAAACTTTATCACTCATGAAAATGTTAAGTATCATTAATGAACACAATTAGGACTTTTCATTTTGGTTTAAGATAAATGCGGTTGAACCTGTGATCACTTTTTAGATCAAAGACCTAAAGAGTCCTTTCTGTATGCTACATATGAATCATATGCTAGGATTTTATATCTCTTCTAGTGGGCACATCCTCAAGGTACTAAGGAAATCATTACTGCTCTTTCCTTTCCTTGATCTCTTCCAGAAAGGAACTCACAGATTTCTTACGAAAATTGAAGGACGCTCATGGGAAGTCCTTGTCTGGACTGACATTTGATGAAATTGTTTGCAAGATTTCCCAGTTTATTGACCCCAAAAAATCTCAGGTAAAATGCAAAAACAAACCAAAAAAAACCCTGTATCTCTCTGTCCTTATTTCTGGTAGTTAGCTGTTTTAAATATCATGATCTATTCAGAAAATCAGCAACTTGTAATCATATTAAATCATTTATTAGCAGTAAATAAGTTCAGCTTAACAAATAGTATCAGAAGTCTTTTTGAAATACCTATCACCTAATCATTCTAGAATAAAACTGACTTCCTTGAAATTTGTTCTGGTTACTTCGAATGAGTCTAAAGAGGGAGATATTTTTCTAATTTTCTTGAAAGATTTAATTAAAACAGAATTATTTTTGTTTTTACCTAGCTCTGAATATATAAGTATTGCCATAATTTTGTTCAAGATTTCTCATGATTCTGATTGTCTAACCATTTGCTAGTTCTCACTATGCCCCATTCGGTGCAAATGAGTCAGTTCTTACTACTTTAGGACAATTCTGAAAAAATAAACATTATATTCTTATTTTCAGAGTCAAGGAAAATCAGGGTCAAATGGTAATTGTGTTTCACCTAGTCATTCTCCGTCACAGCCTAATGCTGCCCAGCCACAAAAACCAGCCTGGCGGCCCCTCACTTCACAAAGTTCTGCCACATGGGAAGGAGCCAATAAGCCAGTGAGACTGTCATTGTTGATTCTGTATACATTTAGATTTGGGCGGGAAAAAATGAGCTAAATTTAACATATTCTATATTTTCCCTAGGATGAGGAAGAGGAGGAAGAAGAGCCTTGTGTGATCTGTCATGAGAATCTGTCCCCAGAAAACCTTTCAGTTTTGCCTTGTGCTCACAAATTCCATGCTCAGGTAACCCTTTAAATTTTCCCATTGATCAGCTAAGTGAGATCACTTACTATCATATACATGCATCATTATTTATTGTTGTCTCAGAAGTTCCACTGAGTATAACTCTGAGCTTTTGGGTGCCACACAGAAACATGCCTTTGCCATACATAGCCATGGATTTGCACTGGGCTTTCTCAGATCTCCATCCACCCTACAGAATAAGGGGACAATGTTGATATTCAAATGGTACACAGTAGGCAAACAAGCGCCAACTGACGTGGTAGTTTAGTGGCAGAACTAGCAAGAGCACCACTTGAAATTGACATGTTATAAATACCATATAGTGTCCTTTGTCCATAATTAATGACAGCCCCTATCATAAAGCATAAGACTTAGCAGTCTGCTCAGGCTCCTATATTTGCTTTTGAAAGATGCTTGGGCTTGAGGTTTGATGTTAGAAAAATGTGAGGTTGGCATGTCTTTTGTCGATTCTTGGCATTTATATAGATTAACTTCTGGTGTTACTGCCATGCAGTTACTATTGATATATAATTTATGATCCAAGTCCTCTGCTGCAGATATGTAATTTGACACAGGAAAAGATAATCATACAAAAGAAAGGCTTTTCAGGGAAGTGAACAATAGCCAATTCAGTCAACCCATGTTTTTAAGACATCATTTCAAAGATATGATATGTGGTACCTGGTACAGAATTATATTTTGCATTTGCTTTGATATGAAGAGAAATCCACAAAATACCTAATCCCAAAAGTTATCCAGGAAAGATCCTTAGCTGTTGACTTTCCCCTTTGAAGTTTATAAGGTCCTATAATTTGGAAAATACATGTTCAACAAAACTTATCTTACTCTTTGCCATTGCCCATGAGTAGAAAGCACATAATTCATTTATGTTATTTTTTATGGCTATCGTTAGTGGGCCTATTATATATAGTGCTTAATATTAATCCTCTCTGATCTGACCCGCCCCTCCAGTATTTATATAGGTAAAAATGATTTGTTTTCAGAGAGTCAGTATTCAAGCAAATGACTTAACCGATAGTTCATGGTCAAAAATTACTATCATTATCACCGAAGAAAACAATCTGAGAAGTATACTTGTCATTTAGGGATTTTAACTGCAAACACCATAAGCATTTCATACCAAGTACTAGTGACTTTCACAGATTAGTTATGACTTTTTCTGGATTACAAATGAGAACAGTATATAATAAACCAAAGAAAGAATATAGCAAGTTTCTCTAATTTCCTTGTCAGGAGGAATTGCTAGTCATCTTGAAAATGGGGGTTGGAGAAATAATTTCTAATAGAATAAACTGGCTAAAAGGTATTGTACATTCACCACCTATTTTGCTCAGCAAACCATAGGAAGTGCCATGTTTGCAGCAATTGACTTGACAAGCCTTAGGGTAAGGCTTTAAAGATCCACCAGAAGAAGTGACAACTGCCCTTGCTAGGCTTAATTTGAGAGACTGACATAAATCTTTTTGCTCCTTAGTGCATTAGACCATGGTTGATGCAACAGGGGACATGTCCAACCTGCAGACTCCACGTTTTGCTACCAGAAGAATTCCCTGGTCACCCTAGCCGGCAGTTGCCCAAGATCTGATATAAGGTGGGGGTGCCTATGCAGGGGAAGCTCAGTTTTCAGACTCCAAAATTTAGGTCTGCCTTTTATTATGAGCTGCTTGTGTAAGTGGTGTAAAGCTGTATGCTCTTCAATACAGTGCTAAAGAAGCCAGCTAATCTTATCAGAACAGCAGCCAAAGAAGTCAGGACAAATCTTCAGGACTTGTGAACTGAACTGAAGGGGCTTGAAGCAGATGGAATTTTAATAGTTACACTATATTTGCTCTTATCTTAGTAGGTTTTTTCTTGTAATGGAAACATGATAACTGTTATTATGTTTCTTAGGATGTTTTGATGTTTTTTCTTGTCTTTTTAAAATTCTTTTCACTCATCCTTTACTCTCCCCTCAAGTATTCTACACTATAATTTCCTGAAATAAATTTAAGCAAGAGGAAAAGGGAAATAGTAAAGAAGTAGGAAAATCACACAGAAATTCGTATTCCTTCTAACTTTTTTTTTTTTTTGAGACAGAGTTTTGCTCTTGTTGCCCAGGCTGGAGTGCAATGGCGGGATCTTGGCTCACTGCAACCTCCACCTCCCAGGTTCAAGCAGTTCTCTCGTCTCAGCCTCCCAAGTAGCTGGGGTTATAGGCGCATGCCACCATGCCCTGTATTTTTAGTAAGAGACAGGGCTTCATCATATTGTTCATGCTGGTCTTGAATTTCTGACCTCAGGTGATCCGCCTGCCTCAGCCTCCCGAAGTGCTGGGATTACAGGCATGAGCCACCGTGCCCAGCCCCTTCTAACTTTTAAAACCTTCTTAAAAATATAATTGACTTAAGTTTTATCTCAATATTCCCCATTCTTTTATATCCTCTTAAATAGGCACCCATGAAGAGATTATGAGCTACTTGAAGGTAGAGAGCATACAGTGGTATGTCAGAGCTGGCTTATAATGGTTTATGAGCAGCAATCATTAGTTTGAGGCATTTTGTGAGAGAGTTGTCAAATTGTTGGTAGCTTGAAATCTGCCACAGTTGGAGGATTTATACTGTAGAAATTGGTAAATGCTATAAGTGAAAACCTACCTTTCCCTCAAGAGCTAGTTGTTAAACCTTTACCAGCATACCAGTAGACCTTGTCTAAAACTTCTTTGTGTTCCCAGTGTCTTGCCCAGTAGCTACAGGATAAATTTTACCAGAATCAGAAATCAGGAAGTGGTAAGAAAAGGAGTTAATATGCAAACTAAATTATTCACTCATTTGAATAATTGAGATCTTCTGTTCCTTGGACTTTAATCATTTGCATTTTGGAGAAAATTTTTTCTGCTTTAAAAGTCTGTAATTTCACTTTCTTATGTCAGAAGAGGAGAAACCTATTTGTCTGTAGTTGCTTTTTGTGACAAAGTTAATACACACTGGGATAAGTTGCATATCTAAAGCTTGTCACTAAGAATTTTCATTTTTAGGGGTAAAAATCTATTTTGAAAATAGTGTTGTGTGAATTCTGTAAGTGTTGTACATTTCTCTGGTTTCAGAATTAAAAGAATTCAGAGTTACCATGTGAGATCAATGTTCTTTGGTTTGTATTCACAGTTTCATTTAATTTATGGGGAAGAATAAATATTTCCTGACTCAAAAGCAGTTTTACCTGTATATTTCAGTCCAAATGTATTTTGAAAGTACTTTAAATCTCTATTTAAAACATCTGCTTCTGTAATTGTATGTTAAACGTATTCTTCTGTAATGAGAATAGACTGGAACATGTAAGGGAAAAATATCAGAAAATGATGGCAGTCATCTAGAGATTTAAAATACCAAGAATGTCTTAGAATTGCAGAATTGAGAATTTATAGAGCCCCACCTTTTCTAGCACCTTGTATTAGTCCATTTTCATGCTGCTGAGAAAAACGTACCTGAGACTGGGCAATTTACAAAAGAGGTTTGATGGACTTAACAGTTCCACATGACTGGGAAGGCCTCACAATCGTGGTGGAAGGCAAAGAGCAAGTCACATCTTCATGGATGGCAGCAGACAAGGAAAGAGAGCTTGTGCAGGGAAGCTCGCATTTTTAAGACCATCAGATCAGACCAGGTGCAGTGGCTCATCCCTGTAATCCCAGCACTTTGGGAGGCCGAGGCAGGTGGATCATGAGTTCAGGAGTTCAAGACCAGCCTGACTAATATGGTGAAACCCCATCTCTATTAACAATACAAAAATTAGTTGGGCATGGTGGCACACACCTGTAGTCCCAGCTACTTGGGAGGCTGAGGCAGGAGAATTGCTTGAACCTGGGAGGAGGCAGAGGTTGCGGTGAGCCGAGATTGTGCTACTGCACTCCAGCCTGGGTGACAGAGGGAGACTCTGTCCAAAAAAGAAAAAAACCATCAGATCTTGTGAGACTCACTCACTATCATGAGAACAGCGTGGGAAAGACCCACTCCCATGATTCAGTTATTTCCCACCAGATCCCTCCCACAACATGGAATTACGGTAGCTGCAAGATGACATTTGGGTGGGTACACAGAGCAAACCATATCACACCTCAAGATCATGGTCATATAGCTAGTTACCTTATAAAACCAACATTTCTTAGTTCATATTTACAACTCCAATTTTACTTTTATTTAGAAAAGAATAAATGTTTTTTAATTGAACAACTATTTTATCTGTATATTTCATTGTAAGCATATTCTGAAATCTCTACTTCAAATGTATCTTTCTGTTTAATTGGGCTTAAACTTTTTCTTCTGAGAAAGGTTAGGAAAATGGGAAGGAAAACATCCAAGAAGACAGTCATATAGACTTATAAAATGCCAGGATTGTTTTAGAATAATAGAATGCCAAAGTTCATTGGTTCCTTAGTGACATGTAATTCATTATCTTATTTTACAAGTATGTTTTGCCCAATATCACATGGCCAGATAGTGGCTAGGCCAGTCCCAGTACTTGAGGGTCCTGATACCTCATCACATGCTTTCTCCACAAACTCATACTGTAAGATGGCATTGGTGTTGACTTGCCATGCTTAGCTCCAAGGATGGGGCCAGAGGACCTAATAAAATAGTTGGTATATAGGAAGAATGTAGTAGGACAGTACTCCTGAAAGTTATATTTAATTCTCTAGGTGCTGAAGGTAATGGGGTTATAGTTTTTGATGTACACTTTAACAGTAAAGATAGTTGCAAGGGTCATTCTACCACATACAGTGATCGCTATCATGCCTGTGTCTACTGAGGGATGATCCAGAACACTGCCCTGCTGAGAAATCCCATGAGGACCAGAAAGTTCTTAAAGTGGAAATATTTCCATCAGAAACAATCTGAAAGTATCCAGTAGTATCGCTGTAGCTGCTGTTAGATGATGTGTCTTAGATTTTCCTTTATATTTATTGTCCGTGTGCATAACATTTTATAGCTTCTATGGGGCACCTTCAAATGGGTTTGGTACGTCATTTGATCCATGAATAACTCTGAGGTGAATGTTACTATGCTTATGTTGCAAATGATCAACCTGAGACTCAAGAGAGAAATAATTTGTCCAGTCATAGGTATAAAGTGGCATTCCAAGATTTGACTGGAGTCCCTTAGCTGGTATTCCCTTCACCGTTGCAGCCTCATTTGGGTTGACTTTGGGCACACCGGAAATATAGTATTGTCTTCCTTTTGAATCATATTCTTCCAGTTAAAATTAAACACATGGTAAACTCACTGATTGTTTTGGATTAGGAATATGATATTGATTCTATAAAAATATGTAATACCAATAGGACATGGTAAGAGAAGTTTTCCCTCCTATGGTTTGCTTAGGATGGTGCAAGTTAATGCCCCTTGTCATGATATAATTATTAATAGTTCCCTTTTCACTCTCAAAAGTGTCCCAGTTTGGATAATAAATTTTATGATTAATTCAGGGAAGGTAGACTTATCTTTTACCAGATTCAAAGTTAGCAATAATCATCTGTATTTATAAAATACTCCTGGAACACCTTATCTGTGAGCCTCTCAGATAGGAATTCTAGGATCACAGTAGTTTGGGACTATTTTGGTTTATAGCCAGATAAAAACAACAACTGCTAATTTATTATAAAGATACACAGTTTGATTTTCCTGAATTGGCAGTTTTCAGTAACTAGTGCAGATTTGAACATGAGCAGATTTGAACAATGCTTAACAGAGCTAATGGGCTCTTGTTCTTAAGTATGTATCCTGGACCACCGTAACATTACATGATGTGTTTATAACAATGTACATTCCAAGAAGCTGTCTGGGAATCTCCATTTGGAGGAAGTACCACCGGTGTTCTGATGCACATTCAGTTGCGAAAACAACTGGTATAGTAGAAGGTAGCTTTCTCACTCAGATCTAGCTTTAGATTTTTGAATTCCATATCTAGCATATTGTATGATCATGAAGAAATTACTTTTCTCAACCAGTTTCTTTCCTCGAAAATGAATAAAATGCTACTTGCTTGACTGTTGTCATTTTAAATGGACATTTATTAGTTTTCTTTCCCAAAGTAGCAGACTTTCCATTCGTCATTCAATTTGTTTAAATTTATTCCTTGATCATAAAATTATTAAAGTTTTTTTTTAATCTTCAACCATCTTGGTTAAAGTGTAGAGTGGAAAACATAACCGTTAGTCCAACTTCTACTTTCACATGGCCCCGGAAGGTTGAGTGTTGAGTTTATTGCATAAAATATATTATACCTTCATAACATTTGCTTGATCCATTTAAACTACATGAACTTTAGTAATTCCTAATACTGCCTAGGAAGGTTGAACAAAACGGATAATGATCTAGGAGACTGAAAGTTTTGAAGATACTTTGGAAAGATATCATCTCCATTTGAGAGGCAAGAAAGTGATTTGCTCAAGGTCATACAATGTTTGAGTAGTAAAGTCATGATTCTAGAGTCCTGACATCAAAATCAGTGGTTTTGTATGTTTATTGCAGCACTATTTACAATAGCAAAGACCTGGCAAACCCAAGTGCCCATCAGTGATAGACTGGATAAGGAAAATGTGCCACATACCCCGTGGAATACTATTCAGCCATATAAAGAAAATGAGTTCATGTCCTTTGCAGGGGCATGGATGAAGCTGAAATCATCATTCTCAGCAAACTGATACAGAAACAAAAACAAATACAGCCTGTTCTCATAAGTGGGAGTTGAACAGTGAGAACATATGGACACAGAGAGGGGAACATAATACACTGTGGCCTGTTGGAAGGTAGAGGGCAAGGAAAGGGAGAGCATTAGAACAAATACCTAATGCACGCAGGGTTTAAAACCTAGATGGCGGGTTGATAGGTGCAGCAAACCACCGTGGCACATGTATACCTATGTAATAAACCTGCATGTTCTGCACATGCATCCTAGAGCTTAGAGTAAAATAATCAGTGTACTGTTCATATTGTCTTAAAAAATATAAACTATTTTAAAACCACTAGATTACTTCTTTGGGTAAAGATGGAAACAAAATAAGAATAGTCTTAGCACAAGGGACATTGTTCTAGCTCAGAATAAAGCTGAATTTACAGTATTCTTACCTCAAGGTTGGTAGTATTTGCTTAATACTTGGGTAGGAGCTATAAACTTCATGCAAACATGAAACCCAGCAGAGCAGTCATTAAATCTCCAAGATAATCTCCTTTGACTCCATGTCTCACATCCAGGCCACACTGATAGAAAGGGTGGGCTCAAAGGTCTTGTACACTGGGTATTTGAAGGGACTTGTGTCCCAAGCCCAGTAACACTGTGATTTTAGCAGAGTCTTAGAGGTACTACCTTTATGTTCTTGGAAAATCCCAAACAATTCTCTGGATTACCAGGCAGGGACTCTTTTTCTCTTCCCTTACATCTTCCCAGACAAAGTCTCTGGTTTGGTTCTGTGTCCCCACTCAAATCTCACCTGGAATTGTAATCACCATAATTCCCATGAGTCAAGGGTGGGACCAGGTAGAGGTAATTGAATCATGGGGCTAGATTGCTCCATGCTGTTCTCATGATAATAAATGAGTCTCGTGAGATCTGAGATTTTATAAGACTCTGGTATTTTCCTTACTTACCATTCTCCTTCCTGCTTCAATCTTGTGAGGAAGGTGCCTTGCTTCTTCTTTGCCTTCTGCCATGATTGTAAGTTTGGTGAGGCCTCTCCAGCCATGCTGAACTGTGAGTCAATTAGACCTCTTTCCTTTATAAATTACCCAATGTTGGGTATGTCTTTATTAGCAGCATGAGAATGGACTAATACAGTGTAAGCACTCCCCCAGCTACCCTTTCTGGTGTCTTACATTTTGCCCCAGTCCATTGGCTGTAAGCTCAGCACAACATCAGGACTTGCCTAAGAACTGTAGCCCTTGTATCCTGGACCGCCTTTCACGTTCACTTTAGCCCACAGTGGTGAGGCTCGCTGAGAAACTCAAGTTCCAATTGTTGGAATGGGTGCTTCCCCTCTAAAAGCCAGGAATTCTTCGCATCCTCTTCCCAACTCCCTCTTTATCCTGAAGACAGGACGAGCACAGATCATTACATCAGACTTCCTCGGTCATGTTCAGTGGATGCTTATTAAATGCTTATTACATGAGAGTCCTATTTTTGGTTTTGTGTGTACCAAGAACCGTAGTCACTGACCTTGAGGAGCCATGTGTAAGTAGAGAGCAAGCATCTCAACTTCTAGAAGATAATAGTACTTTAATGTAACATACATTAATGCCAAATGAATCACAGAGACAAGTGCTGTTATAAGAGTTTGGTCATTGCAAGCTGGGGAAACTCATGGAAATAAGGAAGTAGAAATGGCTCTTCCTTATTTTCAATCATGGCAAGATCCTACCGTAGGTACTTTCCACCTGGGACACTCTTTTCTTTGACTTCAGTTTTCAACTCAAAGGTGATCTTAAAGTAGCTTCCCTTAACTACCATGATGAGCACAATCCCCTTCCCCACTACAGATATTTTCCTTAGTATCTGCAGTTCGATGCTTTGTTTATTATCTTTCTCATGATATAAAATTCATGCAGGCTGGACAAGGACTCCCATTAAGCTTTTTAGCGCCTATGTTATTTTGAAGTTACCTAATCCCGATACTGCAATTCTTAGGATACGTTTCCCTCTTCCGAGTGCATTCTAACTGAGTCATTGTTTCCATGATTTGCTCCATCAATTGTCAACTCCAAAGAGAAATTCAGTCATTGGGTTTGTTAATGAAGAGTGGATAATCACCTGTGACCAGTGTACCATTCATATATAAAGTACTGTGTACTGAGCATAGCATGCAATAATTGTGATGGGCTAATTCTCAAAGCTTTTTTAGTCTGTGACAAAACGGGCCAATCAGGAAGATGAGAAAAGATAGGACTAGCCAGGGCTAGGATTGGGTATACTGACCTTACTATGAAGCTATCTCCAGGCTTAAAGAAGTTTACATTTTTTGTACCCAGTATTTATACAGCTAAGCTTTTTTAATGAGGAAATATAAGAGTATACAGAAGAAATGTATATTGGATAACAAGTCCCATTAGTAGAAAAGAGAAAACTTTCTCAGTAGCTAGCTAAAGTGAAATTTTGCTTCCAGCCAAGATAGAGTAACAGGGCTGAATTTACCCTCCTGCCCAATAAAACAAAACAAACAAATAGATGGAAATACATTAAATGGCAGGATATTTCTAGAATATTGAACTGTAAGCAATGTAGGACAATGATCCCTGACAGATGAGAAACAAGATAAATTCCATAACTTCCCCCATCTTTCTGCATAAATTCCAAGCTGTGCTGTGGGAAGAGGAAGTCTAAGATAGGGCCTGGTAAACTCCCTGCCTGACTGGATGGAGCTTGTAGTCAAGCTGTATATCTTTTTTGATGAGGTGTCTATTCAGGTCTTTTGCCTGTTTTCAAACTGGGGTTTTTATTGTTGACTTTTAAGGGTTCTTTGTATATTTCAGATAACAGTCATTTACAAATATTTTTTCCAGTCTTCTCATTCCCTTGACAGTGACTTTCACAGAGAAGAGGTTTTAATTTCAAATAATTGATAAGTCCAGTTTATCAATTATTTCTTTAACAGAACATGCCTTTGGTGACATATCTTAAAAAGTCATCACCACAACCAAGGTCATCCAGATTTTTTCCTATGTTGTCTCCTAGGAGTTTCTGTCTATGGTGTACTTTTGGTTTTTTTTTTTGTTTTTTTTTTTTTGAGATGGAGTCTTGCTTTTGTTGCCCAGGCTGGAGTGTAATGGTGTGATCTCAGCTCACTGCAACTCTGCCTCCCAAGTTCAAGCTATTCTCCTGCCTCAGCCTCCCAAGTAGCTAGGATTTTAGATGCTAGCCACCATACTCAGTTAATTTTTGTATTTTTAGTAGAAACAGGGTTTCACCACATTGGCCAGGCTGATCTCGAAGTCCTGACCCCAAATGATCTGCCTGCCTTGACTTCCCAAAGTGCTTGGATTACGGGTGTGAGCCACCATGACCAGCCTTTGGGTTAATTTTTATGAAAGGCATAAGGTCTATGTCTATATTCCTATTCTTTTTTTCAGGTGATGTCCAGTTTTCCAAGTACCATTTGTTGAAAAGACCATAGTAACATTTTAACAAATTGAGTGCAGCATTATATAAAAAGGATAATGCATCATGAGCAAACCAGGTTTATCCCAGAAATATAAAGCTGAGTTAGCATTTTGAAATCAAAGGGGCCAGGCACGGTGGCTCATGCCCGTAATCTCAGCACTTTGGGAGGCTAAGGCAGGTGGATCACTTGAGGTCAGGAGTTCAAGATCACCTTGGCCAATATGGTGAAACCCTGTCTCTACTAAAAATATAAAATACATATATATATATATACATACATACATATATATGTGTGTGTGTATATATATGTATACATATGTATACGTATACATACGTATGTATACGTATATACGTATGTATATACGTATGTATATGTATATGTATATATATATGTATATATATATATATATATATGGGCATGGTGACTTGTGCCTGTAATCCCAGCTATTTTGGGAGGCTGAGGCATGAGAATTACTCAAACCTGGGAGTAGAGGTTGCAGTGAGCCAAGATTGTACCACCACACTCCAGCCTGGGTGAAGGAGTGAGATTCTGTCTTTAAATAAATAAATAATCAATCAGAGCAAGTCATCATATTTACAGACTAAAGAAGAAAAGCTATATGATCATCTTAGCAAATGCAGAAAAAGCATTTAACAAAAGCCTAACTTACTTCCCGATAAAAACAATACTCAGCAAACTAGAAATACAAATGAATTATGAATGAGTATTAGAAATGCAAAATCGCAGACTTCACCCCAGACCAACTGAATCAGAATCTGAGTTCTAACAAGATCCCCAGTGAGTCAATGAACATTAAAGCTAGAGCAGTGGCCAGGCACAGTCTCTCATGCTGTAATCCCAGCATTTTGGGAGGCCAAGACGGGTGGATCACTTGAGGTCAGGAGTTCAAGACCAGCCTGGCCAACATGGTGAAACCCCGTCTCTACTAAAAATACAAAAATTAGCCAGGTATGGCATCTGTAATCCAAGCTACTTGAAAGTCTGAGGCTGGAGAATCGCTTAATCCCAGGAGGCGGTTTCAGTAAGCCCAGATCACACCACTGCACTCCAGCCTGGGCAATGGAGCAAGACTCCATCTCAAAACAAAACAAAACAAAGAAACAAAAAACCCTAGCAGCATTAGAACAGTGTTTCACAGCCTTGGCCCCATTTTAACATCTCTTGGAGAGCTTTTGAACTTCCTTCTTAATACTTAGTAGTAAAAAAACTGAAATCTCTCCCACTGGGATCAGGAATAAACCAAGGATGCCCACTCTTACCACTGCTATTTAACATTGTATTGGATATTCTAAACAGTGAAATAAGGTAAGAAAAGAGAAATGAAAGGCATCTAGTTTGGGAAGGTAGAAGTAAAATCGTCTTTATTCACAGATGACTTTATCTTTTTTGTAGGAAATCTTACGTAGTCTACAAATTAACTGTGTGCTTAGCAAGTTTGAGGATACAAGATTACTATGTGAAAATCTATTTCTATATAGTAGCAAAGAAAAATTAGAAATCAAAATTTGAAAGTAGTATATTTACCAGAGCATCAAACATATATGAAATACTTGGAAATAAACTCAACAAAAGATGTGCAACACCTCCATGTTAAAAACTACAAACATTGCCGAAAGAAATTAAGACCTAAAAATATGAAGAGAAATACTATGTTCATGGATTAGAACACTCAATATTACTAAAATATCAATTCTCCCCAATTTGATCTCTATATTTATCACAATCTAAATTAAAATTTCAGCAGGCTTTCTTTTTGTAGAAACTAA
The DNA here is from genome assembly GCA_028533165.1 of Leontopithecus rosalia. Lineage (NCBI taxonomy): Eukaryota > Metazoa > Chordata > Mammalia > Primates > Cebidae > Leontopithecus > Leontopithecus rosalia. The sequence goes on from CM052662.1 coordinate 87,617,093, forward strand.
ACAAGTTGATTCTAAAATTCATTTGGAAATTCAAAGGACCTAGACTAACCACAACAAAGTTGAAAATGAAGAACAAAGCTGGAGCACTTCCACTACCTGACTTCTATACTAAATTTAAAGCCATGGTAACCAAGACAGTGAAGTGTATGTCTAAATAGAAAAAGATCAATAGCAACAGAATGGAGAGTCCATAAATAAACATATACATATACAAATAGCGGATTTTTGACAAAATTTCTAGGGAATCTGCTAGAGAATGGGTGGTCTTTTTAACAACTACTGAAACAGTTGAATGTCCATATGAAAATAAACTTTGATTTGACGTATACCTTGTATGTGATGATAGCTCTCAATATAAAATTTAAAACTACATTGTCATGTATGTACCTAAGCAACAATCCTGCATGTTCTTTACATGTACCCCAGAACCTAAAGTACAATAAAATATATATAAAAAATGGAATTTGGTTTACCAATGAGTGTAGGCTTTCTAAAGCAATGTCTTCACATTTATTCTACCTTATTAATACAGCATTAATTTGCTTTCTGTAGTGAAGTAGTCATTTGTTATTCATTACCAAAAACACTGATTCAAATACATATATATATGTATATATATATGTGTGTGTATATATATATATTCAAATATATATATATATATTTGCTTTAGAAAAAATATGACAGCCTATTTCAGAATGAAGAATAATTTTTACAGTTTTTGTTAATTAAGGGTAGAAAATAAATAGAAAAACATTAACGAAGAACAAGCCAATTTCATAATTCTAGAAAACTGTTCAAGAGCCTGTTCCTTAGCCAGAGAATTAGAATGTTTAACAAACAACTGTCAAAATCTTCTGTGAGAGAAATATTAAAGGTCATACTCTCAGTGAAGATTCAGTAATATAATAAAAGTACATATATAGACATTATTTCCCAGACTAACAATGGAAAATAAAATAATTGTTTTTTAAATTTCCAGTTGTTAAATATGGACTATGAACCAGCATGCTTGGAACTGGCACTTACTTCAAATTAAAAGCAATATTTAAGTATATAAAAGTCATACCAACAAATATTAATGTACCAAGTTGTATGGCTTACCTATTTCTACACCGTTCTTCATCTTAGACAGCCCTGAAGGGAAAGAGCTCTTGCCAATACCAGCCCCACACCTGAAACATCAAAAGTGCTCAGAAACTAAGTCAGCTCCATTGTTCCACTTTGGATTAAGTCCTAAAGATTTTACCTTTAAAACACAAACCTTCCACATACCCATTTCCTATTGAACAAATCTCTTAAAAGCACATGAAAGTAGTGTTTTCTGTGATAGACCTTAGAGGCAAAAATGAACTAAGACAATATCTTATTCACCTACCTGGCTCCACATAGACAAGTTCTGATTTACTACTACTGTGAAGAGTTGTCAACTTTTTAATAGTTCCAGTATCTTATAATACGTTGTAAATGTAACGTCCCAAACTAAAACCCTAATTTATTCCTAACTGCTGGATGTTTTCTTTGCCTTCTACAACTTAGAATCTTTTATAACCTGAACCTTTCAAAGAATGAGCCTTATAATGTGAAGAAAAGCCTCAAGTCTTTGAAGAAAAACTAGGAAAGAAAAACAAAAACAAGCCATTTCTATATTAGCAAATACTGAATAAGAAAACAGCCCATCTTAATAAAATCAAAGAAATTTCATGTTTCAATTGTATTTGTAAGAAAAGCCAGAAAAACAAAAACAAAACTTTCTTTTTTTCTGAACTACCAGCAAATAATCTAAGAACTTTATTTACTGTTGGAATTGTTAACTCAGCAAGAATTCTTTTAAAAGAAACATAGAAAGATGTATATGTGCACTTACCCTAGCAACAGGATTCAGCAGAACTACACCCGATTTCTTAGTGGTGGCCTGTTCCCTTGTATACTGATGATCTATAAATTGAGGAATGTTTGAAAACCTAGTGCCCTCGAATCGATACATGCTCTGGAGAGAAAACAAGAAGGTAGAGTAAACGTGAAGACACTGCTTTGGAAAGGCTAGGTTCGTTGGTAAATTCCATTTTAAAAAAACTGTAATTATACAACAACAGAGTATACTTAACACTATTGAACTATACATTTAAAAATAGTTAAGACGATAAAAATGTAAATAAAACTCCCACATTTTAAAATTCAAAAAATAAAAATAAAAAACTGTCATAATTTTAGAAGTAAACAAAGCAGAAGATGACTGTGAACTTGGGTTAGGCAAAGTGTTTTTAGAGACAATATCCAAAGTACAATCCACAAAAGGAGATAGATATTCATATATTGGACTTTATCCAAAGTAAGAACTTGTTCTCCTCTAAAGGCAATGTTAAGATAATTAAAAGAAAAAACAGACTGAGAGAAAATATTCAAAAGTCAAATTACATTTATCCAGTTTGTCTAGAGAACTTTCATGTAATAATAGGGAAACAACTCAATGAAAAATGAACAAAAACTTAGGACACTTTAGCAAAGATTCCAAGTAAGTACATGGAAGCACCCTCAGCGTTATTAGGAACATGCAAGTTAAAAACCGCAATGAGATACCACTATGCACTGATTGGGATGTGTGAAATTAAAGAGACTGAGCACAACAGGGGTCGATGCATATTGTGGAGCATCAGGAACTCTCCTGTACTGCTTTTGGAAATGTACAATGCCACTGTGGAAAATAATTGAGAGTTTTCTTATAAAGTTTAACATAAACCTTACATGCAACCCAGACATTACTCTCCTAGGTATTTATCCCAGAGAAATGAAGTTCATGAAAGTCTTGTATATGAATATTCATGAAAGCATTATTTGTATGAGCCCTAAACTGGAAATAACCTAAATACCGTGAGTGCAAAAACAATAAAAATGAACATTTGATATATGAAACAATTTGGATAAATTTCAAGATAATTGTGTTGATTGAAAGAAGCCAGACTTAGAAAAGTATATATTGTATGACTTCATTTGTATAAAATTCTAGAAAAACCAAACTTATCTATATTGAGAGAAAGCAGACTGATGGTTCCCTGGGAACACGTAGGGCACAGGGAGGGACAGGACAGCATTATTACAAAAAAGTACAAAGAAAAATTGGGGCAGAGATGACAGATGTGTTCATTATCTTAGCTGTGATGATTTCATAAGTGTATAGATATGTCAACACTTATCAAATTATACACTTTAAATATGTGTGGTTTACTGTATGTCAATTACACCTCAGGCTGCTAAGAAAAGTGAGCACTGAATTTCACATGGCAGCATGATTATTACATCCTAAGGTAGTATTACTCAAATGGAGCAGTTACTAGTACAAATTCCCATCCAGAACTACCATCCATCTCGTGGGATCTGGGCCCCTCTAGTTTTTTCCTCATCTTATACCCCAAAGAAGCCTTGAATTTGGGTCTTCACCACGTTCTGTTCTGTCGATATTCATAGACTGACCCTAGAAATGGCAATCACCCTATTTCCATCATTGCTGAAACTGTGCTCACACTTAACAAAATATATTAGCTCTGGGGAGGCACAAATTGAGAGGGGCAGTCATTCACATAGAAGGGAGGGTAATGTAATAGAGCATTGACTTTGGACTTGATGACCACCACTTGCAAGCTACGTTGAGTAAGTCACTCCACCTCCCTGAGCCTGTTTTCTCATTTTAAAAGTATTTCACAATTCCTACCTGAAAGGACTGTCTTCAAGGTACATGTGAAAGACTGAAGCAGAATATCAGGCATGAGGAAGGAAGACAGTAGGAATGATTGACTCCTTTGTGCTGTTGTTCAGAGTGCTCCCCTTAAGCCACCAATGGTACAAACTCCCATTATCATGCTGTGGGAACTCCAGCTGAAGCCTCAGGTGTAAACTGTAAATGAGGTTCTAAGTGAGTGTGTCTCAAGCTTGGCTACACATTAGAATCACCCGAGGAGATTAAAAAGCCACACAGCAACCCAAAAAACCTGATGCTTGGGTTCCACGTTCAGAGATCTTGATTTAATTGAGTCGATGGGCACAGTTAGACATAGGGATGTTCAAAAGCTTCCCAGGAGATGTTAAAATGGGGCCTGGGCTGTGAAACACTGTTCTAATGCTGCTCAAGTCTTAACGCACCTTAACTCATGGGGGATCTTGTTAAAACTCAGATTCTGATTCAGTGAGTCTGGGCTGAACTCGGTGATTCTTCATTTTAATAAGCTCCCGGCTGATGCTGATGCTGTTGATCCTGGGAAGACACTTTGGGTGGAAAAGCTAACCCATGAGGAGCATCAGAATCACCTGGGGATCTTTTTAAAGCTGAGGATTCCTAGATCTTCCCCTGAGATGGGGCCCCAGCATTGGCACTTCTTTTATAGGCTAGTCAGAAAAGCCTTATGTATTTCTCTTAGGAAAAACCATGGATCTAGTCTGACCTTTTACACGTGAGAACACTAGACCCAAAAGGGTGTACAACCTTTGTCCTGATGTAACTTTCTCCCAAGAAAGTTCACTAGTAAATGAAATGTATTTTCCATGGGAACATATTCTGGTGTGTGGGTCCAAGTGCTGACTGGAGACTACCATCTGCAGTGTGAGCTGAGCATGAAGGTTTCATTAACACACAGCTCAGAACCTAGCTGTGGAGCAGCCTGTGTGATGAATGGGGTCTTGGGTTCTACTTGAAGCATTATCACATAATATATCAGTTTTATGTCAAATGAACTGATGGTTTTATGGTCTTTCCATTCAATTTGATAGGGCCTTTGTCACAGACTCTTTTTAATACTGCTAGAGGACATTTTTTGGTAGTGGTGACATAGTGATTTATAAAACCCACTTCATGCATCCCCCACATACATGTAAATCAGAAAAATTTCCTTCTAGGAAAAGGTGTCATTGCCATTCTGTGATAAATAGGCACATAGTGAATGAGCAGGCATTCATCAAGACACAGATTTGAGTTCACGTTTTTATGTACCATATGACCAAGTAATTAGCATCGTGTCCAGGAAGTAGTCTTGTAGGGCAGGACTCCCAAATGGAAGACTTGCAGCATGTGAGTTGAGTTTGCTGCCAACTTGACCTTCAAAGTGCTGGAGCAAGATGGCTGGAAACTCAGCTGGAGGTATGAGAGTATCAGCCTTGAGGGTGAAGGAGAGGAAGGGGTACTTAAAGGAAGCACCACAGACAGAAGAAGAAAGGACGTACTTTCAATGTCTGTGGTACAGGATTGCTATAGGACTTAATATTATTTTCCTTATTTAGTCCTCAAATCATGCTGCAAAGTGGGAGTTACCTACAACTTTAAGACAACTAAAGTGAGAACTCATCTCAGCCTAGAATCTCGGTCAGTGTGATTACAAAGCCCATGCTCTTTCTACTCCACTACAATGTCGCAAAAGCACCTGCAGGTCAGTGTAAGTGAGTTATGTCCTTGTGATACCACTTTTGCTGAGACCAGATTGCAACTCTCGGCAAACGTACCTGCCATCTGCTTCCTGTGCCCAGACTTGAATCTGTAAAGATACGACATCAGAAGTGCTAATGACTAATGTTATATATAGCTTAAAAAGCTTTAAAAAGTCAAAGAACAATCCTCTTTGATGAAATCACAGTGTCAAATATTCCCCATTCTTAGCTACCTGTATGAAGTAAAATCATGAGTGTAGAAATGTAGAATAATTGACCACAGAGAAAAATAAATCTTATTTTCCCTCCAACTCACTTCACAGATATTTAGGTAATAGAAAAAGAAATATTTTTATTACCTGAAAATCTGTGAAGTGAGTTGGAGAGAAATTCATGACATTTTCTTCATGGGCTAATTAACATATTATACCTAAGAAAGAGCAACAACATTTGAAAAAAAGAACAATTAACTTTACAAGCTTTCAACATTTGCCTATCACCTTAACACCGTGTGGTCCTCACATCACTTCTGTGATACTGGTAGGTATGATTTGATCCATTGTTAGATCAGGAAATCAAGGCTCAGAGACTCTGAAACTAGGATTCCACTCTCAGAAATGCTCACACCGCCAGTGGTCAGAAGACGAGACTTCACACTCTAAATCCCAAGTTTCTCACTGCTCAAGAAAATATATTATTTAAAAACGACTACTTTTCTGCTTTTCCAAGTCTCTGTATAGAAGCAAGAATGTATTTCCTCTAAGAATTACAGTAGCAGAGTATATTCTTTTTTGTAGAGAGAAATCTGTTGACTCAAATATTTGACTGGGGACACCCTATATAATTTGGGGCCCAGAACGTTATCCTGAATTGGATTTTACTTATTTCTGTTTTCCTTATTCTATTGTTTCTCTCTATATACAAAATTAGAGGTGAACATGTGGTACACAGGAAAAAAAA